>OX461812.1:16416099-17016099 GCA_949802685.1 Dicyrtomina minuta | reverse complement strand
TTTGCATGTGCTTTGTATTTCAGATCATGGCTCTAATGTTTCTTTGATATTTCCTTTTCACAAGTCTTACAGTTCACTACTGCAACCGCTAAGAGAACAAAAACTTTATTAAGTCACTGTTGCACAATTGCAATAGCTTTACAGCTCAGTATACAAAACACTAATTGCTTATTATAATTTTAACATTTTCGTAACGCAATAGGAAAAATATCCTACTTATAAATTTCAAGTATATAAATGATGATTACAAATCCTTATTGATATTTTCAAAGCGATCATTAAAATATTATCTACTACTTTCGGCGGTATGCTAAATGATTTATCCAACTCCTTGAAACAACTTGTTATGGTCCCACGTGCACCAATATAAAGTCTTATTACTCGTATACTACGCAGATCCCATTTTTTCAAGAAATATTTAGCACAAGGTTCATAAATTTCTTAATTCTCCTGATCCACTTTTATAGCCTGTTCCTCACTGTCACCAAATTCAAATCGAACTGTAGAGTCTAACATGTATCCAACTTTGGTTGAAGAATTGTATGCCAAAATATCTATTCTCCTAGTAGATCCATTTTCAGCAACACAATGCACTTCGTGTTCAACCACAAAACCTCTGGCATCAAGCACTTTGGCAATGATTTCCCGAATAGCGTGACAACGACTGTTGCGTAAGAGTTCTCCCCGAATACAGGACCCTAAGACATGACCAACACTTTCTTTCTCAGCACCACAATGTCGGCACTGGATTTCATCTAAGCTTCTTCCAGGAATTACTTCGACACTAGTAACAATCGCATTTATCTTTAAAGTAGTCACCTACTCCGATGTTGTCATCCCCAGTTTGTTCATTAGCATTTTGTTCCCTCCTGGGTTGTCTTTGAACTGACATACGCCTGCACCACGTAATTTCATAACGGACCACGATGTAAATCCTTTTTTCTTACGCATTCGTTTAGTAATTTTACTTTCCATTTCGGGGTCGTTTAACTCCAATAACTCCTCTTCCGTGGAATCTAGAGCCTTTTGACATTGATTAAGTTCTTCTGAAATACCCTTTGCATATGGAACATAAATATCATTTAAACTTAGTATAACCAAGCATATGGTATAATGCTGCAAAAATGCCTCCCATTCAGCTTTTGTTATAGAAAGCCCTCTTAAATTGAACGTGTTGAGCATTGCATTTGGCGTATCAGTAGGAATTCCAAGAATTTCTTTGACCAAAATTCGAATTATTCGGTCCACATCGATTAAAAATGACTTAAGCAATTTATGCAAAGGAGCCATTTTTAGGGGATAAATTAGTACAGGCCAAATAAACTCATTTATAATTAATATCTTTTGGTGAGGTTGCAGCATTGGAGTAGATACAAGATTATTTAACATTTTGGTCAAATTGTCAATTACTTTAAAAGGAACAAACGTGAGCTGCGAATTAAAATCAACGCCTAAATACTTTACAGTTTCTCCGTCTTTAAAAGATGAAATTAAACTAACATCAGAAAGGAGCACATCTTTTGTTGTCAGGATCCCGTTTTCAACACAAATACAAATAGACTTTTCCGGATTAATTGTAAGGCCAGAGTAACTCAAAAGCTCTATTGATGTTTTACCATGTCTATTAGCCCCATTTTTGAATTTGACAAATTAGCTGTGTCGTCTGCAAAGTTCATACCTGTCAGATTTTGCACATTTTTATCTAAGCTGAATCCAAATTTTTGCGCATAATCGGGATCTGTAGTTTCTTCAAGCACATAAGTAATTGCCAAATTAAATAAAAGAGAGGTCAGTGGAGGCCCTTGCAAAACTCCACAATTAAATGCTATAGGTGATGTAGTAACTGTTTTCGTTTGGATAACTGTTGTGTTATTTAGAATTAACGACTTGGTTAAATCTCGCAAATTTGAAGGGATTGGCTGCGAATCCAGGCATTTATGTCAGTAAGTATGTCCTACTCTATCTAAGGCTTTAGAACCGTCTAATAGAGCTACAAACAAAGTTTTTTTTATTTTTTCGCCTTGTTTAAGCAACCCTTTAGTATAGGAGTATTTATAAACGTACCAGGTGAATTAATAAAGCCTCTTTGGTTTAGGTTGAGTTTAATGTGGTTCCGAAATTTTTTGTTTATCACTTTCTCAACCATTCTTTTTAAAATTGAACAGTTTGGGATAGGTCTCCAATAAGCGGGATCACTCGTTTCACCCTTTTTGTATATTAGCACAGTCCTGGCTGTCCTAAAGCTTGTAGGCACCATAGTCCATTTTAACATAATTGTAGCAATTAGAGCTAAAACAGAGTGACATTCAGTGTATTTAACTGCCCTCAACAACATTTTGTCTAATCCTGAAGAAGTGTCTTTACGGATGCTGCTAATTGTATGTTTAACTGTGTCAGTATCAATAGTTGTATCTGAATTTTTATCTAATTGTTGCTGAACTGTTTCACATATAATAGAAAAGTTGACCAGTGAAGAGTCATAAGCAATGCCCTAACGTTCCGTGTACGCTTTTTGGAGGACATCTGCAGAAATGTTACAATCAGGATTATTTGAGTTTTTTAAAATTCTATGTACAACCTTACCCTTTACCTATTTATTAGCAATTAACGTCCTTTGTTCTTCTCTATGCTTCCCAGATATGTGTATGGACACACTAGCCCTACTTTTACAAATTTTCTGGCAATATAAACACATTTTCATCATCAGGTAGGGTGCTGGGATCCAAAAGGACAGTCGTATTTTGAATTAGTGAATGTAAAATTAGTAGAATGGCAGATAGCTGACTGGGCAAAGCAATTACTTAAAAATCTGAATTTTTATTAATTTTCTTCCTTGGCAATTTCTGCTTTGGCATTGTTACTACAATTATTATTTAAACTGAAGAATATTTGAAGCAAGAACAAAATAGAATAATAATAATTTGTTTTAGTTAAAAAATGATCTAAAATCACAATATCACAAAACGCAACCTTCCCTCAAAATAAAACAATTTGAAAAATTTAAATCCTTTTATCGGGGGCAATCTGAACTAGTTTTCACTGAAAATACTAAGAAGTGGCGACGATTATTGTCGCGCAAGAGCTAAAAATCTCTACGTCCGACCCCTACGAAATTCGGATTAATATATTGAGCATAAATTTTAAACTGATTTGTCTTTCGTCTGAAAGTAGGTCTATTGAATAACTAAATATTGATTTTATTATGAATAAAATTATTGAATATAAGATATTTTACTTATAAAAGTTTTCTTATAAAATAAAAGATGTTAAAAAATGTAAAATTTGTAATATAGAAAAACCAAATACCGAATTAAAAAGACATTGTTTATCTAGACAAGGGTTTAGATCTGAATGTAAAATGTGTGGTACAATAAAAGCACGACAAGAAATTGTATGTGAATGTGGGCGTAAAATGCGTCATGATAAAATCACAAGACATACGGAAACATCGCGTATACACAAAACACTTATGTTGGCTGGTTAAAAACTTTGATAAATTTATTTCATTATAAATGAGTGCATGTATTACACATTTATGCTTAAACAGTTGATGTAATATTGTTTCAGAAGATATTAGTACAAAATTAACAAATATTGAAAATGTTAATGTTTAATAATAAGAACACTACAAATTGTTGCAAACTCAATTAGGTAGGTTAGAATTACGTTTTCATGCACTTTTATTTAAAAAAGGCCTCAATAAATTACTAATAAAACAATATTTGTTTAGAATAAAAATCTAAAATTTAAACAATTCCTTATTTCTTAATATATTTAGGACTTTAGTAATCGTTGAAAGTAATTTTGAAAAAAGCTGTTTAGTTATCAAATTTTTATTACAAAAAGAGATATTAAACTATAATATTCTTATTTTAGTAGGAGATCATCAAACCATTAAAAAACTTAAAATACTTGTACTCCCTACCAGTATCTCCTAAAGGGAAGACGTGTACTTGGGGTCACCCACAAATGACGTCCCTAAAATCCTAATTGTTTTTGCTATAACCATTACAAAACTTAAATACTTGCACCTCCCACCCACTAAGTATCTCCTTAAGGAGGAGGGGTGTAATTAAAGTCACCCACAAATGACGTCCCAAAAATCGTAATTTTTTTGCTAAACGATTAAAAAACTTTAAATACTTGCACCCTCAACCCCAAGAATTATCTCTTTAAGGGAAGGAGGCGTTAAGAATTAAAACAAGTCAGAATCTTAAAAAAGTAAATATTTCTAATGCCTAATGCTTTACTAACCGCAAACTAATGCTCCCCTACTCAACAAATCATCCCTCTTAGGTTCTGTGGGAGAGGGGGGGAATTTAGGGTCAATCGTAAAAAACGTCCTATAAATTCGAAGCCTCGACGCCAAGGTTAGAATGGAGCACGCGACACCTAGAGTCCTGTAAACAGAAATCTGTCAGTAATGGCCTGAGCTAAGAAATATCTGATATATTATTTTGATTATAGAAATCTCTTCTGTCTTTAGTTCAAAAATCAAATTAATGGATATCCCTAACACCGTCTTTTTCTAGCATACATACAGGGATCCTTCATAAATGGCGTCATCACAAAATCACCATTTTGAGGATCCTTGTTAGTGATAAATGCAAAATTTGGTAGATTTATATCTTCAAAATCTACTTTTACTAGTATACACACAGGAATTGTCCATAAATAACGTTGTTTAAATGTAATCATTCAAAAAAACAACCGTTATCAGTTCAAACATTATGTAAAATAGTATTTTTAGCATGGAATATTATTATTGTACATATTAGGATCGTCCAACAATGTCGTCACTAAAATATTGCACTTTAGAGGTTATAAAGTGTATTTTATGTAAATAATGTAAACAAAACACCCGTTATCAGTTCAAACATTATGTAAAATAGTATTTATAGCATGGAATATTATTATTGTACATATTAGGATCGTCCAACAATGTCGTCACTAAAATATTGCACTTTAGAGGTTATAAAGTGTATTTTATGTAAATAATGTAAACAAAACACCCGTTATCAGTTCAAGCATTATCCTAAAATAGTATTTTTAGCATGGAATATTATTATTGTACATATTAGGATCGTCCAACAATGTCGTCACTAAAATATTGCACTTTAGAGGTTATAAAGTGTATTTTATGTAAATAATGTAAACAAAACACCCGTTATCAGTTCAAACATTATGTAAAATAGTATTTTTAGCATGGAATAATATTATTGTACATATTAGGATTGTCCAAAAATGTCGTCTTTAAAATATTGCACTTTAGAGGTTATAAAGTGTATTTTATGTAAATAATGTGAAAAGATGCATCGATTAACTGAAGTCAATATTCGCTGTAAGCTCAGCATCTACTTCGGGCCCATAGTAGGCAAATTCAACGCAAAGCGCCGGATTTTTTAAGGCTATTTGGGTTCTTTGTTTGATAGGAATCGGTACTTCACAATAAACCGTGATATCGTTCTCATTTGTATGTAAAAGTATATCTGTTTCTTTTTTATGATTGAATATTTTGCTCTCATTATTTATTGTTTTGATTTCTTGTAGAATAATGTTTAAAACGTTTATGATATTTTTATTATTCATTTACTATGTAATTTATCACCTCAAAGCATAATTTACCGGAATTTTAAAAATTTTGCAATACTAGACCAATTGCATCGTGCCATATATCATTTGAAAGGTAATCACTAGTAGAATTCAAAAAACATAATGCGCCTTTAATATTACTAACAGTTTCCATTACAACGGTCTTTTAATTTTTAAATTTTACCTAAAACGTGTGGTTTGGGCCACAAACTCAAAACAAAAAAATGGTGTCTCTTTTTTTAAAGAGCTTTTAAATAATATATCACACGTCAAAATCCTTTAAATTTTCATTTGTTTTTTTTAAACCATTTCAAATTTGATAACACGTGTTCGTCCACTTATCCAAGTTATAATGGGATATTATTTCAGTGTAATTTTATTGAGTTACCAGTCGAAATATTTATTTAACACAGTATTTAATATTTTAGCAGGAAATTCAAAAATAGGAATTTTGAATTTTTGGTTGCATTACCGAAATTAATTATATGTGATTACTTTTTTAGTCAGAATACGTTATACTGTTTCACTAAATGTAGCATTTTTAATTTCATCTGTCACATAGTAATTTTCAATCTGCTTCATGTCTATTATTTTTATTTTTGTAAATATTATATGACAAATCAGGACGCATTGCTGTTTGATCAATTTTATTTACTGGTTTATCTCCTTTTGCTATTTGTTCTTGAAGCTTAGTTCCAGCAACTCAATAATTACTACTTAAATAATGTACTTTTTCTATGTATTTACCGATTTTATCAACAATATGACAAATTTTAGAACTACTAGCTTTTATCATAGTTCTATTATTTTTAGTTATTACTTGTTCAATTTCTGTACTAGGTGTACCTTGCATTTCATTGAAACTGTATTATTTATGTGTTAGCATTTATTTTACATGAAAATCGATCATAAATAATTGATTGTCTGTGTCTGACAATTTTATAAATTCTTACCGTAGGTCCACATTCACAAGCTTTTAGTAGACTTGATTTGTCCTGGACACACATTTTACATACCGCTCGTACACTATTTTTTGGTGTAGCATGTTTTCTGAATTAAGGTATTTATTTTTTTAATTTTACAAATTTTGCATGTCCTAGTAAGGTTTTGTTAGGGCAACTTAACTGCAATTGCTTGTTAGTTTTGTAAATTTTAAAATGTTGCATGATACAATCAAACATATAATAAAATTATTGATTTTTAGCAGTTTTATGTTGTTTTTAAAGTATCATATAGTTAGAAAACGTTGCTGTGCCATAATCAGCATAACGCTACTACTTATATGCCTACCTATTTCCATGATCTTAAGTTACATCTGTTTTTTATTGCATACATGTTCCCTCGTTTTCTGTGTATGTCTTATGCTTAGCGCATAACACAAAGCGAATTCCCTCATTCGATATCTTCATATCAAGTACTTACGTAAAAACCTACTTTGTACTTACATTTTTGTATTTTATTTATTTTCGATTGGATCTCACTTATTTTTTATTTATTTGTCCTCCCCTTTTTTACGCTGAGAATGCAATGCAATGCAAACTGCCCACCTGGTACACATATACAGAAAATCTATATACTATTATTAAAATACTGTATTGTAATGGATCAATGTATCCTATTTCCCATTACATCCCATTCTGTCTTATCTTCCTTTTTTCATTCCTTTTATATCTTAGTGCATAACTTTCTGTTTCTTCCTGCATATCTTCCCTGACTAACCCCTTGCTCTGTACTTTCTGCTGGAGCCTGTTTCCACCTCAGCTCGTTACACTGTCTTTCTCCCTACCCATCTCTACAGCCACCCAACCACCACTAACAACTCTCTATTTTACAACACACTCTTTACAACAATAACTTTCTTTGAAGCGATATCAATTTATTTGTTTACATCATAGCATACTACGTACACGGCTGTATCTGATATGAGTACTACAGGAGTTAATTAGAAAAAAAGGCATAGTAGTGACACTAAAAAACAGAAAACCCAAAGTAGAACTGCAGAGCATATCGAGCAGAAGACCAAGTCGTTAAAGAATAGGTATAAGGAGACGACAACAAAACTGAAAACGATGACAACCAAAAAGACCAACTAAAGGAAAATTTATGTGACGCAGCAGAGAAAAAGAAAATAAAAAGATGCTGGTGATGTTGAGCTGCGTAGGCGTAGACAATTTGTTGATGACGCCGGCGTAAGAAGCACACGATTTCGTCCAAAATCAATAATCTTTCTTTCTTTTTTGGTAGGTTATTGGGCAAAGATTCCAGGACTTAGAAGCAAAGCAGGCCTGGCAACCCTGCCTTTTTTGCCGGCTAACTTCAGCTCTTGCTCTTACCTCGATGAACTTTTATGCAGGCTCGACACGAAAATGGAAGCTTACAAAGCGTCGTCAGATAGAAATAGCATGACAATACATATGCAAGGGTACAAATTAGCAGTTGTATTTAGCTTGGCTTGTGTGGTGGATGTGAGTGGCGGGTCGGATACATAAACAAGAAAGAAAGCCCATTTCTTTACGAAGCCTGCATATAAGTTCATCGAGGTGAGAGCAAGAGCTGAAGTTGGCCTCAAAAATGGCGAGGTTGGTGGGCTGTGTGAGATGGGTCCTGCTTTGCTTCTAAATCCTGGAATCCTTGCCCCATAACCTACCAAAAAGGAAGAAAGATCATAGATTTTGGACGATATTGTGTGCTTCTGACGCCGGCGTCATCAAAATATTGTCTACGCCTACACTGCAAAAACATCACCAGCATCTTTTTTTTTCTTCTCCTCTGCGTCACATAAATTTCCCTTTAGTTGGTGTTTTTGGTCATTGTTTTCAGTTTTGTCGTCGCCTCCTTATACTTATTCTTGTACGACTTGGTCTTCTGCTCGATATGCTCTGCAGTTCTACTTTAGTTTTTCTCTTTTTTAGTGTCGATACTATGCCTTTTTTCTGATTAACTCCTGTAGTACTTATATCAGATACGGCTGTGTACGTAATATGCTACAGAATATTTATAGTAATAACTTAATATCACTTCAAAGAAAGTTATTGTTGTGAAGAGTGTGTTGTAAAATAGAGAGGTGTTAGTGGTGGTTAGGTGGTTGTGGAGATGGGTAAGAAGAAAGACAGTGTAAAATGCTGAGGTGGAAACAGGCACAGGCGAAAATTTAAGAGCAAGCGGTGAATCCGGGAAGATATGCAGGAAGGAACAGAAAGTAATGCAGGCAGATATAAAGGGAATGAAAAAAAAGATATGACAGAATGGGATGTAATGGAAAATAAGATACAGTGATCCATTACAATACACTATTGAAATATTATTAAATAGATTTTTTGTATGGGTGGGCAGTTTGCATTGCGTTGCATTCTCAGCGTAGGAAACGGAAGCACGAATAAATAGAAAATAAGTGTGATAAAATCGGAAATACATAAAATACGAAATGTAAGTAAAAGGTAGTATTTTACGTAGATGATTGATATTAAGTAAGCAGATATAGTATATCTATTCCGATAAAAATTCTGTAAACTAACTATACATGTCTGTATTTTGCCGCTGGTTGCTTTTTTTCCTTACTAGGTCCTATAACATACATTTTCTTACAAAACCGGTCAAAATAAGGTAAAATCAAGTGGAGCTGTCAGTAAAGCATACTATTTGGTTACGGGTGCCGTGTTATAAGCATGCTAGTTTCGTTACTACGGACATGTATTATCATATGGTTAGATGCAGTGAGACATTTTCCTAAACGCGTTAGTCGTTTGTCTGTTAATTCCTGTAGTATGGCAATTTTATACATGTTTTAACATAGGTCAAAAACATTAAAACCACTTTTCAAAAGCGTGAGACCTTTTATGTTTTAAATAATATTAACTTGTGTTTTTCTTTGTCATTTTTATGGGGTATTAGATAAGTTCAATCATTCTGAAGACCAAAATCAAATTTAAGTTTCGCAAAAGACGTAGTTTATTTTGTTGTTGTTTTTAAAGATTAAAATTTTTAAATTAAACTTTCATGTTTAATTAGCCCTGAATGATTCCTTGCCTATTTTGGAACGACCAACGTCCATGATATTTATAGCCAGACCAGATGTTACAAGTCAAACTGTAATAAAATAAAAAAAATCAGTGGTCGTTTCGTCAAGTCAAGCTTTACTTGATTACTCTTGTTTCTAAAATCACATCGAAACATGGAAAAGATAGTATGTGCGTTAGTCTCTACAGCAGCGTTTTCGTAACACGAGTGCATTACACTGTACTACAAAAAACATGTACAGTAGGTCCCGATAGAATAAGGACAGCGTTTTTTGCGGTTCACTCTCCCTCACACGGGGCTATATGGCCAAAATAATTATATTTAAATGTAAACTAGTCAGTATGTATATGTAAGCTTTAAATGACCTCAACGGGTCATTAAGTTCTTGTTCCAAAACAATAGGGACACTTTCTGGCTTTTTTAATTTATTTTACCGTCACTTTTGACATAGTTGGCACAAAAATATCAAATTCTCTGGTTTGGTCGCTTCTCTATGACTAGAACTATTCACTTTTATCACAGGATTGGAGTGTTTGCAGGCTCTATGCTAATTGCGGGATATGGGGAAACAAATACTGTAGGTCACAGTGGCTGATACATCGAATACTCAATTGGTAATTTCGACTTAAAAAATGAATAGTAAGCACTGTCTGAAAACTGCTTGGCTCATCCAGACACTTAAGATTGTCAGGCAATGCATTTCACTCAGTTATGCTTTTATACACAATTAAGTTTCTATAAGCCTCACTATTACAACTATCAGAATAATCGATTAGACAGGAATAAATAGACCTAGTTAAACGCTGTTTGTTTCAAATCAAACTAAAGGCTAAAATCAGCAATATTCAGCCCATATCGTAAAACAGAGGTAACAAATGACATGCTATACAAACTCATCCGCTCCGCCACGGACAAGGTATTAGTTTGCTCAAGTAATATACTCTCCGTAATTGTCACTCTATTACCCTCTTTGCGTCTTTTCGTAAACTCACAAGCATCAGTAATATGCACAATGAGACTATTAATTTTATTCTGCAGTACGTGCAGCTCACCCTTACTTTATACCGCATAGATATCCATGGATAGACACAGTAGTCAACTATTGAAAGTACATACGCACTAAGCATAATCACAAAAACATTAAAACTTAGGTACCGCTTCAAATTACTGATCCTGCCAATACCTGAACTTATTCTGTTTTTGACATATACAAAAAAATTCTTGAAACTAATTTGAAGTCTACAACGATACCAAGATACAAAAATTTTTAAACACCCTCCACATCATTACCATTGCACTCTAAAGTAATACTATTAGGTACTCTTCAATATCTGGATTTATGAATAACCATAAACTTTGTTTTAGATACATTGATTCTTAGACCTTGTGACATAAACCAATTACTTACATCATTCAGGCCCCACTTGCATGTAATTACTAGACTCAGCAAATACAGGAAAAAAATAGTGCAATACCTTAACTATAATTTACGTGTTTTAAATTAAAGTTTAGATCTGAACGGATCTCACCAATAGCCCAAAAACTCACCCAACGAATAATGACTTAAGCCAAAGCCGCCGCTGATGCAGTTAGTAGACAAACCTCCATTAAAAATCCGGCGCTTCGCGCCGGATTTGTCCACCGTGGGCCTGAAGTAGATGCTGAGCTTAGAGCGAGTGACTTTATCACTGGAAAGCATGTTTTTTGTCGAAAGCCAAACCTAAACCTAGCATTAGGCGCCGGTGCCAACGAGTAAGATACGAAAATACGACCTTTGCTGGTGACAGTGGGTCAGGTGCATGTGCATGTGCAGCTATTTTGAGTATTTTGGTTCGAATAGCTAGATTGGGCTAGGTACGATTGATGATGACAAGAGTAGGCAAGCTGCGAATGGTGCCGCTACAAGTTGGATCGGTATTAGTAAAGGTGCATGTGAAAGGTAATTTTACCTAGGTAGAAGTTGCTCTGTATCGATTGGGAACATTAAAAGCCATTATGGTAAGATGTCTTTGAAATTAGCGCTGCCACGATGGTGCTGGTACAAGTTTTACTGATTCTTGTGGGCCTGGTCAAAGTATCACAGGTACAAGGTAGTTGGGTACGAGTGGTGCTGATACGAAAAGTGCCAGTACAAAAGCAATTCACATATGAATTTTACAATACCTCATGACATCAAAATTCGTTTGAATAAAATAGAGCAAATATATAAAAAAAAAGGCTGAAGCCCTTGCTTGATGGCATCATAAGCAGTAACGTTTGTCAGTTTGAATTGACCACTAATGAAATAATTCCCTATTTTAAATTCGTATTCATTAATTTAATAATAAACAATCTTCACTGCAAGAGCTAAAAGCAGCACATACTACTTCATTGGATCGCTCACAACTAATGCCATCGTTAGGATCAGTTGATATAATTAGTTGGACGATGATAAGTTGCCATATTAAAAATCCTATGATGAGGATATGTCAATCTAATTTCTAAACGTATGACAGTGGTGGTCCCTAAAATACTAAAATTTGCATGACATAATTCATGGACAATCCTCGTACGTACGCTTAAAAACTACAATGTTAAGGATATTTGTTCACTTAATTTTAGAACTAATGGCATGGGAATCTCTAAAATGGTAAAATTTGAATGACGTGATCGATGGACGATCCCTGCAGGCATACTAGTAAAATACTATGTTGAAAATATATGTCAATCTAATTTCTGAACTAATGACAGTGGGGGTCCCGAAAATAGTAAAATTTGCATGAAATAATTTATGAACGATCACTGTACGTACGCTTGAAAAATACAGTCAGGCATACTAGTAATATCCTATTCTGAGGATATATTTCAACCTAATTTTTGAACTAATGACAGTAGGGGTCCCTAAAATATTAAAATTTGTATGACGTCATTTATGGACGATTTTTGCATGCACACTAGTAAAATCGTGTGTTAAGGGTATTTTTTGTATTGTATTTGAAGGAGATCCAGTAACATGAAGCTACTGGAATGCCTCTCAGGCCACTGATATGCCCATTGCAGAACAATCCTTTTTACTATGAACATATCTTTATTTATGAAAGTTGCTTTGTTTACTCGTTATAAAGTATGCGTGAGCAAGAACGAGAAACTTTCGCACTAAACTTTCAATTTAATCTCTAAGCGTATACCTATTAAGTGACAATGACTATGCCTATGAGTTGTTTAGAATTGAAAATTAAATCAGACCATAGTACTGGTATTTATCAACGGCAGAAGTCGTTGGTGGAATGCAAATTCCCGAAATACGAGCACATAGTCTAACTTGCATGTAATTAAGCGAAGCTAATCGAAACTATTCACAAAAATACGAGAGATATTCTAGCGATTGCCGGTAGTGCTATTGGCTAGGGTCAACGTGCCCGAAAATACGTTGTGACAACTCCTAAATAGCTTCAGTAGAGCAGCGATGTGGCAAGCACTGCCTCTCCACCAAAGCTACATATCTTCCTACTTGTTAGTTCTACAATATGCAAAACAGCTTTGATATGTAGATATACGCTATCTCAAATATCGAAAGTTGTCCAAGGTGAAGATAGGAGAAAATCGACAACTAAATTCCGACACGCTGAACCCGCAACCACTAGGTGCTTCATGAACAGAGGAATTCAAGCCCAAAAAAATCCAAAATGGAAATAAAAGGCCTTCTGATAGTACTCAGGACAGAGAGAAGTACACGACTACCCTCGTCGAGTTCAGAACAAAGACTGTGTTAAGGATACATGTCAACCTAATTTTTGAACTTTTGACAGTAGGGATCCCTAATATAGTAAAATTTGTATGACGTAATTTATGGGCGATCCCTGCATGCATTCTAGTTAAATTCTATGCTAAGGATATATTTTAAGCTAATTTTTGAGCTTATAACTGTGGGGGTCCCTAAAATTGTAAAGTTTGTTTGAAGTAATTTATGGACGATCCCTGCATTCCTACTAGTAAAATCCTATGTTAATCGGAAGTTTTCTATGGTGCGAATATCAACTAAATGTCAGGTATATGGAACGTGCGGAGCATGTACCTACCTACTTAACTTCAGCGGCAAGTATTGAAATTCAATTAAAGTCGCCAGACACTGGTTTTTCCAGGCATTCATTTTATTTCTCAAAATTTGGTCCATTAAATCGTTAATTGTAAAAAATTAGTAAATCCGTTTGATTCCAAAAACAATAGGGTTCTATTCCATCTTATTAACTATCATTTAAAATTTATTTGAACAATTTAGGCTGAAAACTGTGACCTGTGGAGCACGACAAAAAAAAATATTGACAGACAGACAGACGGACAGAGCCATTCCTAATAGATGCTCGGCATCTAAAAACCGCTAAGCTTCCATGCAGACTGCCGTCAATAAGCATGACGCGAAGACCAAACTTTGGGTCCCATCCACCGTGCTGTTGTATTTAAATAATCTCGAAAGATACAACATTTAACTGGAAGCTACAATTATCTTTTATGTAATTAGTACTGACTTGCCACCATGCATTGCCTTCTTTGAGGTCGAATACGAACTCATAAGAACCTTCTCAAAAGCCGCCTACAAAAAACATTTTCTGAGATTTCAAAATCTGCAACTCTAACCTCGCCCATTAAAGTCAAGCTTCCCAAGGTTGACCTACCAAATTTAACGGTAACCTTGACTGGATTTCCTTCCGTGATTTATTTTATGCCTTAATTCGCCAAAAATCGTTTTTGACAGGCAGGCAAAAGTTGCAGTACCTAAAAAGTGCTGTAGGAGGAAAAGCAGAACGACTCCTTAAGTCGTTTTAACCTACCGACTAAACTTTTAAGACGCTGGAGTCGCAGTATGAAAATACTCGTGAGCTCAGATTGCATTAACTCTCACTAATCACTCATCAACCAGCTCTGACTTTAGAGTCCTCAAATCACCTCTGATTGCTGCTCAGCGCCACCTAAGAATGTGTCTGGGTATCGGAGGTACTCAAATTGCCAGTAAGCGCGTAAGATGCTGCCTTTATCCACTTCGTTCTAGAACGCCTAAAAGGCGTCAAGACTGGGAATTACACTTTAATTTACCAAACCAAAAACCGTGCCCATATATGCTGGTACCTTTCACCTGCCTTTTACTTGTAAAGTTGGTAACTATGACCATAACCTTGACCAGTGTAAAGTGTTCCTAAACATGGCTGTAGTTAAACGCACCAACAATGTGGTCACACAACAAGAGCCTCCACTTGTGCTTTAACTGTTTCAGTAGCAAGCACAGTGTGGACAAGTGCACAGATAAATTTGAATGCCGGCACTGTAGTAAGTCTTACTATACTCTTCACCAAGCCGCAAACAAGCCGGAGCCATCAGATACACCAAAATGTACCTGTTTTAGGATCACTACTGTCATTAGTTCCAAAATTTGGTAAATATATATCCTTAACATGGGATTTTACTAGTATGCATGCTAAGTTCGTCTGTAAATGACGTCACCCAGATTTACCTTTTTTGGGATCCCTATGCGATTAGTTCCAAAACAAAGTATACATATATTTTTAACATTGGGTTTTACTAGAGTTCGTACAGGAATCTTTATATAACTCATATATGAAGTTTTTTTTTAATTTTTCGATTCGTAAAGCTTGTACATATCAACTATGTATTTAGGTCGGCTCTTCAAGAAACTAAGTTGCTTGTTCACAAGTAAATTGCAATGATAACCATTAAGTATAATATATTTAAGGTAGTGATCTATGGTGAGGTGTAGTTTATTAAGTAAAACTTTCGGTGCTAAAGCCCATATTGAAAGACTAAAGTCTATGTGGAAAAACACTTAAGACTAAAATACTATAAAAATGAGCTTAGGATCGATTAACCGTTTATACTAAGCGAGAACATTTAAATGCTATCATTTTAAAAATAATATTACAATTTAGATCATACTTTAGAGCACAATCAAAAGTAATACTTGAATGTTTAAATGTTAAAACTTAAAAAATACAAATAAAAAAGAATTAATTTTTTAGTTAATTATTACTGTACAAAATTTAGAACATCATATTGAATTTAACGCATGTACAAAATGTACAACAAACATTTACAACCTGAAATTGTTATTTTTTGCACAAAGTACGTTTTTAACAACATTTAAAAAAAACATTACAAGCAATATTGGAAATGCACAAATTGTAATAAAAATGCTCTATAAAAATATCCTGATAAACAAGTACATACATTTAATAAAACAGTTTAAAAATTATTCTAAACAGGTGTTGAACATGAAAAACGAGAAAACTACCTAAAATTATTTCAAAAATATTTAATTTGTATCATTGTGAATGTCTGTACAATAACAAAAATAAATATCCCAAATTATATACATTGTAAAGATATAAATAGTAATAAGTTTAAAAAAATATAAACTTCAAAACTTTGGCGCCCTATAATTGCTGCAGGTGTTATCTAATTTGAATAAAATTGGTCCTATCCTAATCCTTAGGCTATATTTCAAAAAATTAATTAAAAATTTTTTTTTCAAAAAACTTTAATTAACTTGTATTTTTTAGGTGCAATTTTTATGACTAATTTTTTGAAAAATCAAAAATTTTCTAATTTTCAAAAACCATGACATTACTTTTAAGAATATAATCTAATGATTAGAAAAGGACAAATTTTATCTTAGGACCATTATTATTTACCTTGTATATAAATAGCTTAGCTAGCATTCTAGCAATGCTATCAATGACGGGTGTATTTTATGCCGACGATATAATTATGTACTGTGATGGTACTGATTCTAAGGTAGCTATAACAAAATTAGAACAAGCTCTTTAAGGTGTAAATAAATGGTGCCTGGAAAACTAGCTGCATATAAACTATGACAAAAACAATTTCATGTTGTTTTACAAAATTAATGACAAATCAGGAAATGCGGAGCAAAATCTTTCTTGTAATCGTAAAGTTATAGAGCAAGTATTTGTCCACGAATATCTTGCTATATAATATCTTGATTTACTTAGATGCGAATTTGTTATTTAAGGTACATTATGACTATATATATAAAAACCTAAACCGCTGTCTCGTATCGTTATATAAAATGAAACCATATATCCGGCTCTGTGGCCGAGGGGAGATTGTCTCTATCCTCGATAACTCGGCGTTTCTTTTTGACCCGCTTGAGCGAATCCTTAGCCGGTAGCGTACTTGCGTCTCGCTGCGCAGAAGTTAGAGTAGTGGAAGTGCTTGGTGGGGGCAGGTGTTTGGGAACTTTGTGTGAGTAACTAAGAGAAATGTAGTGTACTACTGTTCATACGTGTGTAGAGACGTAGGCAGAGTACTAATTGCGCCTAGCAGGCTAACAGCTATTTTCCCGTGCTTCAGCATAGTTACAATATCACTCAGCAGACCATTCACTGCGCCTCTCATTGCATAGCATCTGCTATTTCTCTCATGCTGTGTCGATGTGCTTGACGTATGTACGTGGGGCAATCAGGTTGGGTGTACTCGTCTGCATTTCGGTTTGGTCGTCGAAATACATTCTTGTGCATATACCCTTCTCTGTAGTCCTCCGAAAGGGAAGATAGCAAAACCTGAAGCTTGCTTCAGGTAGCTCCTGAAGAGGAGGGTAATCTACCTTGACTGTAAAGAGGTCAGCAGTAACATAAGCTACTATCCATAATATACATACTAGTTCGTAAGACACCAGCGGTGTGTAACTGTAGCAGACTTCCTTCGGGAGCGCTCCATAGGTGGTGTTCAGACTTTGGTCGATCATACCGAGGGGAAATGTTTGTTTACATTTACACTGCTAGTACAGTAAATTGCACTGGGTTATAGGTTATATACCTGAAGGATCCGATAAGTGCTACATATGAATGAATAAAATGAAACCATATGTATCTTTTGAAATGTTAAAACTATGCATCCACGCATTTCTGTACTCCCTTATTGACTACTGCTTAACCACTTGGGCATGCAATCCCTATATAAAGTATGATAACTATCAGAAAAAAATAACTAGTTTAATGTACGCGTACTTCTATAAACAAAGTAGAAGAGACAAGAAAATATTACAGAGACGGAATGTGAGAGGTAAATTTGCTATTTCAAATAAAATGAAAAACTTTTTTCTTGACTTCATAAAATCTCAAGCATTAACAGCCTTTCTTATTGAAGATATTGTAACGACAGTGCTGAAGAAATCAGTACAGATATGCCAACATCATTTATTTTCTACAGTTTCCAATGCATAATTGGTTACACTAGATTAATATTTTACTTAGTATTCTATTTTTTTATCTAATCTTAGATAAACAATTATTGTTAACGTATACTGAGTCTATTAGGCTACCCTCATTGGAGGACAGTGTTAAGTTTGTTCTTTTGAATAAATATTTTCTTTCATTCTAGAAAAATATAATGTACTTTCTGTTAAAGAACGAATCATATACCAGTGTAATTTAAATATCTATAGAAACTTGATGTGGAATCTAAACTCAAATATAAAATATTAAACATCTATTTCTAAGTATAAGTACAATTCCCTACAAAGTTCCCATTTAAATACTTTAAAAACACCAATACACAATTCTGAAACTTTTAAACGTAGTATTACCTATAGATTTTTAACTATGTGGAATTCACTACCAAACAGTCTTCGAGATTCGAGACACCTCAGACAATTGAATAAAAACATGCAATACAATACAATGCAATACAATCTAAATCGGATGCCAAACAACGCAAAATGCACTCGAGTTACTTTGGATCTGTGCTATTAAAAAGTAGCCCAATTTTTTGGAATGAGTTTCTGTGAAATCTGGGTGTTGCATGTCGCGTCGTTCCCTTGTTAGTTTTTGTATTGATAATAATATTCTAACAAAAACTATGTATACTGTAAATAAATAATGGATCTTAAAGCAACAAAATTAGAAATTTGTTCTCTTAATAGTTAAAAT
Source organism: Dicyrtomina minuta (assembly GCA_949802685.1). Taxonomy (NCBI): domain Eukaryota; kingdom Metazoa; phylum Arthropoda; class Collembola; order Symphypleona; family Dicyrtomidae; genus Dicyrtomina; species Dicyrtomina minuta. Next base: position 16,997,551 of record OX461812.1, on the reverse strand, counting down.
CGTATATTTCAATCAGTAGAAGAATTGCCAAAACCAGTTAGTCCAAAATAAATAAAGAATATTTTTCACATTTATTTATTAAAATAAAAAATTAAAATTATTGAGATTTAATACCTAACAAACAGTATAATAAACCTAAAAGATTTAAATCACAACAGTTAAAAAATAAATTTCCTAAATAGTATAAAGAAAATAAAAATATAAAGTATAACTTTATAAAAAAACTTAAAACATACTTCCATCCAGATGTAAACATTTTCTAATTTCTGATTCCTTTTTTTCTACAGTTTAATTTAGTTACTAAATTTGTCTTGAAGACGTTTATCATTGTGTTTTGTTTTTAATAACTATTATATTTATACCTTGTAATATAACACCCACGCGTGCATAGTTAATTATGACTATTATAAATACTACTACAATCTTTAAAAAAACAATTGTTCTGTTTTGCATTTACTTGCAAATTTAAATTGTGGCTTAGATATTATACATTCTGAGCATATTTTACATAGGCAAAGGTGCATTTATTAAATAGAAAATATCAGGTTAAAAACTGTAACGGGTTTAATGGTTCTCTAAACCAAGATTCCATAGGTAACGCTAACTTAGGATTAAGTTGTTTCAAAATAATTATAGGATTTTTCTACTAAATGGAAGCTTGTATTAAACACTTATGTATCAATAGTAAATGTCCAGTTGCTTTAAAAGATATAGACACTAAATTAACAAATATAAAAAACGTTCATATTTTACACAACAAAAAACTTATTTGCTTAATGCAATTTTTAAAACCAAGAACACCTATTAACAAATTCATCACAAATAGGAAACACATTAAGGATTAAATATTTGTTTTAAATAAAAACCAAAAATTTAATCTTAACTTTTTGTCTCCTAATTTATTTAGATCTTTAGTAATTGGAGAGTCTAGTTGTAAAAAAAGCTTCCTTTTTAATTAATTAATTACTGTTAGAAAACAGTATATTGAACTATAATAACCTAAATTTAGTTAGCAATACCCTCTAACAGAAAAACTGTCAAATAATAATTAAAGCATTTAAAACATTTTAACAATAAAACATGTAGTAGCAATTTTGAAAACAAAACATTAAAAACATCAAGACAGTTTCTGTAAATTTTTTAGCTGGAAACAAATTTAAAAAGAAATTAATCAGAAAAATAAAATAAGTATAACAATTTACACAGAAAATACAATACAAGATCCAAAAAAGTTGCTTAATTTCAAGTTATTATTATTTTTTAAGATGCAATGAATAAAAAAAAACAAGATGCTCTATAAAGTTATTTTGCATAAGATATACCTAATAACATCTGTATATTAAATCTTAGTCAGTCGAATTTTGAATTAGACAAACGGTCTGCTTGTATGAATTCAAATTTTTAAATTTTATTTAGATTTTCAAACAAAGATCTTTTAAACTTCCATACTAAACTTATCACAATAGATGTTTCTTGCTACGAATTTACTAAATTTTTCTAAGTTAGCTAGGACAGTGATTACTCTTGTATAACTATTGCCTTCTCTTCTAGAGGTATGTTTAGCTAGAGCAGTTATTAATTATTTAAATTTGTCGATTTTTTTGGGCAACGTTCTCGGGACGCAATTGCTGTCGATTTGAAATATATTGACACACTGAAATCTCAATAGTGGTATCCTCACACGTCCACTTCTCGTTTTTATCTATGTTGATATCCTCCCGTTATTGACATTCTGCGATCTTGTTCCTGTTTTTCTTGAGATTGATATATTTGTATCTGTTGATATTTTTCCGTTAATAATAATTATTGACCTAGTGTTGTAAATGTGCGTATCGACATGCATACTTCATGTGAGATACCTCTTTTTGTATCTCTATATACATCTTATTATTATCTAAACATTCACACTCATTGTTTCCCATCTGGTGCTCTTTGTACCAGTCACTCGTTACCACATTTGCAATTTCACATTTCTTTTGACTTGAGAGCTGAACGCATTTAAGTAAGACGTACTCTCTCTACATTACGTACCTACTGCGTACGAGTCATCTCGTTTCACCGTTCAGCTCTGATGGCCACAGAGATGAAGGATTTAATCGTACACTATACTTGTTACAATATCTTTTTACTTTTACCTATGTAGAAATATCTTTAATATAATTTACACAATGTACATGCATTAAAAAATGGAATAAAGAGGAGTGAACGAGTAATACTCGGGACTACTATACACCACCATACGAGAGACGCAGCATGTAGTCACTATATCCCATATTTTACTATATACCACTACACACACGCACTTTTCGCCTCTGTTGTGTTAGTATACAACAGAAAATGGTGTTTCTTTTCTTTCCGCGAAAAGGTTATTCGAAATTTTGATAAATTTTGATGACTACACATTTGTTACCTCTCGTAGCCGACATCAACAAGCTGCAGCAACTTTAGGACCAATTGAAAATTATTCAAGGCAACGATTTTTTAATTTTCCAATGTCAACATAAATATAAAGTACATCACAATATTCCTTCTAATGAAAATCCTATTCTATTAGAAAATTATAAATCGGTCCACGAATTGTATAAGGCACACAATCGTGATTTACTTGTTCTTTTCGAACTAAAAAGCGGTAATTTACCCCAAAAAGGATCAAAAGCGTAAATTCTCTTTTTAGCAAATTTTGTACCCTACTATTTGAAAAACATTACAGTTGAAGCACACACCGACGAAACCGTAACTGTAGAACCCGAACCAAAAGAAGAAACTACCAACAACGACAAAGAAGAACAACAAATTTCACTTTTCCGCAAAATAGCTTCCTACAATCTACTCCCAAAATTATCTGTTTCAACAGACCCAAAGAATTATATTAATCTACTAAAGACATGGCTATCAGCTTCTGCCATCACAGACAAAGTTCTACAAAAAAGGCATTTAGCTTTAGGACTCGACACTACAACAGGACGTTATTGTTCATCGCTCCACTGTGCTATTAATAATTATGCCTCCGCCTTTGATTCACTAGTCGAAATATTTCTATGTGAATTCTTGACTCACCGTGGCATGACAAGACAAGATACACTTGCAGAAGTGCAAAAACCCAGTGAGTCAGCTTCATCATTTTAAATCATACTACGTTACCATCTCGAAGAGCACTTTAAGACATTAGATGAGGAGACCAAAGAAAAAAATTGCCATAGACAAGTTCCAAATTCCCTTGATCAACTTTATTAAAGCTCAATCCCTTCCATCCACATAGGATGCCCTCACTTATCATAAAAACTTATGAAGAAGGCTCCATTTCAATTCCACATAGGTCTACACCAACCTTTATAATTAAAAATAAAATAAATAATATTGGCCAAGGTTATATGGCTTTACTTATGCATCAAATGAGTCAACTCGCCGTTGAAATAAATCAAATTAAAACCCAACATAGAAACAACAACAATAATCGAGGCCAACACAATCAACGTCGAAGTGGATATTCCCAACATAATAACAATCGCAACACCAACTACCATAATAATCACCGAAACCACAACAAAAGACGCCCTCCACCACGTACCCCGCAATGCTATAATTGTCAACGCTACGGTCATATTAAACTTGAATGTAGGCAACCAGGTGGTGAAGCGCACTCAGCTTCACATTGACCTCCCCAGCGTACATATCCCTAATTTCAACAACCTTCCTCCCAAGTACGAATTCAACAATTGGGATCACAACAATCGGAAAACAACCACAGCATGACTTTATACTACGTGAGCCAGTAAGACCAATGAAGAAAATTAATATTATTATTCAATCCCTTCATTCTGACATCACTGTTCCCATTAGCATTTTCAATAAACGCGTTCTTTCCCAAGTCGACTCAGGAGCAACCATCAGTGTAATCTGTAAAAATTTAATTCCTCCACACCATTCCTATGAAACAATTTCCTACCTACATATTAATTTAGCAGCCTATGGTGGACAGAATATTTTAGATTCTGGCTTTTTAAAATTACCTTTCAAAATTGGCACAATGAAAATCCACTACCTCTTTTTACTCACGAACACACATAATAACAAGATTTTAATTGAAAATGACTCTCTAGAACATTACCAAGTCAATACTAGCCATCAGTCTCGAAACCTCCATTCTTCTCATTTTGGATCCGTGCCCTTCCATTTACCTCCTTCTCACATACTGCACAAGCTTGGAATTCTTCCTGAAAAAACAAATATTCAAAACAAACTATTACCCACCCTAAGAAAACGAATTCACACCATTAAGAAATTATAGCTCTCTCATCCAATCCCAACTATCTCTATACCTATATCACAACCTTCTAATTCCCATTTACCTTTACACCAAAACATACTCCGCCTATCCATTACTACTACCCTACCTCCACGTAGCAAAGTCACTATTCCTATCCAAGCAGATAATATATATAAATCAAACCAAATTCTAATTCCCTCCGAACGTATATACAGAACTAATAAAATACTTTTTCCCCGTGCCGTCCTTTGTTCTCAATGTACGTACATATTAGCCACAAATACTACTACTAAACCCATAACTTTACTCCGCAATTGCCGTATAGGAATCGTATCTCCCCTTAATATAATTGACATTGTTAACACTACACATAATTTAAATTCCATTCCTCTTTAATTAACACCCAACGTTAAAGAATCCTAAAATGATATATCTCCTCGTCTTTCCCCGAAAACCCGAATACAAATTATGAATATTATACAGAAATACTCTGATATATTCTTATGGCATGGAGAACTAGAAAAAACTGATTTAATTGAATTTGAAGTAGATACAGGAGATCACCCTCCAGTAAAATTACGTCCATATAAAATTAGCCATTTCCAAAACCAAATTTTAAAAGAACACATCAAACAATTATAAGAAGAAGTGATTGCCCCTTCAATGTCCAGCTGGAGTTTCTCCGTTGTAATTGTCAAGAAGAAGATTAACGCAAGTGACAAACAAGAGCATAGAGTGTGCGTTGATCTGCGTAGAGTAAACGTCATTATCAAACCCTTTGTGTACCCAATTCGTCCCATTAATACTATACTCCCCCGACTCAAAAATAATTCCTTTTTATCCTCCCTGGACGCCGCAATTGGCTTTCACGCCATCCCTGTAAAAAAGAAACATCGGGAAAAATAAGCATTTATTACGGAACATGGACTCTTTGAATTTTTAAGAATGCCATTCGGTTGTAAAAACAGTCCGAGTTATTTCCAACGCTTTATCGACGTCACGTTAGCCTCAGACATGTACGAGATCGCAAGTGCGTACGTGGATAATATATTATTATATTCTCGAACTTTTTTGATCACCTTTCTTCTCTCCACCGTTTATTTCAACGTATACGTGCCGCGAAGATTAAACTCAAACCCACAAAATGTAATTTTGGATACGAAACAATTTCTTGCTTTGGCCACACCATTTCTGCTCATGGTGTCCAGCCCAATACGAAGAACGTTGAAGCTATTCTCAATCTACGCCAACTTACAAAGATGAAAGAACTGCAATCTGTTTTAGAGAGTTTTAGTTATTTCCAAAAATATATACAAAACTTTAGTGCACGTGTAGAACCCTTACGACAACTACTCAAAAAAGATACTCCTTTTAATTAGACGCAAGAATATGAAAATTCAAATCAAGACTTGAAAAATGCACTAACTACATCACCGTGTCTCGCACACTTTAACGCAAGTCTTCCTACATTTGTCACTACGGACGCTAGTCAATCTGGCCTCGGTGCTATTTTAGAACAAGAAAATAATAGAAACCGTCGACCCGTTGCATTAATCAGCCGCTCCCTTACTCAAGCAGAATCCAAGTGGAACACAACTAACCTAGAACTTTTAGCCATGACATGGGCTACACACAAATTAAAAGAGTATTTAGTTAGACTCCCGTTTATTTTACTTACCGATCACTGCGCTATATGTAGTATACTCCGCAGTCGCAAAGTTGAAATGTCACTGAAGATGACTCGTATAATGCTAAAATTAATCGAATTTGAAATTACAGAAATCCAACACATTAAAGGATCCCTGAACCATACCCTAGATTTACTTTCTCGTCTAGGAAGAACACCAGAACGTTATACAGTTAATATCTCCACACTTGATATTACTTCGTCAATTAAATTGAACATCTTTAATTTTGTTACTAGCATGCACTGATAAAAGGATAGAATTTTATTGTTTAGCAAAACAATAATAATACGAGTTATGGTAAATGGAGGAAAAGTTTTCTATTTTTAGACAAAGCGAGTGACGTGATAGACATCCATTGTTTACCGTTTTGACTTTTTGTGAACAGGCAACTTAAAAAGTTTTAGATAAGAACACACGTGACATACAAACAGTAATATAAAATAGTTTTTCAAATACTGCTAGCATTAAAAACGATTTATAAAGCTTAAACATATCTATTTGTTTTTTCTAGAATGAATTTTTTGTGGAACTGATATAACATTTCTTAAGTTCATATTAAAAAGATACTTTTTAGAATGAATAGAGAGATCCTTGGTTTCCCGCTCGGAAGCAACATACTACTCTGCTTTGTGGAAAAGGTTTTTTTGTGGTAAATCAAATGAAAAGTTAGGACGAGCTTGAAGCCCAAGTATGACAATAACACCATCAGATAGACAAAGTTATTGTGTACTTAAATCAAATCGAAGTTCCCGACAATATATTTCTATTAACATCAAAAAGATCAGAAGAAAAAATACAGGAATCTCTACTTTTTTTCAGACTCTCAATCCTGCAACCCAACCCTGGATAGCAACAAAACCTAAAACCTGAAGAATACCAAATAGCAGTGAACCATATAGTACAACTTACTACTAAGTGGAATAAATAATCGCAACTGACTCCACCTTTTGTGTTCTCCACTTCTCAAAATATAAAATATAATACTGTATTTTTATTAAATATCCAATAGTTCTGTGAGCTAGAGACAGAATTCTTTCATTCTTCCAAGGCAATGCACAAAATTGAACCAGACATCAATACCACAATCAAATTTATCTCTTGTCATCTCTCGTAATACGGATCTTTTGGAAGTTGAATGCTGAAAATGAACTGTCAATAGAATTTCTTTACATAAGGCATCATCCTGCGAGGTAAAAAATCTTTATTAATTGTGACAGTGACTTAAATCGAAATTGGCTTAGCCGCTTACCGCCGCATCGCAAAATTTTTCAAGATTATTTCTGCAGAAAAGTTACCCGACAGATGCCAACAGCCGACAGCAGACCTCTCCCTTTGTTAGACTATCCTATAGCCACCCACAACAGACTTCACATTAACTAACAACAACCTTACTGCTTAACATCTCTCGCAGCTAGAAGATACCCGACAGCAAAGAAGCAAGGGTTGGTGCCAAGCACACCCGAGCAACGACACCGACAGCAGACTGAACGGGAAAGGAGCAAAGGCTGATGCGAAGCACGCCTAACCAAAGCTCATACTTATAGCACAAAGAACAAATAAGTAAAAGTTAACCTACAGCCGCCAACAGCCGACAAAATCACAAACTACCTCCCGACTTGGAGTATACGACGGTGCAAAGCAACGTCTCACTCCATTTCAGAGCATAGTCTGTGATTTCAGCCGTGCTACATCAGAACAAGAGCATATAACGGTTCAAAGCAACGTCTCACTTCTGACAAAATCTAACATAATTCAAGATAGCTGATGGGGTTACAAAGATCCCCAGAACGCCCAGCGCTGCCTATAGACAACCAAGCCACAGGACAATCAACCCCATCAACAAGAACTGCTAACAAAAGAGACAGAGACACATCCCCTACAACTGCCGAAAACGCAAAAAGAACAAAAAGCGAAGGGATGGCGGAAGAGATGAGATAACTCTTTGCACAGTTGAGCGAAAAGATGGACAGCCAAGCTGAGTTACAGCGCGGGCGTATGGAGGAGTCCACTAAAGCCATAGTTGACAATATTTAAGATATACGTACTAAGCTTGCAGAACAACAACAACTGTATGAAGACCTGCTCGAGCGTACTAAAACACTTGAAGTGTCAGTAACCAGCCTTAAGACGAATAACACTTTTCTGGAAATGGAACTCGCTAAGTGCAGAAAACAAATTGATAGGATATCCAACGACGCCAAGCAATTCAATGTTTTGATCAAAGGAATAGCTGAACCAGGCACTGGAACTGGAACCCGGGAAGTCCTGAACACGACAGTAACCCAACTAATACACTCAGAGCTTAAGGTGAAAGCAGAAATTGAGACAACAAGACGCCTTGGGCCTAAAGAAGAAGGCAAAACTCGAACTATTCTAGTCACCTTCTTAAAAAGAACCGACAGAGCAGCGGTCCTTAAGGCCAAAGGGCAGCTGAAAAACAGAAGTGGCAACCCAGTATTTATCAATGCAGACCTACCTCCAGAACTCAGCAAGAAACGTTTTGAGGATAGGGAGAAGAATAGGAGAAAGGAGGGACCAAGACCTGACAACATGGACACTACTAACAATTTTAACTCATAGGAACTTGGCAAGCGCATACAACATAATGTAAAATCTGTAAATAGCATCTTATACTGGAATGTAAACGGAATTAAAAATTGTACACATGACAAAGCCAACATAGTTTTACAACATGACGTAGATATTTTTTGTTTATCTGAAACCTGGACAAGTGAAATAACTGACGACTTAGAAATAATTTTCCACAACTTCAAATTAACTGTCATCCCACCGGTTGGAGAACGCGGACGCAAAAGTGGTGGAATGATTATCGGCGTCCGAAATAACATTTGGGAACAATGCAAGATTATTTATCATGACAGATTTAAAATCCTAATCAAATTTATGCTAAAAACAAAGACTGCCATACTCTGCTTCACTTACCTGCCACCAGCAACACAATACGATGAAGAACTTGACCGGCTATTTGAAGAAACCGCATCTATAAATAATCTGAAGTACATCCTAATGGGTGACTTTAATAGTAGAATAGGAAGCTTTCAAAACCAAATTGACAATACGCCTTACTTCAACCAGACTGGAAAGACAAGCGACGACGGGGTAAACAAACGCGAAAGAAAGCTAATTGACCTTGTACTAACCAACCAACTAGCAATACTCAACAACAGAAGTACCTCAGACAGCAGTGGAAAACCCACGTACATAGGACATCACGGACCCAGCATAATTGACCTATGCATCAGCAGCAGCAACGCAATTGACGAACTTAAGGGCCTGGATATAATTGAGTGTATAGAATCGGACCACCTTTCTATACTTTTGAAAGTCAACAAAGACAGACAGAAGACTCAACATATTTCTACGGAAGTAAGACACAATATTAGGTGGAACAAGTAAAAAAGTCAAAGCTTCCTAACAAACATAAACACGAACAGTAAACAACTGAATTTTGACAACTGCAGTTACACAGAATCATACAGACTCATACACCTTACCGCTAAGCAATCGGAAATGGCTCCTAAGCCGCCCGGGACAAACATGACAAACTTTTGCCCTAAATGGTTTGACAAGGAATGTAGTGCAGCTAAACGAAAAACCTTTAACAGCCTTCACAAATACAGGGTAAGCCAACACCAAGACGCTCTGTCCAATGACAAACTTGATTGCTTTCTTCAAAACAGGAAATCATACCGCAGTCTCTGCTGTGACAAAAAGAAAACGTTTTACAACAAAATCCAAGAAAAAATTTATCACATTAAGGACTCGGCAGACTACTGGAAGGCAATAAACACTTTTAGGGACAAGAAGTACGGCTTTAAGGCTACTGAAATTTCGAGACAACAATTTGACGAACCTTTTGCGCAATATTTGAGACAGAAAAGGGTAACGAAGTAGAAATTGTCGACAAGGAAAATAAGTCTGCTGCTTATAACACTGCGGCACTCGATACAAGCATTACTTTGGCTGAACTACTCAAAGCCACAAACAAATTAGCAAACAACAAATCCCCAGGAGCAGACGGAATACCAAATGAGATATGGAAATCCCTAGACAAGACCTCCTATGATTACCCACTAAAGATACTTTACAGAGCTTCCAGTGAACAAATACCGAAGGAATGGGGAGAAATCATTACAGCACCTATATACAAAAAAGGAAATGCTAGCCTACCCAGCAACTACAGGCCGATAGCCTTAATAATTACAATAACCAAATTATACAACTGCAATATGTCAGACAGACTTAACTCCTTCTGCGCTAGAAACAACATCATTTTGGAAAATCAAGCTGCCTATCGGAAAGGAAAACGATGCACTGATCACATTTTTGCTCTATATGCTTGCATACTTAAGCAGCTAAATAGACCAGCGCTTCAAAAAAAGGGAAAACTCTTTGCTCTTTTCGTAGACCTTAGCCAAGCATTTGACTCAATCAAAAGGAACAAGCTGTGGACAAGACTAAAAGAAGCCGGCCTTAGTGACCCTTTTATTGCCAAAGTCAAAGAACTGTATGACCAAGCCAAAACGAAGATCTGCTGTGAAGAAGGATATACAGACTTGATAAGCGTGATGGGTGGAGTGCTGCAAGAAGAAACTCTGTCGCCTACTCTGTTTACTATCTACATTGACAAGATTACAGAGATTTTCCGTAGCAGCGGCATTCAAGGAATACAGATGTTTACTATTAAACTGCTAATTCTGCTATATGCAGACGACATAATTCTTTTTGCCTCAAATGAATTGGATCTACAGAGACAGATCAACACTCTTAGTTTTTTCTTCAAAGTAAATGATCTAACAGTCAACCAAGACCAAAGTCATGATCTTCAGGAAAGGCAATAAAATACATAATTCAATCAGATTTCACTGGGATAGCAAATCACTGGAAATAGAAAACAAATATGTATACTTGGGTGCTACCTTCACCAAAAGCGGAATATTCAATGAAGCTAAAACACATTTCTTTAACAAGGCCAAAACAGCACAATTAAAGCTGTTCGAACTCTTTTATCGCGCAAAAGTAAAAGACATTGACATGCACCTCAAACTCTTTCAATCATTAGTCAGCTCAATACTTATGTATGCTGCACCAATATGAGGACTCCGCTACTGCAAAGATTTCGAGACATTCCAGACTGTTTTCCTCCGGCGGCTAATGAATACTACCAACTCAACCCCCGGATTCTTCCTCCGCCTAGAAACGGGAGCGCAGAACATTAGGCTGATATTATTTAAAGCACTGCTTAGATTCCTTGAGAAGACGTTTAACGCTGAGGAAAACAATATTACAAAAAACTGTTACCAAGAAATTATAAACTCTAAAGCCGCAGACCCTTGATACAACTGGATGCTTCAAACTAAAAAGATTTTTGCGGATGCGCAACTAGAGTATTGTTTTGAAAACCTGAACCCTGCATTCCTAAAGAAGCACAGAAAGAAGATTGTAGAAAAATATTGATTGAACTGCATAAACAATGACGTTATGAGAATGCAGAGTTGTAGTGCAATGACACCCTATGCCAGTATCAAAACCCATGCGTTAAAATCAGAGTACTTTAGGATGAACATGGAATGGAACATTACAAAATTCGTACTCAATCTCAGAACTGGATTCCCAAGAATTGTTCTAAGAGGGAAGGCAATTAATCTTAACTGCATTAATAAGCTATGGAAAAATGCAGAAGAGACAGATTGTGACCTATGCGGAAAAGAGATGGAAGACCTTTTTCATATAATGCTTGATTGCCCGCACTATAAGCCCCCACGGACGAAGTTTCTTAAAGCACTAGCTACCAGCATACCAACAAGGGAGAACCTCACGTTACCAATATTCAACTGTTACCCGGATGCAGAAGGTTTTGGACAACTTTTTAATTTTTGGAATGAGGCTCTGAAAATTCGAAACTTCTACTATAGCTGTATTGAAGAAATATAACTCGTTTTCCCCACCTACCACTCAACTACTACACATAATATAACCAGAGTATTTACCTTACAGATTATCACATCATTACTCTACCTATTTATTTATTATTTATGTATTTATGGAAATGAAACTTATGCAATGTAAACCAAATACCACTTTACGCTAATTATTAACATATAATCACATCGACATGAACTAATTCTTAGAATTGCAGCTTTTAACAACTCATTACAGAACAACTCAGCAAGATACGAACAAGAAACATTTTTACCGACATTTTATTATTGATTACCAAGGATCTAATAATCACTTTTGTGAATACCTACTTTGTAAAAACTTAACAATGTTGTATGGGCTGACGCCAAATCGACACAATGAATAAATTATTATATTATTATTTAAAATGAATACACTTAAGACCGTCGTCAATAGTTTTTTGAAATTTTTGTGGTAGATTAATAGCTGCCGCACCCCACCCAGAAAACCCAAAGTCAATTTGTGAGAACAATTAAGATTTAAATACAATTTGTTGTAAATTATTCTTTATAAACCGCTTAAACTTAACTAATTGTGAACATTTAAACGCATTTTTACAATTAACATCATTACAATGAATATTAAACTTAAATTAGTTGTCAAAATGAATACCTGAATATTCAAAACTATTAATTTTCTTTTCTTTGTGTTTTTAACACATACGGAAACACATTGGACTTAAATTTAGAAAATTATATATTCTATTTTTACAAATCTGGTTTAAATATCAATTAAATTAAATCAATTGTGTACATTTTTCAAGGCATTTTCAAGTTCAACCTTTAGTCGTATGGATGTTGCAGCCCTACATACCGATTCAATATCGTCCGCATAAAATGCAGTCCTTCATCACATGTAATATGTCGTCGAAAAATATCATAAACAAAACTGTAGCACATGTAATATGTCGTCAAAAAATATTATAAACAAAACTGGCCACAGAACACCCAGAAAAAGGTGGAGTTCCTTAAGGAACTTCACCTTTTAATGGATATGGTTTGAAGATAAAATCACCTAGCTTTATACTAAAATCTCGGCCAGAAAGATAATTACATAAAATTCTAATTAAATAACTAGGTAAATTATATCTTTCATGCAGCTTTTGAATTATTTTCACATATTTAACTGTGTCAAATGCTTTACGAAGGTCAATAAACAGTACAGCATATAACTGTTCATCTTCCATAGGTTAGTTAATTTTATGTGTCTTTTCAAAGAGTGCGTGTAGACATGATTTGCCTCTTCGTTAAACCAAACAGTATAACAGAAAGTAACTCATTATCTTCTACAAAATGCCTAAATCCAGAAGCAATGGTTGCGTCAAAAAACTTTAAAAGAAATATAATTAATATAATAGGTCCAAATGAGGTAGGCAATAGCTTATTACACTTTCGTTTGAGCAGAGGTGTTACAAAAGCTTTTTTCAAGTTATTACGAAACTGATCTGTTTTTAGTGCATGGTTACAAATATCTGTGTGAGGGGTCCCGCGTCCCACAAATCCAATATATCCTATGGCTTCTTTCTCTTCTGCCTATCCTTGGTTCCTCTGTCTGGGTGCTGGCTGCGGCTCTCTGCATTGGTTTGTACCTTCTTGCAAGTGTACGACAAAATTTTAGGCCCATCCTGATTTTCTGTAGCTTCTACTAATTTAGAGGGTCATCAATTCTTATCAGCAACTCTATATTGCCTAGTGTATCTTCCTCTGCTACATCCATAGGTCTCTAGAATCTCTTATGGAAGTTGTGATCCAGAAATTCTCAAGTCCTAAATCCTCTCATCGATTTTTCGTCTTTTAGCCTTTCTTGTGCTTCCCGTCCCAAGGTTAAGTGAAGGTAAGAAATTACTACTACAACGTCTTTGATGTTTCTTGCTCTCATCGCCATGTAAAATGTATTTATATGTCTCGTCGAATTATTTATTCCAGCTCTAAACGGAACACTTTTCTGATTCTTAAAAATCCTTGGCTTGGCGTTCATAGTCCAGTTAAAACCCACGGCACTATCTTCCAAAATTGAATTAATAAAGCCCGTCTTATAGATATAAAAATTAATAGTACTTCACGCAAAATGTAACAATTAAGCCTATCTTACAGTTAACAATTATATCAGTTTATTGATATCCCAAATATCAAATTTTTTACTACTGATATCCAAAAAAACAGTATATACTAGTATGTATGATAGCGCGCGTATGACACATTCGCTTAAACTTATTTATCCCAAATAAATAGTATGCGCTGCCTGCATTGTACCGTATGAAATTATGAAACCCTACTAACGTACAACTACCACGAGTACTATCAATATGCGAATGAAAACACTTAATGAGTCAAAACATCTTACAGTTTTTAGTCGCATATGCTTATGAGACTTTTCAACGAGGAGAAAGACAGGCTTGGGGTGGCAAACAATACCTAATAAACTCTCCGTTGTACCCGGTTAGCACGATAAATTCTTTTAAAAAAAATAAATAAATATTACGCGCGTTGACGCTACACACAAGGGATTGTGAGCAAAGGAAATCCTGATTCAAATTTGAAGATTGTAAAACAGCTCACGTGTGCAAATTAGATACAAAGTCTTGATTTTACGGATACCATTCACCTCACACAGCTGCTCGTAATACATACGCACGTATCACTCTCTAATTTGGCCACTCACACTGTTCTGAGCTATCTATGTATTCAACCTCTACGGCACGAGAAAAGAAAACTCCGTCCACTACTTAAATGACGCACTTGAACTACAAATGAAGGTCAGGAATTTTCAAAGCTACGTATAACAACACAAACAATAAAAGCCTCACGCTCTTTACTCGCTCACTATCGTTTAGTTGTAGCCAACCGTTTTTAGATGCTGAGCAAGCATCTATTGGTCTGGTGTCTGTCTGTCTCTCTGTCTGTCACAATGTCGGTAGGTCGCACGCTACAGGTCGCATTTTTGAAGATTTTAAATTGAAATCTTTTTAAATCGCCCAGAAAAGCGAGGGAGAAGTGCTGTATAGTTTTTGGTTATTATTCAATTTATAGTTTGTTCGCAATTAACAGTTAAACCGACCAAGAATAAACTTCATTTTTCAAGATAAAAAAAGGGCAAAAAATACATAGAAGGTACATACGGAGCTGAGAGCTTGTCAAGTTTCGCCATTGAAAATACACATGGGAAATTTTCACGAGTTTCCAATGCAAGTAAAGGTACTGCTCACAATATGTACGTTCACATGCCAGTCTAGTGTAGTGGTCGTGGTACTGGGACTGCGACATGGAGGTGCAAAATATCCACGCTCAATACTGAAGTTTACACATCGAGCACCAGTTTAGCTATTCTCCTTCCTCGACATACCTAGGTATATTAGTTAATAATATATAGGGATCGTCAATAATGACGTCCTTTGAAAAACAAAATATTTATTACTACCCCCATTTCCATTTCAGAAATTTTTTCCAACCTATTTAATTACATGCCATTAACATACACAGGTATATAGATTATTAATGTTAAGGGGTAGTCCACAATGACGTCCTTGGACAAAATAAACATACATAGGTATATAGATTATTAATGTTCAGGGGTCGTCCACAATGACGTCCTTGGACAAAATAAACACACAGGTACCTAGATTATTAATGTTCAGGGGTCGTACAAAATGACGTCCTTGGACAAAATATACATACATAGGTATATAGGTTATTAGGGTTTGGGGTCGTCCACAATGACGTCCTTGTACAGAATAAACATACATAGGTATATAGGTTAATAATGTTCGCGGGTCGTCCACAATGACGTCGTTGGACAAAAAAACATACATTGGTATATAGGTTATTATTATTCGGGGGTTGTCCACAATGACCTCCTTTGGACAAAATAAACATACATAGGTAAATAGGTTAATAATGTTCTGGGGTCGTCCACAATAACGTCGTTGGAAAAAATAAAATAGTTTTTATTTACAAATATCCGATAAAAATACCTCGGTATAAAGGTTAATACTATTCAGGGATCGTCCATAATGACGTCTTTTGAAAAAATACCATAGTATTTAATATCCTCATTTCTAACTTTTAAATTTTTTCCAACCTAGATTATTTTTGTTCGCGAGTCGTCCAAAATGACGTACTCCCAAAAAATAACATAGTTTTTACTCTAACCATTTCCAACTTAAAAAACGTTTTTAACCTTTTTAACAATATGCAATAAACATACCAAGGTATATAGGTTATTATTATTTAGAAATCGTCCATAATGACGTCATTCAAATATAGTTTTAGGTACCCGCTTTATAACTGTATAATATTTTCCAACTTTTCTTTTTAACTGCTTGCCACGTAAATTTGTATATTTCCTATTGATAGTAGGGGAGGCTCCATAAATGACGTCATTCAGAAATCATACAACTTTCAAAAATATTTCAGCTTTTTTCAACTACATGCCACGTACTCCCATATATGGCTTAACGATGGCAGGGAAGCCTCCATAAATGACGTCATTTGTGAATGGTGCAATTTATAAATATTCTTCATATTTAACTACATGCTACGTACATTCGTTTATAGCTTATTAATGGTAAAGGAGAGAAGGGGAATCGGTTGGCGCAAACCACCAGTTTTTAAAACCGGTTTCAACAGAGCCACCGAGCCAGGCCCAGCCTCTTCCCCCTACCGTAAGACGCAGGTTATTGCCCCCACCACGAGACAGAGTGGGCCCACTGACGATTACCAGTACGCGTCACGGGGCCCGTGCCCGGTGCAGAGGCGGTTCCCGGAGCCGGAAAAGTGTACGACATCGAAACTGCGACGCTTAAGTAACGATGATTACATCGACACTGTGACGCATCGATCATGATTATTATATAGACACTGTGACGCATTGCTCATGCATTACTAACGTAAAAAGAAATATGGCACAAATTATAATAAGATGCAAATATGTTTATCTCTTTCAGTTATCAAATTTGTTTAACTCTAATAAGTTTTTAAGATGTAGAAATTAAAGTTTTGTATTTATTTGCTGAAAACTTAATAGAATTATTATTTTATTTACAATATGTACAATATGATTCATCACTTAAACTCTAACTTTATAATATCCAAAGGAAAGACTATAGTTTATATCATCACAATCTGGATACACTCTATTAACATCAAGCGCATAAAAAGCAATTTTGTCAACATTAATTAAGTACAACCGATGATCAAACGATCGTATAAATGTACTATTTTTAATCACTACTTTATTATGCAATACTACCTCTTTCATCTCTTGATGAGTACATTGTTTCAAAGTAGTTTTAGGAGTACCTTTACATTTTATATTTCAGGTCTCATCATAAAATAACAACGAATATTGCTTTGCCTTAAGAATAACAGCCTCAGCTATATCTAAACTTTCTATTTTCCATATTCCTCGTTCTCCTGCAGAACGGGTTTGAAGATTAGGAACACTTGGATATTTTACAATACATCGTGTCTCGCAGGTATTTTACTAAAGTCAAAAATCTCATTATTTTTGACCAGCTTTTCAAGAAAATCATTCTCACTGTCATCGTAATTAACCACGGCCGAGTCTGTATCTACATATATGCAGGTTAGTTTCTCCCCAAAGATAGCTTTCAACCCTTAATAAAATCTGGTGTAATATGTTTCCTTACTTATTTCTAAACATGTAAAACCATCAATCATAAGACAATCTAGTTCTACAGTTTTAGGTTTAAAATAAATCATAGTTAAAGTAGGACTCAATTTTTTAAAATCTTTAAATAAAGCAAAGGAAATTAGTTTAGTTGTTTCAACGCGAGAGGTCGAAAATATAATTTGAACCCGCCCAAAGGGATTCTGCAATGTTTTTCCATAGATGGCATTATTTAATAATTTGTAAAAGTCTTTACCAAAAGCACTTTTTGCTAATCTACGAAGTTATAGATTTGCTAAAATGTATGGTTTAAATAAATTGCTTTCAGTAAATTTTATTGCTAAATGAACTTGTTCAAGTACCATACCTTGAGACAAGTAGTATTGCAAAGTTTTATGATGTACAACATAATATTCTTTATCGTAACATGTTAACAACAGCCAGGGTTTTGTTAAAACTCTTTATGAAACCTTTTTATATCTTTTTATTTGCTGTCGTTGTTTGTTAGATAATTCCTGATAGTTTATTTTAGTTTTTTCTGTTGCCAGTAGTACTTCTTGAGTTTTATCATGAATAGAATCTGGATATTTAAGTGAAACTCTAAAAATATATCCCTTATTAGGCTCAAGTTCAGGATTTCGCCAAATAATATTATTCAAATCTTTACCATCAATATACTCAAAGTCACCTTGCAGGTATTTTTTACAAAGCGAATCAGCGTAAAGTGCATTTAAATCAAAGTACGCAATTTGGCTACGTTTTACATTTGGATTATAATTTGACATGCGCTCGTTATTTGCAGTAACTACTTTTGCAGCTCCATATGTAATTCCTCCTCGTTGACCATCCTGAACCATTTTTAACATACGATCATCCCTTATATAATCTACCTCTATGCCGGTCGATTTTAGCATACACTGCCAACTGTATGATGAAATTGTTGGACAGTAAGTTGGATCAAGGTTAAACGTTCTCATTCCTTCCATTCTAAAATTTTCCCACACCACTGCTAATAGTACTACATACAACATATTGTAGAGGCGCAAATAACTTTTAAAATTGGTAATATTAAATGTTTTACAGGTTTCCAATACAGAATTCCAATCATCATCGGAAATTTTTGTATTTGTTAGTTTATTATTAAAATATTCTCTGCTAGGCATTCCAACATTATCACCTAATACTTCTGGCCCAGTCAAGAATTTGTATGGAAAATCAATTTTTTTTAGCAACAGGTTTCTAGACTCTGCATTTAATTTACTTATTGAATTTGGTAAAAATATAGAAAAGCACTGATCTATTAGGTAGAAATACTCGTTGTTCTCTTTTTGAAGATTAGAGACAAGGTTGCTTAAACTAGTATTAAGAAATTGACACGAATCCACAAAACTAACTTTTGCCTTGACCGCTATCTTTTTATCGCTGGTCCCTATAAACTGATTAGAAGTTATTTCCATTTGAATAAATTTTTCTCCCGGTTTTGCAATCACTTTTACATCTTTAGGTTTAAATAATTTTGAATCTAAACATTAAGTAACTAAATGGAGGTCAAAGCCAGAGGAGTTGTGGGCAATACCAGGCAGTTCAAACTTGTATTTAATCCTAAGATTACAATAGCTGCAAATAGTACCAATGTTTGAATACCCTCCCGTCTGGTGGTTGTGATGCCACGTTTTTTTACAGGTTTTTCCATCAAATTCTCTATGACATATTGAACACTCTGTAGCGGTTTTAAATTCTAATCCATCTTCCGGTCTGCAATATGCAAAATTATTTGTCCTTTGTATATCTGATATTAAACGTTTAGACCAGGTAAATATTCTGCTAAAAAAATGTTCAATTACGTTTTAGCCATCGTAATATTCCGCTGCAATTACAAACAAACTACCTTCAACGTTTTTTATAACGATTGAATAACTAGCGGGCACAAATTCATTTTCTAAGGTAGTTGACATTTTTTTTAAATATTCAATGGAGTTGAATACGTTTCCATGTCGTAATATAAACAGTTTATCTTTTTTTTGGAAATTGGTAATCCTGACCTTTTAATTCTACGCAAATTTGAGTATGCGCGTTAAATTTAACTTCATTTTTATAACTGGAAAGACATTTGGGACAATAAAATACTTTATTTTTATTCTTCCTAATAAACCTGCCCATATTAGTTATAAGAACAAATTGCAGCTCACTTCGTCTGTTAGTTGAATGATTTAACAAAAATAAATTAACTACTTTAGAAGTTGTTAAAAGGCTTTGTCGCAGAGGCACAATGTTTTCATCTTTATGTGTTACAATAATAATTGCAATGTTATTGTTCTCTTCAAAAAGTAATATATCAGTATTAACATTAACTGCTTCTCCTATTCCTGTAAAATCAAAGCGGGTTAAATACTTTTTCCACTTGCTTGCTCTGCGGAGATGATCTGGGTTATCTTTTAAATGATCCTTTATAAACATTCCTGCCGCCACACAATAATGGAAACATTTTTCTTTCGTATCAATATTGAGCTTGCCTTTTTTTTTAAACCATTGGGGTACATCAACTTTACCTCTGCCTTTTATAGTGTTTAATAATAAAATTTTGCACAGCCTATATTGTAATGATATAAATTTTTTAACATACCATCCTGATCCTCGCTCTGTAAATTCATGGACCTGCTCGAGAATATCTGAAGTTGCATTTACCAAGACATTTGAAACTCCGCTGATATCATACAGCGTAAAATACTCGGAATACATGTTTCTATCATCCTGTTTGTATTTTCGAATTGCCTCCCCTTTTTCATCTAGATCGCTTATTTCTTTTTCCCAAAGTATGTGCATACACACTTGCAACTTAATACCGCCTACTCTTGCATCTAGCACTTGCGATATAAGTTTTATTGATTCTACTTCGATAAAAGTCATAAGTGCTTGAATTTCCAGAAACTCTTGGGTAGGAGTGTAAATGTACGATACAGTTGCACCCCTGTTGCTTCTTCAATTTTCTTTAGAAATTGATAAGTCAATTTTAGAACGCCCTCCTCCATCCGCATGACCCCCTCTTTGTCCTGATCGTGTACACTGGTGAAGATTAATGTGAGGCGAGTAATGTTTGCAGTCTTTGCATTTATGTATTGTTTCAATATGAGCTCTATACTCTAAATGAGTTCGAGAAAAGAAATGACATTCTTCCATGGGACACCACAAACGCTGGAAGTAATTCAATTATGTAAAGTGTTGCAGTACCATCTACAAATAAAGTATAGTAAATTTAAATCTAATAAATCTTTATTCAAGTAATTATACAATAATTGCTTACAGTGGTTCCCTTATTTCCAGTCTGCGATGCTGCCGGAAAGAATATTATTTTTTCAGTTATTCTTACTATGTTTGCAACACTTGTAGATGAGTGATTTTGAGTGGTCATTTTAAAATATTAAAAATAACACAAGGTTTTCTGCTATTAAAAGTTTAACTTCAAATGGAGGTTGAGATTGGTGTAATATAATTGAACAACTAAATCGTAACTGAGTATAAATACTCTACCTCTTTGAGGTTTTATTAGTAAAGCTGGTTCTGAAGGACGTTGCGTGCAAAACTAAACCAGTTTTAAAATTATACGTTTGAATACACGACTGAGTAAATGGTATAAATACTTGCATGTTAAGCATGACTAGGTATCAGCTAAAAGTTTAAGTAAGTTCAGGTATCATGAACGTTCAGCCCAGCACATTTTCTGTATAGTTTATTAGCATGGAAGGGTACATTTCTCATTTGCTTGCTACATTTAATATCTGCAATTGTCCAGGGTGCATAGCAAAATCGGGAAAAATCTGCAGGTGTTGCAACGATTGCAATATATTATTTGCGGCTTGGCGGTTGCAATTTGATCCCAATCAGTTTCAACTGTTGTGCAAACTAGCTGCAGAGAAAGTTGAGGCAATTTATCAGCAGAAGTACAATAACGTTTTTGACAAATCTTGCAAGTACAGTAGACTTGAGCCTTTAACTCCAAAAGACTGCGATTGTGAGGAATTTGTAAGGTGCGCCAGTTTATTTTTTGAGAACAATAATGCTTTTTATGAAACATTTGTAAATTGCAACCCTAATAAAGCAACTAGAAGAGGTTGATACAACCTAATGAATATAAACTAAACAAATGGTGATTAGTGTTTATTAAATACCCGTTACATATGGCTTCAATAAATAATTTTTTCTATACGAATATCAGAATGTTAAATAAAGATATAATAAAGAAATGGGCTAAAAATCAAAACTCGTATCCAGATGTAAATCCTACAGTGCCTTTTTGTCAGCTTAATGCTACTCAGAAACAAATTACACACACAGTAAAAAGTACTTTACAAATAAGTAGAAATAGTGCAAATTACTCTCCTCTGCGTATAATTATCACCGGCGAAGGTGGGGTTGGTAAAACCAGTGCACTTGAACATATAAAGTTAACCTTGCAAGAACATTGTAAAAAACATTTGGATTTTCAATATCATGTTTTAAGTTTAACTGGTTTGGCAGCATTTAATGCTGGTGGTCAGACTATTCATTCGCTATATAAGTTTATACCAGGTACTAACTATTTTAATCTTAAAAACAGGCTTGAAAAAGATAATGATATTAACAGGTATAATACTATCCAGTGCTTAGTTATAGAAGAATTTGGAGTTTTAGGATTAAAGTTTTTTGACCTGCTTGACCGGCTTACCCGCAAGTCACAACCTTTAAATAATAAATATTCATTTTCGAATATTCACTTAATTCTTGTTGGCGATCCTGGGCAACTTCCTCCCGTATTAGATTATAGTCTGTTTAAACCGGTTCAGATTACTGATGATCCTAAGACTCAAGTTTATTCACAAGCCCAAAAAGTTTACCAATCGTTTGATCAGTGCTTTACATTAAAACATATCTACCGTCAACAAGGAGAAGATAATAAGCAACTAAGGTTTAAAGAATTACTAACAAAAATGAGATACAACCAGATTAATCATGATGATCTTGACTACATTCGAAAACGACATTACAAGTCCTTGGCAAAGGATGAACAAACTAGTTTTTAAAATCATATTCATGTCTTCCAAACTAACGCAGAAGTGAATGCGCACAACAGAAAAATGATTTGCAAGAATTTTCCATCTCCAATTGAGTTTTTGAATGGTGATGTATTATTTCAGGTAGCTATAGGAGCACCAGTTAACCTTTAAAAAAATTTGGCAACCTCGCTAGGTTTATGTAATGGTAGTTTTGGAAATGTAGTTGATATTATATTCAACAAAGATAGGTAGTTTTTGCTCGGGTTGGAAGAGAAACAACTAATTCCGTCAGATATTTTTTGTTTTATTGTTCCTTTTCCAAGTTATATTGGAACTAATCTATGGCGTACGCCGCGAGGTAATGGGGTTCCAATTTTGTCACAGAAATATCAAGTTACTCGAAATCTTTACGAAACCATAGCAGTTGACAAGTTTTGTATTAAACTATGCTATGGATTGACAATACATCGAGTACAAGGTCTTAATCTATCCAAAATTTTAATGTCTTGGGCGCACTGAAATGTTTTCTGGTATGGATTACGTCGCAATTTCACTAGTCAAAAGTGTCAAAGACATTATGATTCTGGACGACCCTGGATTCTCTGACGAACGGCTTACTCATAAAAAATGTAATGTTAAATTTGTTCAAGTTAAAGAAAATCGTCTAGCTCTACTTGAAAAGAAATTCCTAAAACTGGTTAAGCTGAACAGTCCAAGAAGTATAAATACTGAGTCTGAATCTTTCAATCATGAAGACGACAAGCAGATTTCAACAGAATCACAGGCTCGTTGGTCATTGCAAAGGAATCAAAAGCGATTATTTGATACTGATTAGCATACTTCATCTCCAAAACTTTCAAAGTTATTATAGTTTCAACTAGTTTTTCTAAAATTATTATCAGGTAGATATTTTTGTATTCTGCTAGAGATAGTAAGTATAGTAAAACTAATATAAAGGACAATAGTGAACATTATTTTTAATTTGTATTTGCAGTTTGACTTAAACATGGCCGGACGATCATCAAAGAGAATCAACCCGTCTCCAGTACCCTTTGCCGAAATTGAATACGCACAATATCCAATTTTTGAAGTTATGGACCTTGCTAAGTCACCTACATTAGCTGTACCGCTTTCCTATTTCCTTGCATACTGTGGTGATGACCCTATTCCAACCTCCATGATTGAGAATTTCTTTCGCCCTTCGAAGGATCGCAAACTAAAAAAACTTTTGTAACAGGGGATAGAGGCAATGAAACAACGGAAACTAATTAGCGTCAATAAAGATGAGGGATTTCTGATTATGCCTGAGATAATTAAGAAGGAACTTTTGGAACTCAATCTGCGATCTGCAGTGTCGCATATGCCTGTTGACTTTCTATTGAAGAAGTTCCCGGACATACTTTTAACAAAAGTTAATGACAAGCATTTTAGTTTAATGAAAAAACACGCAATTCACTTTGAAACCATTTTTAGTGCAAATACTGCTCACTTGCAAAATGTAGATAAGGAGGCAATTAAGCCTTTTCAAACCTTACTAAAACTTAATTTTACATATTTTAATGATGCTAAAAACGATGTACATGTGTACCATCTCAAATGTAGTTGTAAAACCTGTAATTAATATAATTTGTATTACAACATTTATTGAATATTTTTAATTAAAACAGCGATAATATGTTGAATGAATGTCGATGGGGATTACTATATTATGCATAATTGAAATATTCAATAAATAAAGATATCCTTCGAAAAAATTCTGTGCTATAAAACCACCTTTTTTTCAATATTTGTTTAATTGAACCGTGAAACTGGTATAAGTAGCATGATCATGGCTTCTAGTACTGTAGATTATCATAAATCAGGAAACGAAATAAAAAAACATACGTCAATCAACGCTTCTCGGGCGCGTTTTCAGGTTTAGATGGGTTTTTAGTCAATCGCAAAAAATGGGTAAATAAAAACACGTTTTTAAAGAGTTGAATAAATTAGAATCATTTTCGCTGCACAGAGATGCACGAAAAAAATTTCCTCGTAGGCGAATACAATCTTTATGAATAAATGAGGACTGGGCTTCTGATTCAAAATCACTACCTAGCATAGCCAGCTCGAACAATAATAAAACTTTTGTTTTGGTAGTTGTGGATGCATTTTCTAAGAAAGGATACACAAGGTATTTGAAAAACAAGAGTGCAGAAGAAATGATTAAAGCTTTTAGGTCCATATTTAGGAAAAGTAAAGCCAAACCACGATATTTTTTTGTCGACCAAGGGACCGAATACCTTTCCAATGACTTTCAAAGCATTTATAAATCTCACAATATTAAAACTTTTCACATTTATTCTCATATTAAAAGCGCATTTGCAATACGTTACATTCGAACCTTGTTTACAAAGATTGAACGTTACAGAACAGAACATAATACGGATAAAATAAAAGATGTATTGCCCCAATTTACAACTGCATTAAATAACACGTTTCACAGAAGTATTGGTTTAAAACCAAATGAGGTAACTTAAGAAAATGAGCATGAGGTGTGGCGCCGAATGTTCAAAAAAGAACTTCGAGAGAGCAAGTCAAAACGTTCCCGAACTCCCCCAAAGTATAAAGTTGACGACGTTGTACGTGTATCGAAAGTCAAGGATTTGTTTAAGAAAGGTACCTACTTTTTTTATTTCAGTAGAATCGGACGTTCTCGTTCACATTAACCAGTTGTATTTAATAGTATTTAATATCTCAACAGGTTATTCCGTTAATTGGACTGTCGAAAAGTTTAAAATAAAGAGTGTTCAAGATACTAAACCGTATACATACATACTACAGGATTTAAACGGAGAACAAGTCCAAGGTGCCTTCTACGGTTTTGAAATCAAACTCGTTTAAGTACGTAATATTTGTCATGTACCGTCCAAGTAAAAGTATTTACGTCACTCTGACTAGTTATGCTGATATAGCCCAAGCACCTCAAAATACCAGTTCTAGCTTTGAGTGTAAACTTCCTTCGCCTGGCCTTGAGTTCAAGACAAACAGGTATGAAGTAGGTCTACTTAGCATTATATATAGTGCTGAAGAGTATAAACCAACACCTACAGCGGAATCTCCTCAACAGAATGTAGTTATAGTACCAGTTACAACACCACCTTCTACAAATCCGGTTTCATCAGCTCCCTTGTTTCCAAATATAAAACCTCTTAAATTTACAACTCTAGTTTTAAGAACAAAACAGCAACCATTTAACGATTGGATATCTGACGCAACATCTTTGTTCAAGGGTGCGGGTATTCCTCTGGCTCTTTTGATGCAACCTGTAACTGACAACCCTCTTATTTTACAACTAACGATTCACAATAATTCTGAAAAACCTAATCAACAAATTGTAATTCCAAATGAACTTGCAAGGCTGTTAGGATTCAATCGTTCCCGTTTTCCTTCAGGGTATTACAGTGCTAATACATTAACAAGCCAAGCGGCGTTTGATCAAATAGAGACGGATACAGCATATGCAGTAAAATACGAAGAATGGGAAAACTGCGAAAATTTAGTCGAGGTGAATCAGATGTTTGAAGGCCTAATACCTATATTAAAACTGCAATCAGCTGGTCATGAAGATTTTAAAAAGTATTGTATGAATATGCGATACAGAACTAGGTATGCTACGGAAAATCTTGTATTTTCGTGGGATGGGAATGATAAATTTCAATTTGAATTTACTGATTCAAATCCAGAATCATTTATACATTTTGACCAGAAACATATAAACTGTCTTGGATTATCACGTGAAAAGTATTTTCCGGGAACATACAAATCTGAAGTTTCCTTTAATCACACTGAATATGATAAAATTCAAAATAGAGAAAACGTTTTTATGAAATTTGGGTTTCCGAAGACATAACGTATTACTGAATGAACTAATTTTTTTGGACATATCTGATGTTCTTGATATGGTAAACGAATCGTTTGAAGCCCAAGTGTTTCCAGACACTGAAATTCGATTCGACTATGATAATGGCAATTTGTTCTTCAACGATCTGAGAAAAGATATAAATATTAAAGTTCCATCTACGCTGGCAAGGTATTTTAATGTTACACCTACGACAGACTTCAAGTCTACATCACGTGTTATGATTTAAAATGCTGCTATTATAACAGAAGAAGAAGAAAAGGAATACATAGAAAAGGGTCAAGACAACATAGAACCTCAGATTAATATTACCCTAAAACGATTATTGGTGTTGACGGTTAATAAATAATTAATTCTACGCTCCAAATTTTTTACCAGTAATTCAGGACTGCGATATATCTGAAAACTATTTAAGAGAAACCCGGGTTGATTTCGAGACAGTAGTCTACTTGCCGCTTTCAAGACATCATGTGCAAGACATCAGAATTTTTTTAGTAGACGAATACGGTCATCAACTCAATTTAAAACCAAACAGTCAGACAATTATAAAGTTGCACTTTAGACCAATACTTGAGTGATGAGGAATATAATTTGCGATCAAAATACTTGTATTTTAGAACCTTCAATTACCGCTTTAATTCAAATCGAGCCAAAAGAATCAAAATCTAATAACAGGCAAGATATGGGCGGAGCTGGTGATTTTGACGACAGTTCAAGTGGTGTTTTAGTTCCAATTAATTCGAGTAAACCAACTACAGATGGACCTACGGTGCGCACTCCTAAACGGAAACCAAAAACCTCAGTTAAAAAAGCTACAAAAATCGCCAAAGTCCATGTAGGAAACGGCCCAGCTTTAATACGTAAACGATTACAAGCAGGGTCCAGATGTAAAAAACGTAATACCAAAAAAAGTATAAAAACTATTAACCGGTAAGGGGGAGGTGCTGAACGTTCCGGATACAGTAAGCAAGTAGGTGCTGGTCGAAAAAAAGTGGTTTAAAGTAAAAAATCAACTAAACGTTAATACACATCACTCTATTACAAGCATAATTTAAAGCCATTCATTATTTGAAGACGTTGCCACAACCTACAAAGGATCTGCAAAATCTCTTGTTTCTAATCTAAATTCGTTTTATCTCCAACCAACTGATACATCGCAGCTTAGCAAAGGTACATAGTAAATAAAACGTTGCACCTCATTTTTATTATGTAATAGTAGGCAATAAAATTATAATTGCAATGTTTGTTTCAGGCAAATATATTCTATACTTTTCAAAACTTCCTCTGAGAGATAATTGAAATCCGCTGGAGTTTGAATTCGATACGTTAGATTACGTAGACCCTAGTGATATACTGTTGTACACTAATTGTAGGATTTGCAATCAAAATGGAAATGTACTCACAGCAACAGATGTAGTTAGCCCGTGTAACCTGTTCTTTCATGCAATGTTCAATGGATGCGAAATTTATCTCAATGACACCAAGATATTTGACGCAAACAACCAGTACGGATATCTTGCCTATATCCAAAGACTAATTTCATCAACTCCACAAGAAAAGAGTGATTTATTGCTTGATGAAGGTTATTACCCTGACACTGTACAAGATAACTTTAAAAAAGATGAAAATACAGGCTTTAAAAAACGTTTTGATATGGTGACAGAGTCGAAACAATTTGCAATGTTAGGCAGAATTGTTTCAAACCTGTTTAGCCTAACTAGATTTATTCCCCTGGGTTGTAAAGTAAAAATTGTATTAAGACGAGCTCTGCCTGAGTTTTGTCTGACATCAGAAACAACAACTAAAGCAGGTACTAATGGTGTTCCTTTTCGATATGATATTAAAAAAGCAATACTTTATGTGCGTCGTAAGTTTGTATCTACTTCTATTGTGGAGGAACATAAACGTTTGCTCAGCGGAAGAAAAAAGTATTTATTTCCCTGCAACGACATGAAAATAAAAACTTACACGTTATCGCAGGGAATAACTAGCAATATGACAGATGCAATTATACTGAAAAAAGTGCCAAAGATGATTACTGTAGGGTTTGTGTCAAGTGCTGCTTACAACGGAAAAATTGATATAAGCCCCTTCAACTTTCTGCATAAAGATTTAATTGAATTATCATTAACTTGGAACGGAGAATCTGTAGAATTTAAAAGTATTCCCTTTAGTTTTAAGAAGAACCAATAACGCGGGTTCCGATAATTTTTTGTTGGGAGTCAGATCACTTAAGAGTGCTGCATCATCGCCTTCATTAGAAAATAGGATCACGAGAGATACGTACACGAATGGTAAGTCTCATATCATTATTAATTTCATAAAATTTAATTTTTTTGAATTTAAGTATTTCAATGGTTATTTTTATTTAACAGGGAACGTTTTAACATCATTTCAACTTCTGCCTAACAATACAAACGGGTTAGTGGTAAACCGGTCTGGACAAATAAAACTTGGAATTCGTTTTAGAGCGCCATTCAATGAAGCTATCAACGTTATACTTTATTGCGAATATCAGTTATTAATTCAGATTGACAAGCACAAACGGGTTACGTTTGGAGATCAATAATCAACATTAATTAATAATGAATACTACATCGCTTATTAAAGCATTTCGAATTTAGTTTAAACACTCGATCAAATGATCGCATAGTTGTAAAATTCATAAATTCTATATGTAATTTTGATCCCTATAAAACGTATAATAATGTAGATAAAACAATTCTGTATTGTTGTAAAAACCTGTCTTGCGACTGTGAACATAATTTTTTGCTAAACTAATAAATACTTAATTATCATTTGAGAACTATTGAGTACTTAATCTCTTCTGCATACGGCAGCATCATGAATCCTTCATTGACAGAAAGCACTAATCTTGTTGATTTTAAATTAAAAGCTCCATTTACGCTCAATATAAATGGACCATCATTTGCGGGAAAAACGTATTTTGTACTTAACCTAATATTAAATAGAAAGACAATAATTGACACCCCCATACAAAACGTGTTGTACATTTATTGTGATTTTGAAGACGAGTTTTACGAGATACAAAAACTAGATCCTGACGTAATATTTTCCAATGATATTAATGATATAGAAAGACATAAAGACTCTCCTATCTTAATTATAGTAGACGATCAATTAGATACTATTTCTAAAAAAGGAAGCCCAGAAAATTTATTGCTAACCAAGTACTATACTCAGCACTGCCATCATAGAAGGGCATCAATAATATTACTTGTTCAAAATGCTTTTAAGTCAGCTTTACGAGATGGTAATTTATCTACGCAATATTTAGTTTTATTTGATTTTCGCAGAGATAGGTCTGTCATTACAAATATCAGCCGACAGATATGTCCAGGAGAAATTAGCTTCCTCAAAGATGCATATATAAATGCCGTAACTTCGCGTAAGTATGGTTATCTTTTTTTAGACATGCATCCTAAAAGTACGAACACCAAGTATTGGGTTCGGTCTAACATTTATCCTGATTCCTTAAACTGTGTATTTTATATCCCATCAAAATGACAACGCGACTAGAAAACGAACAGGAATTTTTATTTTATTTAATTCCATTAAGCTGTCGTAAAGCAGAAAACAATAAACGTTACGTAAATAGCATAAATAGCGCTACAGAGGAACAACTAATGGCAGTAGCAGAGTGCATGTCAAACGTTTATTTATTTGAGTGTCGCATTAAAAAGTTAGAATTAATTAAGATTATAATGTTAAATAAAACGTTTTTGACTGCTTTCAAGGGCAGTCGCGAAATGTTTATTGAAAAACTTCAAGTTCTTTGCAATACATCTCGTCAACTATTACAACAAGTGCTAGCAACAATTTTTTTTGAGATTGCAAACCTAGAACGGGTTTGTTTGGGATTGCGCAATGGCGACAGTGATGAGGATTATTGAACCAAAATTATACGATAAGTTAATGGAAATTTTTATGACCAAGGATAATAAAATCACTAATACTCAAGAGTCTATGCCAATCTTTACATTGTTTCAACCACAAAAGACTGCACCTAATATATCCACAAATCAGGATTCAAAAATGAAATTATTGCCTGCTGAAACTGGTTTTGATAAAAACTAATCTGATAAGAACGTCAATGTCGATCCTACGATAATAAATAAAAAACAAGTTGATCAAGAAGCTGAGGTCTTGCCAAAGCCTGTTGTTAGCATTCCTCATTGGACTAAATTTGAGCTTGCACACCGAGCTAAATCAAGTTTAAACTTGTCTGAGAAAAAAACAAGTTTCATCTCGTCCAAGAAAAAAACAAGTTTTAAAAAGGATAAAAGGCTAATCAAGAAGAAAAGATAAATTAACTAGTTTAATCCTGCACGGTTTTAAAATGCAAAACCATACTTCAACGTTTTAGATCAAACATCAACCGAGTATAAAATAGAAAATCTTGCAAGAAAGCAACATCACACTTCTTTTATAGACCAAATAAGACAACCAGCTTAGAAATGGTCTCAAAACAGTTCAAAAAGTTTTTATATTTACAAGTTGTAGCGTTTGTATGAGATCGAGCGAAACTATAATTATTGTTACTCTAAATTAATAACTTTATTATTTTTCAGGTTAACGCTCATTTGATTCTTCCTTCAAGGAAGTATCCGGCAAACTTCTTAAGTATGGGTCAAGTGAAATGAAGAAGCAGCATGTGGAATAATTTTCAGAACTTTTCCCAAGTCAATGGAAGTGGAACTGTAACCCGGATCATGCCTACTACATCAGCAAAACCACCGTTGGCCGCACATACTGGGACTCTGAATTTGAAGCCAATATTTACTATCTAGGCCGCAGTAATGGTGAAAACGTCAAACCGACTAAAATAGGCATATCGTTCTATGACAGTGCACATTTAGATAAATTTGTCCGAGATATCCTTACTCAAATCGACAACCATAATTTGAACACCCAGGGAGAATTTATTCCGTTTTTTGCTGGCCGGCTGAAAGCAGACATCATGGAAACAATAAATCCTGACGATAAACGCATTTTCTGGAGTAAACCAGATCTAGTTCTTAGATCTGTTCGGGTACGCTTAGTATTCGATGGTCGCTACAGTAATTATGTTTTAGATTTATATAATGAAGCTTCTAAAGCCATGGAAGAACGTTATGGCAAGTGGCCTGGTCCCGTGCTAGCGTTTCCTAAACCCCGAATGGAATCTCTTGTAGAGTTCTTAGAGATATCTAACAATAATAATCCTGATTATGAGTAATTGCCTAATTTAATATCATTATTGATTACCTGAATAAATCAATGCAGATAAAATCTTTCATTTTACTATTTTACTTTAATTTGCATACTAAAATCTACAGCATTTGACAAAATTGCCATTAAAATTTAATTTAGATAATTTGCAAAAACTACTTTCTAAGTAAAATCTGATCACTTTAGCCTGCCTTCAAAACAAACAAAATAAAATTACTGTACGAACCTTTGATAGTTGTCAGCATTGTTGTTTAGTCACGCATTTTAAATTACTTCTATAGATAAAATCAGCCGATTCACTTTTGCACCACTTATTTTTGACTTAGTATATTTAGCACTTAGAGGGATGAAAACATAAATTTAATTATTCCATTCAAACACATTCGCCTTATCGTAGCAGTTGTAATCACGCGTGAATTAAAGTAGAGATGCGCAGAGGTGTAAAACAAGCTTCAGAGAATATACCACCGGGAAGAAACTAGCCGGAAACCAGGAATTTATAACGTGAGTCAATAGGGTAATGAAATATAGGAATAGGTAAAAAAAGTTTGATTCGAGTAAAAAAATGTCTGGTAGGAAACATTCGCATCACGACACTGTTCATTCCCCTTATCTCGGCACTTTTAATCTCGCTCGGATTAAAGTGGAGATGCGCAGAGGTATAAAACAGGCTTCAGAAAATATACCACCGGGAGGAAACTAGCCGGAAACCAGGAATTTATAACGTGAGTCAATAGCGTAATGAAATATAGGAATAGGTAAAAAAAGTTTTGTCCGGGTAAAAAATGTTTGGTAGGAAACATTCGCTTCACGACACTGTTCATTCCCCTTATCTCGGCACTTGTAATCTCGCCTGGATTACAGTGGAGATGCGCAGAGGTGTAAAAAAGGCTTCAGAGAATATACCACCGGGAGGAAACTAGCCGGAAACCAGGAATTTATAACGTGAGTCAATAGCGTAATTAAATATAGGAATAGGTAAAAAAAGTTTTGTCCGGATAGAAAATGTTTAGTAGGAAACATTCGCATCACGCCACTGTTCATTCCCCTTATCTCGGCACTTGTAATCTCGCCTGGATTACAGTGGGGATGCGCAGAGGTGTAAAACAGGCTTCAGAGAATATACCACTGGAAGGAAACTAGCCGGAAACCAGGAATTTATAACGTGAGTCAATAGGGTAATGAAATATAGGAATAGGTTAAAAAAGTTTTGTCAGGGTAAAAAATGTCTGGTAGGAAACATTTGCATCACACCACTGTTCATTCCCCTTATCTCGGCACTTGTAATCTCGCCTGGATTACAGTGGGGATGCGCAGAGGTGTAAAACAGGCTTCAGAGAATATACCACTGGAAGGAAACTAGCCGGAAACCAGGAATTTATAACGTGAGTCAATAGGGTAATGAAATATAGGAATAGGTTAAAAAAGTTTTGTCAGGGTAAAAAATGTCTGGTAGGAAACATTTGCATCACACCACTGTTCATTCCCCTTATCTCGGCACTTGTAATCTCGCCTGGATTACAGTGGAGATGCGCAGAGGTGTAAAACAGGCTTAAGAGAATATACCACTGAGAGGAAACTAGCCGGAAACCAGGAATTTATAACGTGAGTCAATAGGGTATTGAAATATAGGAATAGGTTTAAAAAGTTTTGTCCGGGTAAAAAATGTCTAGTAGGAAACATTTGCATCACGACACTGTTCATTCCCCTTATCTCGGCACTTGTAATCTCGCCTGGATTACAGTAAGGATGCGCAGAGGTGTAAAACAGGCTTTAGAGAATATACCACCGGGAGGAAACTAGCCGAAAACCAGGAATTTATAACGTGAGTCAATAGGGTAATGAAATATAGGAATAGGTAAAAAAGTTTTGTCCGGGTGAAAACTGTCCAGAAGGATCCACTTGCTTCGTCCTATGGCTCCTTCCTCTTATCTTGGCACTTCTAATCTCGCCCGAATTAAAGTGGAGATGCACAGAGGTATCGAACAGAGTCTAGAGAATGTATCAGTAGAAGGAACAAGTAAAGGTTTGAGTGCAACACTAACATCTTTAAATTTTAGCTCCTTATTTATATAATTTTGAACTTATGGGAAAACATGACTCAGTGGGGTTGTTTACTAATAATCATTTCCACCTTACTCAGTTTGTTTACTAATAATTATTTTTTACCTTGTTATCAAGGAATAAGCAACTTTTTTGCTGAATAAAAGTTAATGTAGAAGTATGTGAATTTACTTTATTTTTCATATTTTCAATGCTAAAAAGTTCATTAGGAACTTGAAAGAATGAAAATATACATACTTTTTACATGTAGACCTCGCATATGTAGGATGTAGGTAATTTGTACCTGTTCACGTTGACACTGTGTTTGACCGTGTGTTGTTGTTGATGTGAAATGATGTACATATATTTGCACTCCAAACAACTTTTTTTGTTGATCTTGCAATTGTAAAGCAGAGAGTGGGTTTGCTAATAAGGGAGCAAAAAGTTGTTCTCGTAACGTCAATTAGCAATACTAATAGTATCGTTCTTATGTATTACGTACGTAGGTAGGTACATACATTTTGAATCTGTTTCCCTAATGACATAAGATGCATGTATTTAATTTTTTTGGTTTACATTTAATTTTAATAAAATATGTTAGTTCTATACTTTTACAAGTACTAATTGGGAGTGATACAGGGTCGTGTTGTTGTCTTTAATTTTTACATACATTATTTCTATCTGTATGAAGGCTGTGTCAATGTTGTTATTGTTATTGAAGCGTCACAGTGTCGATATAAATATCATGATCGATGCGTCACAGTGTCGATGTAATCATCGTTATTTAAGCGTCGCAGTGTCGATGTCGTACACTTTCCCGGCTCCGGGAACCGCCTCTGCACCGGGCACGGGCCCCGTGACGCGTACTGGTAATCGTCAGTGGGCCCACTCTGTCTCTTGGTGGGGGCAATAACCTGCGTCTTACGGTAGGGGGGAGGGGCTGGAGGGTTGGGCTGGACATGGCTCGGTGGCTCTGTTGAAACCGGTGTTGAAAACTGGTGGTTTGCGCCAACCGATTCCCCTTCTAAGGAGCTTTCACAAATCTTATGTCATCTTTTAGCGTAACAGAAATTGTCTTGCGCCTCTGTGAAAGCTCAGCATCTACTTCGGGCCCGCCCCCGGTCGACAAATCCGGCGCGAAGCGCCGGATTTTTGCTACTATTCTAGCTTGTAGCCTCTCGTTTTTGCTACTATTCTAGCTTGCAGCCTCGAGTTTTTGCTACCTATCTAACTTCTAGCGGCTAGACTAGCCTTTTGTTTTTACTAATTAAATTTTGTCGTAGCCTCTCGTTTTTGTTACCTGAAAATAACTCACTGGGCTTCTCGTTCGGGTTTGAAACCATTTTCCCTGAAAAAACACTTGTTTCAAAAATTACTATTCTGGCCTACCTGATTTAGCTTCGAACCACCCATGTTCTAGGGTCTTGACAGTGTGCCTTACAATAAGACTCTTTTCGCGAAAAATAATAGTAAAACTGCCTCTATGAAAACTACCACGTTTTAATTAGTGAGTGGTGCTAGACTGAATGTGAAATAAAGAGAGCTTCGTGTAGAGAGAGGTTAAAAACAGAAGTAGGTAAAAGGTTTTATTCGGTAAAGTCAAAAGTGGTACTAGATTTGAGAGAAGCTAACGAATTAGCAGACTTCCTGACCACCAATGATGAAAGTGAAAAAATAATAGTGTTGGAAAAACTTCTTTCGTTATGTAGAAATTGGACGACCGGTTTCGATTTTATTAATAATCTTCGTCAGGCCCCTAAATCCATGAGTTCACAGTCAATAATTCTTGTAAGTACATCGATAATCGAGCTTGGTTGGAATAAGAAAGATTTGATAGCTCCGAGTTTCTACAAATTAGACCTCGTATTGATACATAAAATATGTTTTCAAACTCATAACACATAAAAATTTTGGCATTAACCTAGAATCCAATTCAGAAATGTGCTACACAAACTCATATTTGAACAGGACTCAAGTAAGACGTTTGTACTTAACCTTCATAGCCTAATTAATTCATGCTATCATATTAAATATTTCAAGAGTGAGATAATAATTTGAATGATGTGCTCCCCGCACTATGTAATACTATATTTGAGTATAAACTGTATTATTATGAGATGAAAAAATATATAAATAAATTTCTTTTAGGATACAATTAAAATAACCTCAGGGGAATAATTAGTAATCTCTATTGAAAGAATATTTGTGTTGACTTTAAAAGCTCAGATTGTTTAATATTATTATTAGAACAGATTCTAACATATCAACCATTCATATGGATATCGCATACCTCACCCTCACGTACCGGAACCGGAACCCTCACGTACCTTCACGTGAGGGTTCCGTAATGAGACGAATACCTGTTGTTTTCCCTATTCCCTATTCCTGTTGTTCCCATATCTGTCTTTTACCCAGATTGATCTTTCATTTTCGCTCTTCACCATTTCGTCTGTCTCTCCCCCTTTTCCCTCTGTCCATGTTTTGATACAATAGTTTTCACATCATTCTTAAGAATTGCCTTTTTTCTCAGTTCTTGAGGGTTTGAGTTCTAAGATCCAATAGTGGTCTGTAGTGTGTCTGGCCGGCGGACGTGTTTTTTATGTGCTCTTAATTAATCATTAAATTAGGTTAGTTCTAGTGTTAATACATCATTAAGTGTTATACTGTTGTTACTGTGTCACTTCATCTTTAAGATAAGACTATATTTAAGTTAAAATTATCTCGAATTGGTGTTCAAATGTTCATTTAAATTATTGCTGTTTCTGCTCGGCCGCATTGTATTTTCGAAGGAAATGGAGCGGAGTGACGTCACGCGCCACCGCGAAATACCTTGTAGTTCAAATTTTACTTTTCTACATCATCGACTACCGAAGAACTATCGACGTCAACATCAGGCCGTAACTCCCTATCCCCCAGCTCCCCAACTCAGCAGCCAGAGAAGAGGAATCAGATATAGGGAATGATCAACTACATACTAAAAAGTCTGCCATCACCGGGACTCCTCGCCGTTTATTGGCTTACGCCGGTCACGTGATAGTCACGTGATGGCAGACTTTTTAGTATGTAGTTGATCATTCTCTATATCTGATTCCTCTTCTCTGCTCAGCAGCAAGCAGCCTCAAACCCCCGAATTCTCAACTCTCAACAAACAAGTTAAGAGCACAAGTTAAATTCTGCAGACTACAAATTTGACCCCTCACCGAGTGTTAAACTGTGCTGTTCTACTAGTGTAATTGTTGGAGGGCAGTAAGGGTGCCCAAAATCCCTCACCCAGTTTACTTCAGTCTGGGGCATCAAAACTGATTTATTTCACTAGTGCAGCACAGTTGGACACACAAAAATGGGTATCTTTATTTATATTTATGAAATTCCTACTATTTTTTTTCTTATCAAGGTTTTTTTTTCTCCAAACATAAATTTGGCTGTACAATAAAATTACATAAATGGTTTTGCTTTAATTTTAAAATTATAGGATATCAATTATTCAATCATCATGTTAATATACTTTTATGATAACGTGTGTTAAAACTCTTCTAAATTCTGATACGTGGGTTTCCTCATCCTTGTGGAGGAGTTTGGTAAATTAACTTAAGCGTCGCCCGGTCGACGAACAGCGTCTGGTGCCATTTGGCTGCTGTCGATGCTGTACTAATCTAAACCAAGCTACCTTTGTGTCTCTATAGTAATAAGAAAATTTCCGTACATTTCTGTTATTTCTGTTATAATAATAATAATAATAATTTATTCATTGAGTCGATTTGGCCGCAGCCCATACAACATTGGTTATTTACATTTTAGCTTTACAGAGGTAATTGATCCTTGGTTTGATATGATAATAAATATGTTTGATTTAGTATATGTAATTATGGTTATTTCTTGGCTGAAAAAGAAGGCATGTTAGTAATTATTCTTACACAGTATAATATAGTCATTCTTAGTCATGTTATAAATATAATATAATGTGAATGTGTATTAGAGTATTGTTTTCTTTTTCTCTCGGTGTCTTGATAGAAAAAGGAGGACGGGAGTCATTTGTAGTTTGATGAGGGGAGGGGGAGTCAGGCCTCTCCGATGCATTCGTAGTAAAAATTTTGAGTCCTGATGGCTGTATCCCAAAAATTAAAAAGTAGTTCAAATCCCTCGGCGTTGTGGTATTTGTTATAGATGTGTTCCATAGGGCTTTTCCTGCCTGGTCTTGCGTCGCTTAGTTTTCTAAGGAATTTGGTTCTTGGGTATGCGTAATGTGGACAGTTGAGCATTACATGGAAGGTGTCTTCCTCTTCTCTCCCACACAGGTCGCAGTCAGCGGTCCCTGCTCGCTTCCATAGTCTGTTCATTTCGTTAAGGTTGGTGACCTTTCCCCTAAGGACAATTCTAGGCAGGCCAGATCTTAGATTCAGTATGAACTTCACCATGTTCCATGCTAATCCCATTTCAAAATATTCCGATCTTAGTGCGTGGGTCTTTAGGCGGCTATAGTATTCAAGTGTGTTGCAGCTTTGCATTCTTTGTGC
The DNA here is from genome assembly GCA_949802685.1 of Dicyrtomina minuta. Taxonomy (NCBI): domain Eukaryota; kingdom Metazoa; phylum Arthropoda; class Collembola; order Symphypleona; family Dicyrtomidae; genus Dicyrtomina; species Dicyrtomina minuta. The sequence continues at coordinate 16,959,269 of OX461812.1, read as the reverse complement.
GTCCATATTAACACAGCTTAGTCGTCACTTCTCTAAGATTTCAGATTTATGCAGCTTTAAATACTCGCTGTTAAGATTCTGGAACGTACCTTCCATTGATGCATCGGCAAAGATCTTTTTCACTTGCAACATCCAGTTGTATCTGTGGTCTGTTCCTTCTATCTGTGATAGCTCTTCATAACAATTTTTGGTTATGCCGTTTTCCTTAGAGTACATAATTTTCTGGAGAAACATCAGAAGTGCTTTAAACAATTGCATTTTGATGTTTTGCGCTCCTGTTTCCAGTCTTAGATAGTATCCTAGTGTCGAGTTAGATGTTCCCGTAAGCTTTCTTAGAAACATAGTTTGAAAGGTTTCTAGTTCTTCGCTGTAGCGTAGTCCCCAAACAGGTGCTGCGTACATTAAAATCGAGCTGACAAAAGATTTGAATAGCCTCACATGTATATTTATGTCTTTAAGTTTTGCTCTGTAAAAAAGTTCAAACAGCTTTGTTTGCGCTAATCTTGCTTTGCCGAAAAAATGTTCTTTCGCTCTATTCAAGATTCTGCTATGCGTGAAGGGGACGCCAAGATAGACGTACTCTTTAACAATTTCTAATGGCTTACTTTCCCATTTGAACTTAATGGAGTTACTGATTTTGTTGCCTTTGCGGAAGATCATGAGTTTTGTTTTAGACAGGTTGACTGTTAGGTCGTTATCCTTGAAGAAGCTGCTGAGCGTGTTTATTTGCCTTTGTAGGTCTAGTTCGTTAGATGCAAGAAGGATGATGTCATCTGCGTATAGGAGGATGAGTAATTCAAAGGTGAACATCTGTATTCCCTGTATGTTACTTGCTTAGAGTATTTCACTAATTTTGTCTATGTATATGGTGAAAAGAGTTTGCGACAGCGTTTCACCCTGTAGGACTCCCCCCATCACTTCTTCCCATCATCAAATCTGTGTAACCCTCCTTGTACCTTACTTTGGTTTTAGCTAAATCATATAGTTCTTTGATTTTAGCTATAAACTGGTCGCTCAGACCCGCTTCTTTCAGTCTACACCACAGTTTGTTTCTTTTAATGGAGTCGAATGCCTGGCAATAGCCTGGCAATGCCTGGTCTAAGTGCAAATATATGATCTGTGCATCCTCTCCCTCGTCTGTAGGCTGCTTGGTTCTCCGATATTGTGTTGTTTGCAAAGCAGAACGAGTTAAGCCTGTTGGACATTATACAGGTGTATAGCTTAATGACTGTATTGATTAAGGCAATATGCCTATAATTACTGGGCAGTTCTGCGTCGCCTTTCTTAAAAATCGGTGCTGTTATGATTTCGGCCCAGCCACTTGGTATTTGTTCGGCTTTGGCTTTGTTAAGCAGCTGAAGTAGGTAGTCGTACGATGTTGAGTCCAAATTTTTCCATACTTCGTTGGGTATGCCATCTGCTCCCGGCGATTTGTTGTTGGCAAGGTTTTTGATTGCTTTAAAAAGTTCTGACAGTGTGATTTCAGCATCAAGTAGGGCACGGTCATCTAGTGGAGCTTGAGCAAGGGGTGTGCACACTTCCACAATGTCGGTGTTTAAGGTCTCAAAGACAGATCGAAAATGTAAATCCCATTGTAATTTTTCAATATTGTTAGTTTTAAAACTATACTTTTTGTCTCCAGTATCCTGCCGAATCCTTTTTGTGATGGATTTCTGTTTGAACTGTATCATAGAATGCTTTCTTTTTCTCCTGGCAAAGCTTGCGGTATTCTTTTTTTGGCTTGTATCAGGTTGTCGAGTATGTTATTAGTTGTTTGATTACGTAGTGTGTCATTCCTATACTTGTGCAAGAGAGAGAGGGCATTTCGTTTAGCAAGGCTGCACTCTTTATCAAACCACTTGGGGCCATGATTCTTCCTCAAGTCAGCACTGGTCTTAGTGCGCATTCCAGTTTTGCTTGCTGCTTGGTAGATTAAATTTCGAGGGTTTTGAAGTCGCATCGGTTTATGTTCAAATCGGTGCTGTCTGCTTTGAGTTGGTTTTGGAAGTCCATGGCCCTCTCTTTGTTCCATTGTATTTTTTTCTCTACTGCATTCAGAGCACAGGCTTGTTTTTGCCAGGTATGCGCCATCCTAATTAGGATTGGCAGGTGGTCCGATTCCAAGCATTCGATTACTGAGAAATCTTCGACGTAGTCTATCGTTTTTTCATTGCATAGACATAAGTCAATGAGGCTGCTACCATTGTGTCCTACGTAAGTGGGGTAGCCGTGCTGGTCAGACGGGGTTCTTCCATTTAGTATGATTAGTTCGTGTTCTGTGATGAGCTCTATTAACGTTTTTCTTCTTTTGTTATTAATCAGGTCTGAAGATTTTCTGGTTCTGCTAAAATGCTGCGTGGCCTCTGAAGGGTTCTCGAAGCTACCAGTTCTACTATTAGTAGTCCCCCATTAGGATGCACCTTTGCCTGTGGAGTTGAGGGAAGTCTATAAAAATGTTATCTATTTCATAGTCATACTGTGATGTTGGCGGTATGTATGCGAAGCAGATGAAAGTGGGTTTCTCTTGACATTTATATTCGATTGTGGTTTTGTAGCGGTCTTGATGCACAAGTTTACACAGCTGAGTAATACTATTTCGCGTTCCCACAATGAGTCCTCCGCTCTTTCTGCCTCGTTCTCCTACTGCAGGAGTCAAGATTATGGTGTAGTCATTAAAAATTCTCTTTAAGTCGTCATTAAGTTCTGAAATCCAGGTTTCGGATAAGCAAAAAATATCCACGTCATTTTGTACAATTATTGTCGCTTTTTCTTGTTTGTCTTTTATTAGTCCATTTACATTCCAGCATAAGATTCTATTTACAAAAGGTTTATTTTGTGTATGTTTGATGTGTATGGGCCCGCCTGTATCCTATAAAATGTGCATGTCTGTTACCAGGTTGTCGCCTTGTGGTCTCGCCATATTCTTAGCTTTGCGCTTCTTGTATTTTGCTTTAGCCATCGCCGCCGGTAAGTCAGGATTGATAAAATATCTCGAGTATTTCTTCTCCTTGAGCTTCTTTTTGGCTCCCATTACAGTGTTCTGGTCCTCAAGGGATCTGAAAGTGACGCAGACTTTTTCCAGCGGGATGCTTCCTTTGCTTCTTATTTTCATGACAGTGGCTAAGTTTATACTCTTAAGATTCAGAGTGTCATGGATGAAGCTAGTCACTAGGGTTTTTAGTATATCCTGATTTTCTTCTTTTTGGAATTTAATACCAGTAAAGATGAGGTTCAGTTTCTTAGCCTCTAGTTCCATCCGAAGAAGTCTTTTTTCCAGTTCGTTGTTGGTTGTGGAGCCTTTTGGGTGCTGCTCTAACGTAATTATTCTTGCTTTTAATTGCTCGTTCTCTTCTTTAAGGATTTGGATTCGCGACGTTAGCTCCTCAACCTTACCATTAAGTGAGAGTTCAATTGAGTCGAGCCTTTCTTGGATGCTTGTTTCTGTCGCTGCTATTTTACGTGATAGGTTGGTTGTAACCTCTAGGTTTCCCTGCGCTATGGCTTTAAGTACTTGCTCTAAACCCATTGTTGCGCTGTAAGCAACGTCCTCTTCCTCAAATTCGTCCAATTCCAGCAAATCGTCTACAGTCAGTTCTTGGGGTTTTGCTTTTTTGCTATCTTTGATGTCCTCAAATGATAGCTTACGCTTTTTGTTGTCCTCAATGTCTGTCGGTGATTTCAGTTTTTTATGAAAGGGGGGGGTTCGGTTTATTTGGTTACCGTCTTGGATTAGGTTCGGCATACGAGGATATTACGAAGAAAGTTGGACGTAGGAAGTAGGATGTTGTTTCGCAACATTCAATAGTTTCACTTTACAGTTGGTTTCTGTTTTATTTGACCCCGCGTATTAGTTGGTGCTCAGGCGTGCAATCGCATCAGCCCTTGCTCCTTCCCGGTCTAGTCAATCCTTTATCCGCTTCCGTTATACATGTGTCCTACTGTAGCGTACGAGTTATTTGTGTCTTCTTATGGTGGGCGTAAGACATTAGGCGTGCATTCGCATCAACCCTTGTCCCTTCCTCGTCTAGTCAATTCTTTATCCACGTCCGTTTTATTCGTGTCGTACTGTAGTGTACTAGTTATTTGACTATGCGTATTAGCTGGTGCTTAGGCGTGCATTCGCATCAACCCTTGCTCCATCCCCGTCTAGTAAGTTCTTTATCCGCGTCCGTGGTATATGTGTCCTACTGTAGTGTACTAGTTGATTGTGTCGTACTATGGTTGCCAAATTATCTGGGTCACACTGTAGTATTTGTAAAATAAGGAAATCGCTTGAGACTCCGTGTTATCAGTGTCCCACTGTAGGTCCGTCATAAGTCACGTCACACTGTAAGTTGCAATTAATTAAAATTCAAATCAGCAGACCTGCACAGTGACAGCATCCTTGGCATCGCCTACGACAACTGTCATGCATAGGGCTGGTGGGGGAAGTTCGTGAAATATTGAAAAATTCGGCGTGGGCTGTATACTGAGAAGTGATTTTCACTACTTAAGATGTAAGTTACAGTATAATAAAAATTTGTGTGTTACGCGTCTTGTGTGGCAGTGGGAGAGTGAAAATGAATGATTGACTGACTGTACAGATGAAACGGTTCCTTATGTTTATGTTGATAAAAGTTATAATAATTATTGTTTAATTTCGGTCTTGTTCTTGGGTACGCTTGTCGTTTCGTAATTAAAATATAATTCCAAGTAGCAAATTCGAATTTTCGAAGAGAAAAATAGTAATGTGGAGGCGCAAAAGGTGAAGTCACTGCAGACTGAAGTTCCACTTGCTGGTATATTTCCTGGCGTGTCCACTGTTTTTCGTGTCTTTGGGTAGCTTCAGGTTTTGTATGGGTAGGTTGTGGTAGGCTGCAGAGGAAATTTCAGAAATAGTCGATAGTTTTTTCTCACTCTCCGGGACTTAATTTTATAATTTATTGTAAAACTTTGATTTGATTCTGAAACAGTAGAAATTGCTCTTTCTAGTGATTGTAAGCAAAGGACCAAGGTCACACATTTTTCTTATTTTTTCTTTGAAAAACAAAATTTTCTTTTCCCGTTAAATAGAGTGGGATGTTGTCAGTGAGCGGGAAACCAAGGAATTCTTCTAAATTCTGATACGTGGGTTTCCTCATCCTTGTGGAGGAGTTTGGTAAATTAACTTTAGCGTCGCCCGGTCGACGAACAGCGTCTGGTGCTATTTGGCTGCTGTCGATGCTGTACTAATCTAATCTAAACCAAGCTACCTTTGTGTCTCTATAGTAATAAGAAAATTTCCGTACATTTCTGTTATTTCTGTTATAATATCTATGTCTGCTATCTTTAATACCCTCTACCGAATGTTACTTCTTTGTACCTAACTTTCAATGTGTGTTTGTATTACGTATGCGTTAATGACAATAAACTATTATTATTATTATTATTATTATTATTATTCATTCAGGAGGGAATTCCTAGTTTCTCATTTTCATTTATTTTTCAGTATTTCCATGCTATAGAAGAAACTTTAGTTATTTCGTCAATCCTCTACGAATATTTTTGTCTCATTTGTTTCAAAAAATGAGGTTTGGGCTCAGTTTTTCAATATGAAGACATGATGGCGATGGCGAGGCAACGCATGTAATTTCTTGAGAAGCTCTACTTCCTTTTGCAATTTCTCTCACCTCCGTCCCCTCGCCCTTCCTCCTTCGTTTTATTTTCTAAGATTTTTCTGACTGCAACAGGAGATATCACATATGAAATTTAAGTTGCTTACTGCACATAAGGTTCTGTTCCACTGAATTTAAATCGTGCTTACTTTTTGAATAAGGTGCTTTTTCTCCGAAATGCTACACTCGGAATCAGCATGGAGAGTAAGAATAAAAAAGTCAAGTCAGCAAAGATTTCGTAAAAAATTATTACGAATAAAGATATTGGAGATGTGCCTACCTACTTACTTTTTAGATGCTGAGCAAGCATCTGTGGAAATGGTTTTTTCTGTTAGATTCTGAGCAAGCATCTGTTGAAATGGGTTGTGTGTCTGTCTGTCCGTTCGTTGACCGTGCTCCGCAGGTCACAGTTTATAAGTGATTTCTTTCAAACTACTTTTAAACTCACAAATGCGCGCAAGAGGTTTCCCATTGTTTTAGAGGGTGATCGGACAAACCAGTTATCCACAATTAACGGTTAAATGGACCCATGTCAAAATTCAGGGAAGTGAGCTGCTCTAAAACCGATAGGGTTGCCAGACGTCCCGGAATTATAAAAACAATCCCGGAATCGCAGGTCGTGTCCCGTGTCCCGGGCACATATCGCCCGGGACGGGAAATGTCCCGGAATCAGGCAAATTGCAGAAAATAATAATTCCTAAAGTGAATAAGCGTACAATATTGTTATTTAGAATTGTTGATAACCACTGAAGTGTAATCTATCGCATAAATTTTTATTTACATGGAAGAATTTAAAAAACCGCCATTTTACACCGAGTGCCGGCAAAGCAGCACACATTAGCTTAAACCAGGTGAACCTTTATGAGGTTTCACTATAACCAAAGGCGTAAGTTTATAGTAAGCGTAAAGTTACCTAAAGTAATTAGTGATAGTGTCATATTTTTCGACAAATTGATAATTAGGCTCAATTGTTTTTAATTTGAACTACAAAAGCCAATTTGTTTACAAAACGAATAAAATTAGTGACAGTAAATCTAATAGTTGTCCAAATACTCCTAAGAAAACAAAAAGACTTTCTGTGTATAAAAAAAATGGGAAGAGGTACTTTTGTTTGGGTCATGGCTAAAAAAGGGCGAGGATGAGCCTCATGCACGTTGTTTTTCGGAAAAAGTCAGTGTTCAGGAAAATGCAAATATTAAACCCGGAAAATTTGTAATTTCAATTTAACACAATAAAATTATCAAGTTAGCAAAATTACTAAAAATTGAATTTAACGAAGATGACTTCTACAATGATTACAGTGCGGTAATGGTGGCATTTCCATTGCTAAAAAAAGAACATGGAATTACAAGAAAATGGACAGCATTTTTTTCTAAAGTAGAAGCCGCTGAGCTTTTTAAAAAGTTTCGTTTGTTTATTCAATTACAATCAGTAATGCGTACGCTGAGCGAGTATTTAATCATATGAAATTATCCTAGAGAGATGAAAGGAGTTCAATGCTATACCTAATCTTGTGAAAGCTGAGCTTCAAATAAGACATAGCTACAATTTATCTAATGTTGAGTTTTACAATTTTCTTGGATCACCCAAAGGCAAGGATATATTGAAAAAAAAACAAAACGTTCTGAAAATTATCAACCCAGGAATGTTAATTTAAATAAACCAATAAAATAAATACTTATTCGCAAAATAATCCTAATTAAAACGCGTGATTTGATGTATATCAAATTAATTTTTATAAGTCCTTGTGTTGGTTAGAGTCATATCGTTGTAATAATACATTAAAATTTTAAAGTGTTTTGGTGTCCCGGAATTAGTGAGCCAAGATCTGGCAGGCCTAAAAACCGATAAATACGTGTAAACAAAAGGAGGATGTGCATTTACATACATAATTTTAAAGTTCTGAGCGGCGAATACAAGTATATATTATAGTACAGACCAACCAATCTCAGGTACATGTTTCAATGGTCTGTTGTCTGCTACGTCAGACAAGCAGGGAATAGGTTATAGATATTCAGGGATCGTCCATAATGACGTCATTCAAATATCATAGATTTAAGTACCCCGCTTACAACTTTAAATTTTTTTCAAAATATTTTAAGCACATGCCATGAAAATAAATATACAAGTGATAGATATTCATGGATCGTCCATGAATGACGTCCTTCAAATATCATAGTTTTAGGTACCCCCATTTCCAACTTTAACATTTTTAAAAATATGTTAACTACTTGTCATGAAAATAAATATACAAGTCATAGATATTCAGAGATCGTCCCTAATGACGTCCTTCAAATATAATAGTTTTTAATTTCCCCATTTCCATCTTTAATATTTTTTCCAACCTATCCGAACTACATGGCATGAACGTAGATACCTATATAGGTTATAGAAATTTAGCAATCGTCCATGAAATCGTCTCTCATATAACATAGTTTTAAGTACCCCCATTGCCAACATTAAAATTTTTACCAACTAATTTTAACTACATGTCATGCACATATGTACCCTTGTATGACTCGTAATCGCACCCTACGAATTCTTATTATTCGTAACCGTACTGCTTGTGCCCGTGCGACTCGTATCTATACCACTGGCATTCAGTCTACACGTAACACAGCCTGTTCAGCTCATGCTGGAAGGTTGACTTGACTCGGTGCTGCTAAGTTTGTTATTCTACATTTGGTTAATTTTCCTCCATTTATTGCAGTTGTTATTACACTAACATGGTCAAAACAAAAAAAACAAAAAAAAGCACCTAAAATGTGCTGTGCAGTAGGGTGCAATCGTAAAAAATCCGGCGCCTCGCGCCGGATTTGTCGACCGGAGGCTGGCCCGAAGTAGATGCTGAGCTTCAACAAAGGCGCAAGACAATTTATATTACGCTAAAAGATGATATAAGATTTATGAAAGCTCCTCTACAATCAATAAGACATATACCAATGTTCGTAGCATGTAATTTAATATAGCTGAATTTTTGTTATAAATGGCACTAATCACAAATAACGTCATTATAGACAATCCCTGAATATCTGTTACGCTTATAGGTAAGTATGTATTTATGTATGTATTTGTGTATTGAGATATTCAACCATTTTGGCGGTTATGATCTCACACGTTAATACAGTATTGCTATTTGATGTGGGATAGTATAGACAAGTACAAACTTGCCACGGTAATCCCACATCGCAATTCTTAAACTCTATGGATTGTTGCTACTTACTGCAGACCTCTATGGCGATCGTATATTATGCTGCACACCTGCAGCTTTCTTAATCAAGTTTCCGGCTCACGCCGAGGAGAGGTGGATTTCTATGACGAAATAGTTGAGGGTTATCAGGCCCCACCTAGATCGAATTCGGAGAATGCACCAACCCCGCCTTTCACAACTCTATCGAGAGGGACCGATAGGCGACGCTTGTAGTTCTTGGACGGGAAGAGGAGTGGAAAGTGAATGTATTGAGATCATGTGCAAGCACACATAGAACAAGTAGGCAGGCAGCTCCACCATTAAGAACCCAAATAATTCCGTCTCTGGTAGTAAACTACCACGGATACTATATGGACTCGCTTGTCTATATAATCTCTCAATCCACCTCCGTTCACCTTTCCCACCAACAACCAAGCCCTATCCCCGTCTCGATCCCAGTCCAGAGCGTGTCCGGCTGGCCCGGCTCAGTAACAGGATAGTGCGCTACACTACACTACCGAGCCACTGAGCCGGGTTATAGGTAAGTACGTGACATGTAGTTAAAATAGGATGAAAACAAATTTAACGTTGGGACTTGGAATACTAGAAACTATGGTATTTGAAGGACGTTATTATGGACAATCTCTGAACATGTATAACACATATAGGTCAGTCCGTGACATGTAGAAGAAATTTTCACGTGACAGCATTTGCGCGTCACCCTCAACCTGCTTACCTAATAAAAATGCGATTCCATCTGGGTAGGGGTGTCTAAAAGAAACTTTTGCCTGACGTCAGTTGCGCGTTACCTCTAACCTGCTTACCTTATGTAAATGCAATAGCAGCTGAGTGGGGCTGTCTCAAAGAAATTTTCACGTGACGTCCTTTGCGCGTCACTCCTAGCCTGCTTACCTAATGTTAATGCGATAGCAGCTGGGTTGGACTGTCCAACATAAATTTTCATGTGACGTCATTTGGGCGTCACCCCTTGCCTGCTTACCTAATGTTAATGCAATAGCAGCTGGGTGGGGCTGTCTAACATAAATTTTTACGTGACGTCATTTGCGCGTCACCCCTAGCCTGCTTACCTAATGTTAATGCGATAGCAGCTGGGTGGGGCTGTCTAACATAAACTTTCACGTGACGTCATTTGCGCGTCACCCCTATCCTGCGCTCAGCTATGTTTATCGCTACCCCCGTTTTTATGCTGCTTACTTCTAAATTTCTTGACCTTTGTCAGTTCAACATTTAATTGCTAAGCAATGGTCAGTTCAATTACAGTGAAAAAACAATACAGACCTGCCGGCTCGCTTTTGTGATTGTTTTAAAAAAGTTCTAAGACAATAGTGTAAACAGTTTGACCTGTAGCGTGTGACCAACAGACGGACGGACAGACGGACAGACGGACATGACCATTTCATTAGATGCTTGCTCAGCATCTAAAAACGTACTGAACAAATAACTATTTACTGTTCTACTGTTCTACTTGTAAACGTATGTTTCATCGTATCTGTGGAATACCAGATCTCAAAAAATACAGAAAAACAGATCTTTAAGCATGGGTTTGTACATTTTGTTGCGCATTAGAAATTAACTTATGTGTGTGTCCCGATCCATGTATCTATTGTACTTTACCCCCAATTGAAGTACACGAAATCTGTGATCCAAATGAAATAGAGTGCATACCTATCTGGTAAAAATCTGCAAATATTGTTAATAATGACTCAGTTCTTAGTCAAGCCCGTGGCTTTAAAATAGCTCATTTAAATGTGAACAGCCTCAACCTTGTTAAATTAGCTGAACTGCAGCTCTTTCTTAGTTCAACAAAAAACATTTTGCAGTGCCCTGAAACGAAGCTTTGCGATAGTGACAGGAATGAGTTGCTGCTTATCTCAGACTACACTGTTGTACGGCATGACAGAAAGAGCAGAACGGGTGGCGGGACTGTATGATACATACCTAATGATTGTAAGTTTCTTGAATTGGACATGAACATTAAATTTCCTAAGGAATGTAAGGTGCATGTAATTCACATCTGGCCACCCCACGCTAAATCAATTATTGTAATATCCGTATACAAGCCCCCACATGTTGACACAAATCAATTTATACAAGAATTTGACAAACTCCTCACTGTAGTGAATGATGAAAACCTTGAAACTTTTATACTTGGCGACTTCAATGTTGAGTTAATAAAACATGACAAAAATGCACACAATCTATTAAAATCAGCTTTAAATTACAACTTAAGATAAATAATTAATAAACCAACTCGCATAACCAGAACTTTAGCAACCCTTATCAATCATGTTTATTGTACATCTACTCTCAATAAACCGTATGCTGACGTCATGCCTTTTTCAGTGTCAGATCATGAAATGATATTTGTTGTGAATAAACATTTAAAACCAAAATCTAAACCCAAAGTTATACAGTGCAGAAACTACAAGAATACCAACTGGGAATTAGTTAATAATAAACTTAAATGATGGACTGGGACTTTTAGAATTATGCAACTGGTGACGCTGTCTTTAACTGTTTGGAATCAAAAATCAAAGAAGTCATGGATTCACACTGTTCTATTGTGAAGATGCGAATTCGAGGTAATCAGGCCCCTTGGGTGACGCAGGAAATTCTTAGGCTTATACATACTAAAAATATGTTCAAATCGAAAGTGCTAAAATTAAAATATAACAGCAAATTAAATGGAGGTGACAACTTTTCAGAAACCACGAACTGTAATCTCATGAACATGATTGCTATGTACAGGAAAGCACGAAATGCAGTTAATTATTGAATTAAACATTGTAAAGCTAATTACTACAAATCGAAATTTGATAAATGCAACTCATCTGGTTCAGTGTGGAAAGTTTTTGAGGAACTAACTAATACCAATAAAAAGGCCAGTAACCCCATAGGTAAGCTACAAACAGAATGCGGCGTGACTAGTGACCCACATTCCATATCAAATGAACTGGCTAGTGCATTTTTAAGTAGTGAACCCACAGACAGGCAAGAATTAATTGATTTTAAAAGTAACATCGACTCATCAAATGAGCCCCGTATAATAATAACTGCCGCTGATGTGGAATCCTCCTTGCGCTCCTTGAAAAGAAAAAGTATAAAATCTAACAATAAGTGCATATCATTAATGTTTTCATTGTGTACCATGTCGTCGCTTGCCACTCCAATGGCTCACTTGTTTACTCGACTTATTGAATTAGGCGAGTTCCCTACCAAATTTAAGACTGCTATAATTACCCCTGTGTACAAAACAGTTGGAAGTAAGAATAAAGCATCAAACTATAGACCTATATCGTCACTCCATTCTCTGTGTAAAGTGTTTGAAAAAATTATATTCTCTATTGTACTCCAATCAGTAGAATTCCCCAGTTATGTGAAAATCAGTTTGGATTTCATGGACGGTCATGTGATTTAGCAGTAAACTTTGTAAGTCAGGATATATTCAACAAAATAGATAAACCAAATGGCTGTGTTGCTTGTGTATTCATTGACCTTAAAAAGGCCTTCGACTCAGTCTCACATATCGCTTTGCTGCGTAAATTAAAGCTACAATATAATTTACATGGAAATATACTTAAGCTGATGACCCACTATCTTATTGATCAAAATTTTATGATTAAACTTAACTCATTTCTATCTCCTGAATATAATTTGGAGTGGGGTGTTCCACAGGGTTCTATTCTAGGACCACTACTTTTTATATTATACATAAATTGTATGGCTGCTATACCTGCGCTTGCCCTCTGTACGTTTGTATTGTATGCTGACGACTTAGTTCTCTATGTAGATAGTACTGATGCAAAAAAAAGCAACACTTGCCTTGCAAAGTGCATTGGAAGAAGTTGACTAAAAGTGGGCTAAAAGTAATTGTCTTCAAATTAACTATTCTAAAACCAAGTTTATGCTCTTTCATAAAACCACTGGATCTAAGCATAGTTTTAAGAAAACTTAATCACTAAAATTACACTGCAATGGCGTTGAAATAGAAAGAGTTTTTGAATATAAGTACCTAGGTATGCATCTTGATGATTGTCTAACTTTTAAAACGCATTTTGATCATGTTAAAAGGAAAGTATTAAACTCCATAGCGTACCTGTATAAAATAAAACCTTATATAACTTTCGAAATGTTAAAGCTTACTGTAAATGCATTTATAATGTCACATGCGGACTATTGTATTTTCACCTGGGGATGTAGACAGTCGCATGACGTAGATTACCTTCAGGATAAAATTAACCAATTACTGTATTCGTTTTTCTATAAAATAAATACTAGGGATAGGAAACGACCGAAATTGAGAAAGCATCGAGGCAGGATAGTTGTTAATAAAGAAACGGGATACTATCTGCTAAAAAGTATAATTTACTGTCGATTTCTGAACGTATAATCTATAACTGTGCTACAAAAATGTTTTTTTATTTACAATGTGTTTCAAGACTCCCTATGTATAACTCGCTTTTTAAATACGAGTTTAATTCTGTGCGTGGTATTCATGTAAACACCCTTAAAATTCCAGTTCATAAAACAAACTGCTTCAAACGAAGCATAATGTATAGGTATGTTGTACTCTGGAACGACCTACCAAATAGTCTACGCGAATTTACAACTACAAATTATCGTAAACAGTTAGGTGATTGGATAATTAATAAGCGCCTATAATTTTGTTAATAAATTATTAATTTACTTTTAATTAAATATAAATTTGTTAATCCTACGCATAACTATATAAATATTCTTTCTTCTTGCTATAGCTTTATTGTCCGGTCTTTGAAACCATTGATTCATTTTGATGTATAACCTTGACAATTGAATAAATGCAAATACAAAATACAAAAACACGCATTATAGTACAAGGAGCGTTCGTACCGGCACCTCTTTTTCCAAGCCCAAGGTTTTGATGCATAATTTTACGCCTCCAGTCATATCTACACCATTTGTACAAGCGGCAAACCTCTTGCCACCTGCTGCCCGTCACTCCAAAATGATAAAACTGTGCGTGCGACTACACATTTAATAAAATATGAAATCCAAGTGAATAACGTGGAAGGTGAGTCAGACGCTGTCGTCGTTCGAGCGTTGCCACAATTGGGTTCTACTCTTTTATTAAAATAATAAAAGCTAAATTGCGCTGTAAGCTCAGCTTCTACTTCAGGCCCCCGGTCGACAAATCTGGCACGAAGCGCCGGATTGAGACTCGATTTTCCACTATGTATTATAGTAGATTATAGGCTGCGGCGAATCCAGGATTTTTTTCTGGGGGGGGGGGGGCTAACAATGTTAAGCCGCCATATTAAAAATGGCCGCTTATATCTCTGCAATGTTAAAAAATTTCATTCTGGGATGAGCTAAAGCCCCCTAGCCCTCCCCCCTCTGGATCCGCGGTTGGTTATAGGTACCCACACCTTTAAACACGCAGATCTTCACAGGAATTTTTTTGCAGTAGCTTTTATCATTAACATACCGTAGACATGGGCCTTATTTCTAGCATATCATAATATGGACATTCTATATATGTAATGTATTTGTAGCATACAGTCTTTATATAAAATATGATAGGATATGGCATAGAATTTATTTTAGCAAGCTTTTATTGCCATAATTTTTCGTTATGTGGCCCTCTCCCTTAAAGCAAAAATGTCCTAATAATAAATCCTCAAGACTTCCCTTGCTGCCTCGCTTAGGTTCATAGTAAGACAAAACACAAGTGACCTGGCCATTTTCGTTTACGACCGGCCTCCCGGTCTGTTCTATACTTTTGAGACTGAGCCCAAAGGAGCCTATGTTAAATAATACAGAGGCGCAATTGAGGCACAAAAAAAAAGGTACATTTCGTTCCTCGGTCACTTTAATTTAAGATCTCAAAAGTGACCGATTGTCTTACTATGCTTAGGTTGTGTCTTTGGGGTTTTGATTTTATTTTTGAGCATATGTTTATTTTAAGTGAGTAGCTTTATTACCTCTCGGAATGCGAAATCAATGTTGCGTGTTGACTGTAAAGCTGGGTTTATAAAAAAGCCTTTATATAGAAAGCGTCAAGGCAAAAAATCGCTAGCGTCAGCAATTTTTCAAAAAATTGCTGATAAATTTTGTTTCACATAGCGAGCGTCAAGGCGCGATTTTTGACGCGGTCATAAAATTTGACGCTGACGCTAGTATCAAGACGGGTTTGATATTTGACGCTAGCGTCAAAAAGTTGCTAGCTTCAAAACTCCACGCGCATGAGCAGTACCGTGAATTTTCTATCAAGGAACTCTCTGCTACTTAACAACTGCTTAGGATATAATATTTACACCACTGTGCCCTGTGCCACCTTCAAATACTAGTGCAATAATATAATATTGTTTTGAGTTTATTTTTTATTAATTAAAATTTCGAACTTTAAATACAATTACAATACAGCAGTAAATTCTACGTTTTGCATGAGTTTATTCTACGCCTTAAACTATTTATTTACATCTTCACCCCGTTAATAATTTAATCTTAATTAGTAGTCAATGATACAGTTCCTAAAGCGCTAATTGTGACTGTATTGTAATTTAAAATTATTATAACTCTTTGTAAACCATTTTTCATTCAGTAATATTACAATATTAAGGCACTACTGTGCTGGACTTAGGTTGCCTTGTCCTGCCACTAACTTTTTTACCATTATTGGACAGTATTAATTAAAGATTAAAAATACGTGGCTATACGTATGTACTTTCAGATTAACCTATAAATTGCAATAAGGTAGTTAGTAGTAATTTTGTACTCATTAATTATGTAGTTAAAAGTTAGGTAGGTACGTACACAAACATGCGATGTAAAATATTATTATTTAACAAGTTAAATCTTATTTGTTCACTGCTTGTTGTGTAATGTCACTTGGTAAACTAAATATACTGAACGTTTACAGAAAGTTAGTTTTCATTTCATTTTGATTTTTAAATGATTTCGAAGTTGGCAATGCAGAAGAAGATTAAACATAATAAAATATGAAAGCCGTGATTGACCTGCACAGCTCATAAACTAAAACCACAGTTAATTAATTCATAGAACAATTCAGGCCCAAGTTAAAAAAATGACACATTAGTAATTTGTCATATGTTTTGGCACCACAATTATTTTTAAAAATCATGTTGAAATATTTTTGAAGTCTTCTTAAATCTGGGGCTATATGTGATTTTTTGACGCTTCTCTGAAATTGACTTTGACGCAAGCTATGTGCAAGCAATTTAAAAAACGGAGCAATTTCATTCATTTCGACCAAGCAACTTTTAGTAGCGATTTTTAAAAATTTGACGCTAGTTGAGGCAATTTTTTTGACGCTTTCTATATAAACCCAGCTTAAGGCGGTCCTGGTTTACTGGCTGAGGCACGATACAACTATAAGTACCTACCTAACCCACATAGTAGAGTGCAGAAGGCTCATGACGACTTCATTTAATCTTGGAACTCAATAATAGCTGTTGCATTTGACTTGCTGCTACAATAACAAAGAGCTACTGCTCACTAGTCAGCATGTTTATGCGTGGGTATCTTCATAATAGGGATACATATGAGGACTTTGTTATCAAAACGCGTTAAGTCCATGTTGCCCAACTTTACAGGAACCGCAAATTTTGATAATCATGTGAAAACGTGAATATTTTTTCGAAATTTTTTTTTCAGTAACTGCATACTACCAGGTGTATTAGTAGCCAAAATAACTCAAATCTGACGCAGCGTCGTAATTTTTTAAAAATGATTCAAAATTTTGAAATCTTGGACTTAACGTGTTTTGACAAAAAACCCATAAGAAACAATGCAAAAAATTAACCTTTTGAATTATATTGAATTGCATGCTAATTTATGATTGTAAAATTGAAGTATAAATTGTACACTTTAATAACATGTAAATAGAACATTATGCACTTTTTACAAAAATGTAAATAGAACATTTTGCACTTTTTAAAAACATGTAAATACAACAGTAAGCATTAATTAAAACAATCCTGCATTCCAAGGTTAAATTTTCGAGTGCAAATCTACCACTCCTTAAAGAAGTTGTTTGCTAAGGAGTTGTCCACAAATGACGTCATAGAAAAGTATTCATTTTTAAATCCATGTTCCCCCCTGTCACCAGATTAATCATATTGCGTAAATGACTATCCCTAGCATAGGATTGCCAAGTATACCCATTGAACCTATCAATGAAGTCATTTGTGAACGACCCCTTACGTCTTTATTTTCTTCATAAGAAACGCGACTGTTCTTTTGTACAATTTCTTAATTACTTTGTAAACCATGCCCTTCTGTATTATTAAAACAGCAGAGCTTCCAAATGTACCAAACAAATTGAAATTTAGTTTGCATATCGATCTGTTAAGGATCGTCCGTAAATGACGTTTTCGGTAGGGTATGTGAATCTAGTCATGTAGTAATGATATGTCATGCCGTGGGAAAGATAACAGATGAACGCAATGTTAAAGTGATGACATGGCGATGGATTAGCCTTAAAAAGTGAAAATTTGTGGGACGTCATTTATGGACCATCCCCTACAAATAGTACACGTTTATTTGATGTTAAAGCGAATAAATTTCGTTCCATTACAAGAATCAGTTTTGGGAAAATAAGGATATTTTTTTATAAGAATCAGTTGTTTTTATTGAGTTTAGTGGACTTAACGTGTTTTGCCAACAAACGACTGATGGACTTAACGTGTTTTGCCAGAAAACGGTTTTTGAGCGAATTATTTAAAATAGTTCCAGTGACCTTTGACCCGTAATATTGCACGGTGTGAATTATATGTACTTAGTAGTTCCTAAACACCAATAATCTCAATTTCTGAAAAAATGGACTTAACGCGTTTTGCTAGCAAACTCCTCATATTACCACTAACTTTACCTAAACCCGGCCTTCTTAAAAACCTGAAGTTTGCAAATTGGTATTTGTGTATGTGCCTGAGAGCATGGTTAAATCATGTTGAAAAAAGTGTATTAATCATTTGCCTCTGATTTTTGTCAAATAATAAGGATAAAGAAGTAGAGAGCAGTCCTGCGGCGGGGAAGAATGCTAAAAAGAAGGAAAAGAAAGGGGCTGAAGTGGCAGTGGTGAAGAAAGATGTGGAGAGAGAGGTGGGGGACGATGCTGTCTTCACCGACGGGGATGAGGAACGGGAATCTTGGGACAGTAAATTGACCTTTCTCCTAGCTACAATTGGCTATGCTGTGGGTCTTGGCAACGTTTGGAGATTCCCGTATCTTGCTCAAAAGAAGTAAGCCTACATCATATTTTGTCAAAATAAAAATCAAAACACAAGAAAATGTATCTACTGGAAACTGGAACTGATCTTTATGACATTAAAATAAATGGCAGCTTAATTTTAGCTTCAGAAATATACTTTTTAAAATTGAACTTATAAAAATCGACGACGTTGAAGACAACTGCCAAACTCCTACGATGTTATTATAGAATTTCGAGCCTTATATACTTAGGGAATGTCATGAATACTTAGGGAATGTCATGGCCGTGGCAATGATTGTAGTAGGTGACGTAGATGTGGACGTCAAATTTCCATTTGCAATTCTACTTCACAGTTTTTAGATGCTGAGCAAGCATCTAATGAAATGGTCATGTCCGTCTGTCTGTTGGCCCCACGCTGCAGGTCAAACCGTTTACACTATTGTCTTAGAACTCTTTTAAAACAATCACAAAAGCGAGCCGGCAGGTCTGTATTGTTTTTTCACTGTAATCGAACTGACCATTGCTTAGCAATTAAATGTTGAACTGACAAAGGTCAAGAAATTTAGAAGTAAGCACCATAAAAACGGGGGTAGCGATAAACATAGCTGAGCGCAAGACATATGCCCAGCTATGAAACGAAATACATACCACCATTTCCAGCCAGGTTCACGTGAAAATTTCTTTTAAACACCCCAACCCAGCTGCTATTGCATTCACAATGGGTAAGTAGCCCAGGGGTGACGCGCAAATGACGTCACGTGAAAATTTCTTCTAGACACCCCCACCCAGCTGTTATCGCATTCACATTAGGTAAGCAGGCTAGGGGTGACGCGCAAATGACGTACCGTGAAAATTTATGTAAGACAGCTCCACCCAGCTGCTTTTGCATTCACATTGGATAAGCAGGTTAGGGGTGACGCGCAAATGACGTCACGTGAAAATTTCTTCTATACACCCCCACCCAGCTGTTATCGCATTCACATTAGGTAAGCAGGCTAGGGGTGACGCGCAAATGACGTCACGTGGAAATTTCTGTTAGACAGCCCCACCCAGCTGCTTTTGCATTCACATTAGGTGAGCAGGTTAGAGGTGACGCGCAACTGACGTCAGGCAAAAATTTCTTTTAGACACCCCCACCCAGATGGAATCGCATTCTTATTAAGTAAGCAGGTTGAGGGTGATGTCACGTGAAAATTTCTTCTACATGTCACGGACTGACCTATATGTGTTATACATGTTCAGAGATTGTCCCTAATAACGTCCTTCAAATACCATAGTTTCTAGTATCCCAAGTCCCAACGTTAAATTTGTTTTCATCCTATTTTAACCACATGTCACGTACTTACCTATAAGCGTAACAGATATTCAGGGATTGTCTATAATGACGTTATTTGTGATTGGTGCAATTTATAAAAAAATTCAGCTATATTAAATTACATGCTACGAACATTGGTATATGTCTTATTGATTGTAGAGGAGCTTCCATAAATCTTATATCATCTTTTAGCGTAATATAAATTATCTTGTGCCTTTGTTGTAGCTCAGCATCTACTTCGGGCCCGCCCCCGGTCGACAAATCCGGCGCGAAGCGCCGGATTTTTCAGTTTAGAGTTTGGAGTACCGCACGAAAATTCGCACCCAATCACGGACCTGGCATTGGCATTAAATGATTATAAATTATAATGAAAAGTTTGGGTTACTAAGTTCTTCATGTGCTTATGCATCTCTGGCGGTATAGCTTTCGTTTAAGTAAGGATTGTGGGCGTATATGCAGGAGCTTATTTAGTCTAGACCTTGCCTACCAGTTATTTGGTTCTGGCAACTGTACCAGAGAAGTTCATAATTACAGTGATTACCTAGCTTTCATAAGATACGATCCTCCCTAGTTTGCTTCGATTTGTGCTTGGCTGCAATATAAAATGTAGTCGAATATAATTGAAGTAATTCTTTCAGCATGACATATACATATATATATTCTGGAAGGGCGCTATATATATATCTATATATACAGGATATTTAGCGTGGCTTGCTTTCCCTCTCGATTTGTATGTATGTAATATTTAAAATTATGGAAAATTGGTAAAAGCACATTATCTTGTGGTACATGGCTCACTCAGGTTACTCAGCTATGAGCATAATAGGAGCAGAAAAGATTAATAGGTACTACTTATAGGGTTCATTTTCTATCCTGATGGTATAGACCTGTGCTGTTCTGTTGTTGTGCTACTTATGCGGAGTAAAAGTCTGCCGAGTTCGTGTCCCGCTTCGCACAGAGTTAACATATGTATAGGTACTGCTTTAATACAAGTCATAAAGTGTGTTTCAATTTCCGGGTGGTATAAAGTTACAGAGGAGCTCTGGTAGAGAAGTAAAGTGCTTTGCTTTGACGTAACATGTGTAACGTGCAGGGGCAACCTACATGCGCTACATGTACCCACAATTATACAACGTAGCCTTGAACATTGAACCGTGCGCAATTTATCGTTAAGCCTTATTATACCTACTTATGAGTAAACTAGGACCAATAAAATTTAATGGGTTTATAAATGCCTAATTAATTTGTTGTTGTTTGACTGTGGCAGTGGTGGAGGCGCATTTCTCATCCCATACTTTACCATGCTGATAATTGAAGGAATGCCGATCTTCTTTTTGGAATTAGCCATCGGTCAAAGGTTGAGGAAGGGTGCTATTGGAGTTTGGAGCCAGGTGTCTCCATATTTAGCTGGCGTTGGAATAGCCTCAGCCGTTGTTTCCTTTAATGTGGCCCTCTACTACAATACTATCATCTCCTGGGTTCTCCTTTATTTTATAAGAGTGAGTTAATAATGTATTTTTGTTTATGTCTAAAAGAATCACTAATATAGTTTCACTGCTGATCCAAATCATAAGACTAATCTCTAAGCGCATAACTTTAATTTTATATTATAGTCTCAGTCAGAAAGAATTATTGCTGCAGTTTTTAGTTGGAATGATAAGGGATATTATGTGATGTAGCAGTTATAATAGACCCTAAACTACTGTGAGTTTTTGATAGTACTTAAGTAAAGTATTTCATTCATGAGTGGGCTGCATGAACAAGGATCTCCAAGTATTTGTTTTTTTGGAACTTGAATTTAATTACATGTTTATTGTTTACAGAAGAACATTTTGTAACTTTATTTTCAACTTATTTACAAACTTATTTACACAAACCTTGTGATTAAATGTTTTTAAAGAGCGAAATATTTTAATTTAGTATTTTCGAAAAGTTTAAAGTGCTCAAATTTAGTTTGTTTTATGAATAGTCATAAATGTATTAGATAAATTAATTACTTTTCAAAAAGAGAATTTTCATAATGCCTTAATCGCAATAGTTTCAAAATCATAAGAGAACATTTTAATTTGTTACTAAAGAATGCCTAGTGTACAGACTTTTGGGTTTGCATATTTAAATTGCGTATACAAACATGCTTCAAAGAAATTCTTTGAAGCACAATAATGGTAAACGGACAAAGTCTCCCTGGACATTGTCTCTCCGGAAATTTTTCCCCCAACAATTGTCTCCCCGGTCTCTTTTCCCCAGGACATTTCCCCCCGATAAGCAAGAGCGGACATTTTCCCCCCAACCCTTCAATTTTAGAATTTCAGATTTAAAGGTATTTGTTATCAATTTTCCTTGTCAGAGAGAAAGTAAATATTTATTTACAACTAACGTTGCAATAACGCTTGCCATAAAGACACAGTAAGAACAATACACAGTTATAGGAATAAGAAAAATGCTTTAGAAATATAACGAAAATGTTTCATACTTATTAATTCTACACTAACTGTTAGATAAATTCATGTTATATAAATGATTGTGGGCTATTCGACAAGAGCCTCTGATAGTAGTAATCACTATTTCCTCTACTAATTTAGAAGAAAATCGCATCTGTTTCCTAACAGAATCAAAAAATTCCGGAATCGTGCCACGAGCTCCCACCAGCAAACCAATAACTTCTAACTTCTTGAGTTGGTATTTTTCCAAAAAGTAGGGAATACATGGATTGTAATGAGATTGTTTTTCAATATTAACTTCATCTGCCTGACCAGAATTTTGCTCCATACGTATTGTAGGATCCAAAATGTAACCAGTCTTAGACTCCGTTCTTCAGCAAATGATATCCACGCGTTTAGAAGCCCCATCTGTTACTTCCTCAAACACATTCCAATCCAGTGTCCTTAAATGCTTGGCAATTATTGACCGAACTTCATGATGTCGACAGTTTATCAGTAAGCTTCCCACATGACATTTCCCCAAAACATGAGCGAGGGTTTCTTTCTCTTTACAGCGTCTGCAAAGGGTAGATTCTAGAGAACGACCTGGAATAGCTTTAACTCAGTAAACATTGGCACTCATTTTTAATGCATTCACCCACTCTGATGAAGTTAGTCCACATTTATCAATAATAATTTTGTTTGCATAATGTCACACCCACTTTTTACGTTAGTATTATATACATTATGTAATTACCCTCTAAAGCTAAAAAGATGGCTCTTGAAAGTCGTCGTTAAGGAAAATGTAATATAAAAATATCTCATGGACAAAGATTGGCAGAAATAATTATTGTTAATACTTTCCTTATACTATTACGTAGTTACAAAGTAACCTTGCAATCGGCTTTTGAATGATATTATACTGGAACAGAAATAGTATAAAATAAAAGAAGTATTGTTGATTACGACTCAGTTAGAGTCTCAGACCAACACCACACTGAATCTCTCTCTCACCGCGAAATTATTCTGCGTTGCTCGAAAAAATACAAATAAGCATTAGGAAACCTAGGCCCCCCAAATCCTATTGTTGCATAGGCAGAGACGACTAGAAACAACAATCTCAATCCCATCCTTACACTGCCTCCGCAATTCTCATCGTCGCTCGCTCCTCCATCCCATTACATTCCTCGTCTACTCTCTAGCTCTCCACTCTCCACTCTCTCTATCCTATCTACGTAGAATACCTGTCTTGAGGAATCCAGAGCCGTAGACGCACATACCAGTAGCCAAACGGTATGTGATAATAAGGACAATCTTTATACATTTCCACTCCTTGTCCCCGAAGTGGAAATGTGCACCATTTTTCAAACTCTTGGCTCCTTAAGCAATCTCGAAGTATTTTTCAGGGTTTATTTTTTGGGCGAGATTCCAACTCAACTTGAATTTCATCAGCATTCAACTGAAGAGCATGCATTCAACTGCGCCAACGCTTCAAAGTTGGCTTTAAGTTTTGGGTTTGGATACTCTTTTGGTCCGTTTAGTTTTGTAGGCCAAACTAACTTACTCACGAACTTACCTTGTCATGTCCCTTAAAACTGATTTCACTCGCTGCACTTGACTTTCCCTTTTCAGCTTCCACCAAACCGGTAAGCGAAAAACGGAGGGACTTTGCAAACAGCTTTCGATTTTATCTCGAAACTACCCAAGACGATTCTACCTACATTTAACTTGTCCGATTTAACTTATCATATTTAACCTGGCAGATTTAACTTATGGTCGATTCGCCCTACTCCGATTTAACTTATGGTCATTTTAACTTATTCCGATTCAACTTACTCCAATCCAACTTGTGGCAGATTTAACTTAAGCTTCATTTAACTTATGGACCTTATTTATGTGTAGCGCTATGTCAGTTTTGAAATTCGTGTCTAATGAAATATGTACACCACTATAAATGAGTTACAAGCATACATTAATCAATTGCCAAATTCATACTTAATAATTTTCTAGAACTGAAAAATATTTATTATAAAGTGTAAACAACGGGTGCAATACGTTGTCAGTACACTCTAGTCTACAATGCAAGATAAGAAATGAGTAAATTAGGACGTGTAAGAATTAAAATAATGTTTAAATATTGGACATTCAACTTTTAAACTGGTTGTAGCTTCGTTATACGGAAATCGTTATCGTCAATAATTTGGTATTGCAATTTTAACGTCAATTGTATCGTTTACAGCAAGATAAGCATGGATTTCCCAGCTTAAGACAAATTTTTTTGCACCGAGTAATACAGAAGTTAAATAAAGCATAAGTTAAATCTGCCACAAATTGGATTGGAATAGGTTAAATTGGAATAAGTTAAATCGGTATAAGCTAAATCAGAATAGGGTTTATGGACCATAAGTTAAATGCGTACAGTACCGGTTGCTGCTAATGCTAATCAAAATATAATCTCTTTAATAATCTGTATCTGCCACAAACTCTTCGGAGTAGTATGGCACAGTAGTATGATGGCTATTGTAATACCTTCATCAACGCGACGGGAAGACGCGGAAGGGATGTAGTTTTAATCGCAATAAATTGTTAATATAATTTCAATCTTTACTTATAGAGTTTTCAAGATCCTCTCCCATGGTCGACGTGCCCACCATCTGGAAACGGAACTGATCATGAATGTTTTGTAAGTTGTGAGCTGTATTCCAAGATTTATAGGCTGTTCTTTGTTAAGTGCTGGCCAGGTCGGGAAGTGCTGGCCAGTTTGACTTTAGTGAGTACTGGCCAATTCCACTTTAGTAAGTGCAGATTGACTTTTAATAGTAACTGACGTCAAACAAAAAATTCTAGAAATGGATTAAAACTGCGCCCGAATTGTTGGAAAACAGTACAAAATGTATTAATATACATTATTGTACATAAAATACATAATATAATGTATACATAATATATAATATTATTATTTATTATTCAAGATTGATTCTTTCTCTTTCTTTCTTTCTCATTGATTTCATTATATACATACACTGTAGTATCACATAAGAATGTTGAAATTCTACAGAAAAGAGTAAATTCAAATTTAGTGAATAGTTTGTCCGTAACTTTAATTTTGACATGACTTATATAATAATTCCTATTTCTAGACATTACTTTAATTTTAATACAGAAAGATGAAGAAGCTCTCGCGTCATATATCAAGCGCCGAGAATAAAAGTGTTTTACAAATATACATGTAGTAATGTTCTTTTAATCTTTAAATTATATTACACTAATTTCTGGAATACAATTTCAATATACAAATTCCTTAGATTGTTAAAGTAATTATAATAATAATTGTAATCTTATCTCATACGTTCTATGGTGAGTAATTAATTTAATGCTCTAATTAAAGCAGGTATTGTGGAGTTTCTATATCTTTGTTTTAGTGCTGACTAAATTAATTTTTTTTTCAATCTGTTTGATCTTTGGTTCAATCGTTGATAGGGAATTAACCAGTTACAAAATCTCTGTGACTTCATGAGTTTTTTCCCAAATAATAGAGGCAATTTTTGTACCTTTCTTCAATAGTATCAATTCCTAAATCACGGCTACTTGTGTATATTTCCTTTTACTTACATAGCTGTTTCTAATTATCCCTAAACATCTTCTTTTAACTAATTTGACTTTTTCCAATAATATTTTTGGTAAGCATTGACTCATTACTTAAGAAGCATACTCTAGGTTGCTTCGTATATACGTTTTATAAGCATTCAACTACTGACTCTGTTTAAAACCACAATATTTCATTTTCCTCAATACATATATTTTTTTTGAAGCTTTCATTACCATTGAATTGACTTGGTCTTCCCATGTGACCTTGTCATTAATTTTTACTCCTAATAATTGTGCATTCTTAACTATTGGAAGTACGGAATCATTTATTGTTAATTCTGATTTGTTAATTACTATTTTCTTAGCCTTGCTAATAACAAGTACACAACATTTTAATGTTTATAATTACATCATCATTTCATTTACCCAATTTATATACATATACAGGTTATACGCAAAATTGTGAAGCGTTCCATATTTTTATTCATGAAAACCCAGTGTCTACCTTTAACATTGATTGAGGACATAGTGATTTTTGTTTTGAAGAAAACCGTTCAAATCTGCGTACATCATTTATTTTCTTCTCTGTCAGCTGATTAATTTTTGAATTTTATAATTGTCATGTCCTTTTATGACAAAACGGGGTGATGAGCGAACGCTACAGAAACAACTCCACACACGCCAACAGTAGTCGTTCAACTCATAGCTCTTGCTTGCTGCAGAGTGAGTATTTATTTAAGTTTTACTTATATGTAACTTAAATTGTAACATAAGTAATTGTATCATTATTTTAAAGTAGAGAAGGCTACTCAGTCAATCAAGACGGTAGTACAAGGTACCAGTATTGTAGTACAATGTACCATTGTTGTTAGTTACGCTCACGTTGCCAAAACCAGTCATGCGTCCATTTGTGGTTAGGCACCGTGAGGTACGACTTGTGGGTGTATAATTGTAAAAAGTCGCTATCTACTAATAATGTGATGTGGGGAATGTAGTAGTACACAAGTACATCTACATAAATTACTTAGGTGGTGTATATCATATACAAAACAATAATAAAAACAACAGGGCTCTGACATAATTATACTAACAGGCATAATCTATGTATAACAAATTTATGTTACGTATACTATAGCCTTTAAATACTAGTAGTCCGTTCAATGGCAATATGCTGTGTGTGCCCAGTATTAAAATAAATTAGCGGTGGCGCTGGGGGTTCCTTCCGACTTACACGGTCAGCCTACCCATTGCATTCTAACTGGGCAGATGGAATTTGAAGTTTAATTAAATAATTATGGCAGTAATGGTTTAATTGAATGTCTCAAATGAGATTAAACGGTTAAGCAGATATATTGTCCTAAATTTGAGATATTTAAATATAATTATGAGCTCCTGGAGTCGGTGTGAAGACAAAACAGAAATTAGGATTTTTTATGCTTTGACCTAGCATCAAAAAAACTTATTCTATGACTTTCTGTTTCTGTCAATGGATCAGCCTATATATAATTCAAAGTATGTAGTTGGCTGGAAACGGTGGAACTCAAACTACCAACAGTTAGTTTGGGTTTAGGCTAGATTTTGGGGTGTGGAGGGGAGAATGGGGGTAGGATGTGAGAATATAACAATCTTAAATATGTCAAATAATGCTTTTCATATGCCAAAAAGCATTTTTGGGAAATTATATTATTTATGACATTATTAGATTAATATTATTATTATTAAATGTAAATAAATTCAATGTAATTAAATGAATGACAATATGTCAAATAATGCTTTTTACATGCTGAAAGGCATTTTTGGGAAATTACAATAATTATTAGATTATTACTATTATTATTGGATGCAATTAAATTAAATGTAATATAATGAGTTTAATAATGTAATTAAATTATATATGAAATGCAATGTACATGTTATTGTATGTAATGGAAATATATTGTGTCATCTTTATGAATGTATGTATACCCGATGAACCCAAAGTTCTCGGAATTGGGGATTAATCCTTCCATTACCTGGAAGACCCTTTTTTGTATGTACATGGTTAATCATTGTAACCATAAGTCCAGCATCTACTCTCTACTCGAGGGGCTGTACTCGACTTCACAAATCCTACTCGACCAAAAGGTCTATTTAAACTCGTGTATCTGTATTGTTGTCATCACTTGCTTACAAACTTTTCACTAGGGTGAAACTCTGTCCATAGGTCTATAGGTATTCTGTGTTGAATGAACTTTCCACGCTGTATATTGAAATACATACCGTTTATATTACACGTCATTTTATTTTATTTTGGTTTCGTATTTTTTCATCACATAGGAAGAACTGACTGGAAACGGTTAGGGTGGAGGTGGCTCGCCGAAGGCGGAGGGAAAAATATAACCTATCCGTTTTCAGGCAGCATTAGGAGCCTGATTCAGTGTAGCTTTGGGTAAATACTTACACAATACTGTTTTTCAACGTTCCCGGCGCAGTTTCAATCCAATTCTAGAATTACTTGTCGGCCGCCACTTACTAAAGTGGAATTGGCCAGCACTTACTAAAGTCAAACTGGCCAGCACTTCCCGACCTGCCAGCACTTATCATAGAAACCCCGATTTATAGTCTAATAGGTTAATGTTAGATGAACACTAATCTATCGAGGTGTAAACCTGGGAAATTGACTTTTTTAATAAATAAATTATAAAGTACACCTAAAAGTACTTCAGCGAGCAACAGTTTTGAGTTCCAGCACTGCCAGCAGAGCTGAAAGAGAAAGCATGACATTTTTAATGTACTGTTAATGGAGCTTTAGATCAGATAGGCTCTCAAGTTTAAAAGCTGAAACATGCTCTGCGTGTTGTAACACTTTTACAACTGTAAACGTTGAAGGCTCAGTAAATGCTAGGGATATGGGGCATATTAACGTGGAAGTACCTATCTCTAATATAATATTTATGTGGTCATAAAGGAGTCAGTAGTCACAATATGGGGAATATAACAGCTGTGACGGGACATTAGGGCGATATATCTTTCTTGGTTTTATTTTTTTCTCGTGCTGATCTATTGACCGATTGTTAAAGGGTGAAAATTAGACAGACTCACCCTAGTGGAAATCTGTATATGTGCTGATACGGGTCAAATGACCAAGACTCATTAACTCAGTGGTTATGAACGAGGATAGGTAAAAACAACAGTACAAATATCGAGAATCGAAGTAAACACAAGTAGAAATGAAGATGAAAAGTGATACGGGTGGAAAATAATGACTTTGGGGCAAAGTAAAAATGCTACAACCGTATGGAAGCTCTAATAATATTCAAGACGTCTCAAGTAATATTTTAGGCTGAAATTTGAGAGAGGCGGAAAAAACACGACCTTTCATAAGCAGTACTTTTTATTCAATCTTCCTCTATCATCCAATTCAATCCCTGAATTCACATCAGATTGCCAAATCATAATTTAATAAATAATCGAAGAATTTAGGTTACTTTCGCAATGACCACATAGGTGGTCCGACATCAAATAGTTGGTCTAATTTAAACGTGAATGAAATCTCTACAAACGGATAATTACGTAATGTGAAATATCAAGAATTATTGTAGAATATAAATACAAGTATATAAATACTCTAGAATTAAATAACAGTGGAAATATGTATGTATAAAGAATGACTAGTTGTAATGAGGCTTTTATGCTCGTCATGCAGTTTGTTGTTTACAAACAATAAGAGAACTAAAACTCATGCATCAAACGTAATATATATACATAGGCATGCATTGAAGGATAAATTCATATATCAAGAAATGTACATGCATCATCATTCCTCATGCTCATACTGGCATTTGATTTTAAGCTTATGAAATAGTAAAACTATAATTTAAACTAAAATTATACAAAACTTAACCTATGGGTGTACGTAGTAGTTGACGTTTGAGACATACATTAATGAGTAATGCAGGTGTGAAAATGACTCATATATGTATGACTTAATACCCTCCTTTTTTTTATTGTCGTCGTCTGAAAGGCGGTATACGGCAAGTGAAAAAACCCTATAAATATTGGTGATGTTATTCCTCTTCATCAGTAAACTCCACCTCCAAGAATCTCAGATGGCTCGGTTCGATGGTTGATTTGGGTAGTTCCTCTTCTACTGCTGGTGGTGCCTGTGATTGTATGTGTACAGTGACATTTCCCTCCTCAGCTAGGTGTAGTGTTGGTAGTTGGCCGTTTGGTGTGACAAGCGTGCTTCTACGTATCTCCTCATTCTCATCCACTCCACTTCGTCTGTAAACAAGAATCGTCCCTTGGCTCCGGTGGTGGTGTTGGTCCAAGTAACTACTGTTGGGTCTCCCTCGTCTCGGTGGGGCTACAGGTGTTTCAGTTGGTCCCTCCGTTCCAAGTAACTGCAGCTCAGCTTGCTGCTCTTTCTCTCCCTTCTCTTTCATGGTCTCCCAGTAACTCCCTCTCCACCCACGTTTCAAGAATGCAGCACTCAATTTCCACTTAAAGTATATAGCTGTAATAGCCATACACAGAAAAACAAAAATAATTAGAATCATCCACATGTACCATGGTATACTACTATCTCTTTCCCATGATGACGTGTCTATGCTGTTGTCGCTCTCGTCAAATGTGATGTTCAAGTTGTTCATGTCTATTTTGATTCCCATGTGGTAGTCGAGTGAGTTCACTAATAGGGGGTCTTCGTGCTCGTTAAAGATAATGTTAAGCACATCTCCTCTATACGTGTTGTTCGCTATGGTGAATGTAGTCGTGATGGGTAGTAGGAAGATTTCGTTGGGGCAGGGGGTGTGTCTGGTGGTTCCTACACGTATGTTCAAGCCTGGGCAGTATATGTGAAAGAACGCATTATACACTTTGACTTGTACACTTCCCTCCGCGTCTTGTGCTGTGCTATTTCGACAGTTTTGAAGTACATACTTGAGTTTGTCTTCATACGAGTTTCGTGGCTTACATTTTTGGTGTGTTGTTGCTACCACTCTGTCCATGAAACTCCAGTCGAGCCCTGTATCGAATACACAGTCTTGGTCCCTCGAAAGCAAAGCATTTGGTGGTCCTTGATATTTCAAATCACACGTCCGATTTTCTTTCCTGCATAGTAAGGTAAATGGGTCAGCTACGACAAGTGTCAGGTTGGGATTGACGAGTGGCACAATGAAACTTAGATGTAAATTGTCCATTTGTGGGTCACTTCTACATTGTCGAAATTCAGCTAGCTCCAGTGGACATAAATCCCCGCACGGTAAAGTGAAGTTCAGGAAGTCGAAAAATTCGTCATCCATATGACCACGGCTCCAGATCCTCTTGGTGTGTTGAATCATCGCTCCGCTTTGGGTGAGTCTTGATACCAGGTAGGCAATATCAAACTCCAGTCGCTCGATCTCTTCAGGTGAGTCCTTGGTGGTGTTATGTACAGCTATTCTTGCAGCTTGTACTCCCTCCTGTCCGGTGGTAAAGATTGAGAGAACCTCCGGGTCGGTGGTGGAAGAGTGTACTCCCGTACATCCTTGTTGGTGGTGGTATGTACTCCCAAGTTTGTTGGTGTGAGAGTTAAAATTCCGTTTGGTGGTGGTGGAGGTGTTAAGTACCGCATTGCTTTTGTTGCTGTTGGCGGATACTCCCTCCTGGCCGGTGGAATGGTGGTAAAGTCCATGTCCGGTGGTGGGTTGTGCTCCCTCCTGGATTTTGGTGGGGTGAGCTCCCTCCTGGCCGGTGGAAATGTTAAAATTCCAGTTTCCGGTGGTGGGGTGTGCTTCCTCCCTGGTGGAAGAGAAGTCTACGCCCTCCTTGCTGGTGGAAAAATTAACTCCCTCCTTACCGCTTCTACCATGAAGTCTCGAGTCTTGTTTTAGTGCTCCTCCTCTTCCGGTGGAAGTCCCGGTGGGGGTAGAAGTCTTTTTCAATTTTTGTGAGTTTTCGGTGTGCTCCGACTTGTCATTTCCTTCTTCACTTCGTACCCGTTTAGTACTGGTGATGGGGATTGAAGACGGGGTCTTTTCGAAAACGATTTTCTTTTGATTTGCGTCCAGCCAGACAGTTCTTTGGGGACGTCTTTTTGGCTCCGGTGGAGGAGATGGTGTGCGTGGTAGAAATTTCGCCGCATTCTCTGCCCTCCTTGCTTTACAAATGGAGCAATCAGATTTACGTGACCTGTGCTGTTCATCCGATTTTTGACAAAAGGATTGTGCACGTTCTGATAGAGATGGAAAAGCAGAGGAAAATTGTCGGTTGATAATCCTAATGGCTTCCCTCTCCTCTTCCCTATCAGTGTAGAAGAAGCTATTTCTGCTACTTTTTCTTTCTACTACTCTAACCATGAAGGCTCGGTGGTCGTCCTTTGACTCCTTTTCGGATTGATCCTCAGACTGTTCGTTGTCTGACTCCTGTAGATTATCCGATTTTTCCGGTTTTTTCTTCCCTTTGCCTGTTTGATGTTGAGGTTTCGGGGTTTCGGATTCTTGAATGAATCTGGGTGGTGGTATGCCTTTATTCGGTCTCGTAGATCGTCTGACTGGTGGTGGTTCAGGTACTTGTGGGGTTTGTGGGATTTCCGCACCTCCAACAGCTCCGAAGAATTCTTCACCATTAATAACAAGAGAGACTGGTGCATCCGGAAAGATCAATTTTTTCTTTGCCTTGTCCAAAGATGTTCCTGGTGGGCCTAATTGTGTACTTTCCAGACATGGATTATTGCCCTTTTTTGATGGAAATTGTTTTGCTGTAAACCACAGTTGTTCTTCTGGGTCTTCAAAAATACCCAAATCTATGTTCACTACATTTTCTTGTGACAAATTACAGTCAGATAAATCCTTGGAGAGTTGTTCTTCAGCTTCTCGTTCCAGTCTTTTCTCTTGAATTGCCATCCAGGTCTTGTTTATTGCAGTTTGGGGAGTATACAAGCTTAAGTTAGTATCAAGTAGAGTGTTGCATAAGTGTTTCTCAGCTTGTGTCTTCATTTTATCAAGAAGATCCTGTATACCCCCTTGTGGTTCCCAAGTGGTCGTTTCCTCCTGGACAACCAGTGTGGTGTCCACTTCTGATGTTATGGTAACATCTTCCAGTAACTCAGTTTTCTCATCTTCGCGTAGTATGACTGCCGGTAAGTCTGTAAGTGTGATGAACCCGTCCTTTTCGCATTTTGGTAGGAGTTTGGGTAATTGTTCTTTGACTAACCCTACTGCAGTTTCAATCTTATAGTAATTAAGATATCTCTCCAGTAGGATTTTACACAGCAGTTTCGCCATTGGTGTTAGCATCTGTGGCATTAGGTGATCATAAGCCTCAGCGCTTTGTCTGAGTTCTTGTCTCAGTAAATCTTCCCTACTGTGTTGTTGCTCGAGGGCTCGTTCTTCTCGCCGTCGTTCTTCCTCGATTTTCTTTTCCACAGAGAGTTGTCTTTGAGACTTCTTTGGAGTATTGTAGACTTCTGGAAACTGTTGATATAAGTCTGACGATGAGTCTTCTTCCGTTGTTTCTTCGTTTGGGTTGACCATCATCGCCTTATAGGGTGGGTATTCTCTCGGCGAATTTGACTCATCTTTTAGAGCCTGTAGGATCGTAGATCTCGTATCTGGAGACATTTGTGACCAAGTTCTCTCCGCACCTTTCTCAATACCAAACACCTCGATGTTATAATCTAATAGATCACTGTATCTCCGAGCCTGCTCTAGATCAGGAATATGACTTATCAGTTCATCATATACCTCTTTTTCTTTCAGCTCTGAGTCATCTTCTGAGCCGGTTTGATCCAATGAAACTGTGTTCTCCGAGTTTTGATAGCATGGTCTCGGGTAGCGTGGGTGTATAGGGTCGTCAAACGTCTGATTGTTAATCATCTTCTTTAATGGAATTAGGAGGTCTTCCATCCCTCGCCAGTCATGAAAGAAATGATCGTTCGGTCCTCTGTATTGTCGTGGGAGTTGGTACCAGGTCCAGTCTATGGCTACTTGTAGGCCATATATCCTGGCCGCACAGTCCAGCATTTCTTTGTACTGGCTATGTATATACCAGTCATCGATGCCGCCAAGAACGTAGTCGTATGCTTTCATTTGTTGTTTCTGTTCTTCACTCCTACCGTCAGGTACCGTAGGGGGAAGTGGTGGTGGGTTTGGAGCATTTAAAGGTATATGGAGTAATTCTCCAGAAGGTAGAGCAATGATGACTTCATTCATGGCGTTGTCCGTTTCATGTTCATCGAACAGACCTCCTTATCTTGCTTGAACCTTTTCTTTGACCAGTTCTATTACTCTTGGGGTTATCATTTGTCTGGTGATGGTAAAGTCTCTAAAATCGGATCTTTGTTCCAACAGCTCCAAAAACGGGTTGGTATCTTCCGCTTCTTCGTTGATCAGTCTTAATTCTCTATCTTCACCTTCCAGTGTAGAATTCCTATTTTGATCTTGTTCTAATACATCAGTTCCTGAGGTTCCTGGATTCGGTTCTTCTTCCAAATCTGGATTTTCCATCAGTCTGGTAGGTGAGGAGGTAATTCCTTCTTCCGGAGTGTCTGATCTTGTGTTTTCCGGTTGATCGCCGACTGTAGTGACTGTAGCATTATTCCTAATTGCTGTTAGTTGTCGTAGGAAAAATGTAGAGCTTGTGTAGGCTACCTGTTCGCCTTGCTCTATTGTGACTGCCGCTAATGCTTCTAATAATATTTCCTGTGCCATGTCATCCGGGATGTCGTCGTCGGAAGCTATGGATCCCCTGTCCTCCTCACTACGAGTTGCTACAGGTGGTAAAAATCCTGTGGAATCTGGGGAGTTTATTATTTGCAGCATTGCTGTTTGGCGAATTCTTCTTTGTTCTAATATCCAGTCATATTCCTCCTGTGTTAGTAGCTCCCTTACTAGTCCTATGTTTAGTGGTGGGAAATCTTCCGGTGTTAAATCGGGTTCCTCTTCAGAATCACTCGATAAGGGATGTGATCCTTCTTCTCCACAAACTGGTCTCAGTAGGTAGGCTTTAGGAATGTTGTTGTATTTCGATGTCTGGAAATCTGAATCCGAATCCGAATCTGTGTCGATGTCATCACTAGAACTATCAGTCCAGTCGGTCGATGTTGACTCTACTCTTTGCCTTGGGCGGAGTAGGTAAGCATTATTTTGCTTATATTGAGATAGCTTTGCTTCGGTATCCGAGTCTTCTCCAGTGGTGGGGCTATCTTCCCGGTGTTTATCCGCTGGATTTTTCTCTACTCTTCGTCCAGGTCGGAGTAGGTGTGCTGGGTGTTGATCGCAGTTGGGGCCAACACCGTCGTGTTGAAATCCTCCTACATGTGAGTTCATCCTCCTATGTGCGTATTCATGCTTCAAGTCTTCCGTTGACGAGTCTTGATACAGGGGATATGTAGGGAATTTAGGGAGTGCCATTTGATTAGCATGGTCTTCGTTTCTTGACGTGTCTACGTCTAAGAAAAGATCCGCCAGCCTTGGCCTGGGGGTGTCTTCACTCCTTCCACTGCTGCTGCAACGTGATGAGGAGTCCATATGTAAGCTTCCTTTCCACGGAGTAGAGTGGGTGGCTCGACGTGCAACAGCTTCAATGAAGCTGACATCTTCTTGAGCTAGATGGGCAGGTGGTGGGGGTCTGTTGCCTCCCTCCTGTCTTGAGGTACTTCTTGTATGTACCTGATTGTTTTGTCGCTCGGGGGTTCGTTCTCTTGCATTGTTGTTGTTGTTGCGAGATGAGTGATCGAGTTGGGTGTTGGCTCGACCTACTTTTGATGATGACGAACTCCTTCCTCGCTGACGTGATCCGCCGCGCCCTGATTTGGAATTTCTACGACTTCCGTCCTGGGAGCTTCTGGCGGTGGATGATGATGTGTCTCTTCGGCTCCGTGGCGGAGACACGCCGTCCAACCAATACCTGCAATCATCCTTCTTATGGTTGGGTTTTCCACAATATGAACATATGGTTTTGCTCTTGGCTTTTCCACCAGGTTGGTTCCATGAACTTGGTGGTGGGGAGTTTTCGCTCCTCCGGGTGTAATCGTCTTCGCGATTGTCTCTACGCCCTCCTCTTTGGGATCGGCGGAGACGGGACCGTCCGCGTTCGGTTCCTCCTCTTCCTCCAGATCTATCGTCCTCTTGGTGGGCTCTGAAAGCCTGGGGAGGGTTGTACACGGCGTTACTTAGCGCTCGTTCGCGGTTGTCGTCGGTGGCTTTGAGTAGCTCGAGTAGGATTTCGGGTGTCTTCACGGTGGAGACACGCCAGGTTTGAAGGAATCCTACGTATTCCTCTTGATCCGAGAGTTTGCTTACGGTGAGGCATAAGACGGTTTCGTTGTCCATTCTTCTCCCGGCTCTATCCAGATCGTTGTTGATGGCTAACAGCTGGTTTAGATAGCTGTAGCCGCCTCCCGTATCCATACGGAGGCCGAAGAACTTTTCTGCAAGTTGGACTCGTTCATCCTCTTTTCGGGGCTCGAACATTCTTGAGAGTTCTTCCATGAGGTCTTTTGCCAATGTGATGTGGTGCACTTTGAGAAGTACATCCCTATGAAGGCCTGAATGTATAGACAAAACGGCGGTGTTGTTGGCTGCCTCCCAGTTCGCTATGTCTGTAGCCTCTTGAAGTGTTGGGGGCAATGCGAATACTGGTTTTGGATATGATCCGTCCACTATGACTCCTAAGTGAACGGTGCCTAACGCCATTTTCATATCGACGAACCACCTGGTGTAATCTGATGGTCCTTTCAGTTTTTCGAAGTCGACTAATGGGCGATTGAAGGTTCTGTTACCCAACATATTGTCCTGAGTATGTTTCTGGGCCGCGGCTCTAAGTATGGCGAGTCTAGATTTTAATGCCGCGTTCTCTAACTGCAGTGGTACGCTAGCTTTCTGGTCCGCCGTCAGGTGTTCAGATGCTCCTAACTTAGCTTGCAGTTCCTCTATCTTTTTGTGATAATAAGACTTAACTTTACGTACCTCGAGTTCGTAGTGTTTATTAGCTTCTACTACCGTCTGCTCTGCAGTGAGGACAGGCTCCGTTGATCTTCGGGTTTGGGGGCCTGACTTTACGACTATCTTGCCTGTAAAGATTTGTGGGACTGGGGATGATTCCGGAATTCTGGAACTCTTGGGCGGCTGTGGGGGCTCTACCTTCGATTCTGGAATACCCTCGGTCTTGATTACTGGTTTCACTGGTGACATGGGATTATTGTTTCTACACTTTGTCACTACCACTTTCAATTTCACTAGCCACACCCTGGAACTACTGCAGTGATGTGGGGGAAACTGAGAACTGTTCTTCACAATACCATATGGGAAAAGTCTACACTTGGTTTGTGGAATTATATAATACACCACTACGCGCTGGAAAGTTCATCAACTGCGTGGGTCACTGTATTCTTCACTAAGGGTATTGTTCTACTCACTTTAGTGGGGCTCTACGCGCTGGAAGCTATCTCAGTCACGGAGTCTGTGGATTGAAAACTGCTTCTTTTTTCACTTCTAAGATATACTTGTTAACTACCTGCACTTTTAACGAAGTTGCTAAGTAGTTTTGATGGTAATTTACTTTCTGAACCTTTTCACGATATTAAATTTAAAATTTCGAAGATTTGAATTTTGTAACAGCTGTTGTCTTTTTGTACGTAGAAAAATTTCAATTTTGAAGTTAAATTTTGTAGAATTTCGAAGATTAATTTTGTGTGTGATTTTGACTTTTAGATTCGAAGAATTAATTTGAAGAATTTAACCCTAACCTCGTAGAGCAAGGGCTGATAGCGTGTTAAAGGGTGAAAATTAGACAGACTCACCCTAGTGGAAATCTGTATATGTGCTGATACGGGTCAAATGACCAAGACTCATTAACTCAGTGGTTATGAACGAGGATAGGTAAAAACAACAGTACAAATATCGAGAATCGAAGTAAACACAAGTAGAAATGAAGATGAAAAGTGATACGGGTGGAAAATAATGACTTTGGGGCAAAGTAAAAATGCTACAACCGTATGGAAGCTCTAATAATATTCAAGACGTCTCAAGTAATATTTTAGGCTGAAATTTGAGAGAGGCGGAAAAAACACGACCTTTCATAAGCAGTACTTTTTATTCAATCTTCCTCTATCATCCAATTCAATCCCTGAATTCACATCAGATTGCCAAATCATAATTTAATAAATAATCGAAGAATTTAGGTTACTTTCGCAATGACCACATAGTTGGTCCGACATCAAATAGTTGGTCTAATTTAAACGTGAATGAAATCTCTACAAACGGATAATTACGTAATGTGAAATATCAAGAATTATTGTAGAATATAAATACAAGTATATAAATACTCTAGAATTAAATAACAGTGGAAATATGTATGTATAAAGAATGACTAGTTGTAATGAGGCTTTTATGCTCGTCATGCAGTTTGTTGTTTACAAACAATAAGAGAACTAAAACTCATGCATCAAACGTAATATATATACATAGGCATGCATTGAAGGATAAATTCATATATCAAATGTACATGCATCATCATTCCTCATGCTCATACTGGCATTTGATTTTAAGCTTATGAAATAGTAAAACTATAATTTAAACTAAAATTATACAAAACTTAACCTATGGGTGTACGTAGTAGTTGACGTTTGAGACATACATTAATGAGTAATGCAGGTGTGAAAATGACTCATATATGTATGACTTAATACCGATGGTTTTCAAAATTTGTGTTTTTTCTTTCTGAGTACAGAAAAGCAGCCCAACGCAGTACTTTTGGTACCGTGAGACTCTAGACATCTCTGAAGATATCAATCATCCTACAAGTTTTAACCTTCAAATTGGGGCTTCACTTTTTGCAGCTTGGTTTCTGGTATATCTCTGCCTTGCAAAAGGAATTGCTTCCTCTACAAAGGTACCTCCATGTAAACATAGTATGCATTATAATTTCTAGCATTCATAACTATAACCATAACCATATAGCGTGTTCATGTCATTCATACATCACTCTACCACTATTAACCTTTGTAAATAAATTAAAAACGACTCGCTGGACATGCCCTGGTCCTATAAGGTGGTCCCAGGGCTTGATGCTGGTCCGGTTGTTTATGTGTCTAGGGTACAGATTAGCCCATAATAATATGAGAACATATTATAGAGGAGAAAGCTTAGGTAGGTACGTAGGCTACTTTATTGGCTTCAATCACGCAAATTCATGTAGCTATATAGACTCTTACTCCCATGTTCGCACACACTCAACCAACCAGGCTCACATACAAACACTGGGGCGATAAATGCGCATGATATAAAATCCTATACAGTAGTCCCTTGCTTATATGATCCTCGAAGTTATTATACCGAAATTCGAATTATGATCCCTCGAAGTTATGATACCAAAATCCGAGTTATGATACTTTTAAATAAGAAAAGGAAATTAAGGAAATATTTTTTCACAAAGTTGTTATATATTGAAGTTTTAAGTTGTAAGTACCTATAAGCAAGTTATAACTACTTTTGTTTCTAAACAATAATAACAAAAAACTAATTTAAAATCTTCTAATCGCTCAAAATTTATTAATTTTTCATTATATATCAGTAATATTTTATACTAATTGATTTTAAACAGTCAGTACTTGTTAACTACAATGAAATACCTATTTTTACCTTTTGCAACACAACAAATATTAACCATATATAAATAAAAAATTACCTCGAAGTTATGATATTTTTCTTATATGATAGGGGTCGGTTGTAGGAAACTTTCCTCGTGGACATCTTCCTCCCGGACATCTTCCTCCCGGACATCTTCCTCCCGGACATTTTCCTCCCGGACTTTTTCCTCCCACACACAGACGGAGGGCATTTTCCTCCCAGCATCGAAATTCATATGACCACAATAAACAAGTTCTTCTTTCCAGATAATGCATGAATTTGTAGAAATTCTCGAAAGTATGCAAAATTCATATTTTTAAGTACTAAAATCGATCGTTTCCCTATTTTGTATGAAATTATGAGTATCTAAATATTTATTAATCAAGTGTAAGGAACGTAATATGAACATCATTGAACAAATAATGCCAACTGATCAACTGAATGCAAACAATTTTAAATACAACACCAGTCTAGTATCCGCAATAATTAATACTGAAAAAATTCGTTTTTAACAATAAATAGGATAGCACTCCCTTGTGCTACGTGGTAATAAATTAAAATAAATCAAACTTTTTGTGAACTTTGCATACTTTCAAGAATTTCTACAAATACAGTGAGTTGATCAGTTGACATTATTTGTGCAATGCTGTTCGTATTACAGTCGTTACGTTTGATTAACAAATATTTACATACTCATAAGTTTATACAAATGTGAAAACGATCGATTTTAGTACTTAAAAATATGAATTTTACATACTTTCGACATTTTATACAAATGCATGAATTATCTAGAAAGAAGTACTCGCTTATTGTGGTTATATGAATTTTGACGCTGGGAGGAAAATGTCCTCCGTATGTGTTTGGGAGGAAGAAGTCCGGGAGGAAAAAGTCCGGGAGGAAGATGTCCGGGAGGAAAATGTCCAGGAGAAAAGTGTCCGTATACCTAAGGGTCTGGTTTTAATTATATCATATAAGCGAGGGGCTGCTGTATTTCATGATAATCACTCAGAAAATACCTAGTGGATATTTGTGATCATCCCATGCTCATCCATTCTAGTATCTATTGGATAAATTCAGAATAAATCTCTAGAAACTAGAAGTACTTTGTACAGAAAGTTTATTTCCATTTGCATTTCTTTCTAGAGTACCAACCGTACGTCACAAGTCAACTACCGCCAAAATGTTAACAACTGGATTTTAGAAACACGCTGCTGACTTAATATTTAATATTTAAATATATTGTTGTATAGTGCGGGGCACAGGCATGTAGTTAGTTTTGATACTTCAAAATGTATGAATGAGTTCAGGGTTGCAGTTTGGGATGAATTTCATGGCTCAGCGAATATTTAGGAATGACTCAGCTGACATGAATTCTATGACCTTCCATCAGCGGATGTGTCGAAGGACGGGGTCCTAGTTTTACAATTCGAAACGTAATTTTAAGTAAAACAAAAGTTGTAATTTGAGCGAAAGCGACTAACCGATAGTCACTTCTCTACACACTTCCAAACTCATAAGTTGTACTTTGTAAACTCTATCAGTGAACCAATAAATTGTGAATTCGTTACTTGTTATCTAACTTCGGCGTTGGTCTCTCACTCATTATCACACATCAAATCGTAGCACTTTAGACTTGTATACCAAGAGCAAACACCAATCATAACGATATTTTTACCATGTTAGATTAAGTTAGCATTACTACGCTATTCCTTTAAACATTGTTCTATCTCCTTTTATGTATTTCTTGTTGTCAGGTTTTGGAAACTAATTAAGTTTGATGAACAATCATTGACAACTGAATGTAATGTAGTGGTAATGGGACAAAACATCGCATTAATATGACCGCGGTGCAAAACACCGCCACTGAAACACCGCGAGGTAAGAAGACCGTCCACCCAAAAGACCGCAAACGTAATGACCGCTTGGATATAAGACCGCGAGGTAATTTGACCATGCAAAAATGACCGTTTGCCCATAACACCGCTGGTAAATTTGACCGCGTCAAAATAACCGTTCGGTCAAAACATCGTTTTTATATGAACGTGCACAGAACGACCGGCAGAATATATTTACCAAGAAATAACAAAATAAATTAAACCGTTAGCAAGCAAAAGAGGTATAATTAGTCGATGAAAATATGTAAGATTAGGAGATTTTGAGCAACATATTTGTTTCTACCTATTAACATAATTTATAACGCTTTTGAAATACTTGACCGATTTAGTAGAGTGATAGCTCATTTTAAACCCCTTAAAAAAATGAAAAAAAAACTTATTTTGTTTTCACTTCTAAGCGATATACAACACTTTTTATAACAATTTTTCTAAAAAAAACGGTTTTTTAAAAAAATATTCCGAAACTGTTAACATATCACAGTGAACTCAAACGCAATTAGATTCTGCTAATTATCACGGTTCCAGTAATGTATCATTTGTTTGCAAATTCTGCGAGTGACCAGGCCAAAAATCAAATTTTACATTTCGACAAAACTTTTGCAAGAAATTCCAACTGTTTCATTTTATACGGCAGATAAAGAGTCGCACATAAATAGTGCCACCCACTATCATTATCATTTTTTTATGTTGTTTTATAAGAGGGTGACACAGTAGTTGGGTGAGTCCTAAAGTACGCAAAAGTTGGCTGGCGCCATTTGTCCTAATTTTCGATAACCAGGTTTCTTAACCTTCTTATGATGTACCTAGATATGTATGTACTGTTAAACCTTTTGTCGTCTACCCAATGGTTATTAATTAATTAATATTTAATAGTTAAGACTGCTGGAGGGTGCCACAGTGTCATATGCATTTTTTAAATTTTATTTCTACATGTTTGCAAAATTTTAAACACATGTACCTATTTCAAAATGGTTCCATATTATGTAAATCGGCAAATTAATCGCAAAAAGTGGTATCTCCCGCAGGTAGTTTAAGATACTTGTAACTTTGAGTAACACTGAACAAACGACTTGCTCATTCTCTATACGCTCGAAGTTGAGTCGGTGGTAATTGTCCAGCTAGAAGTTGCTCAATTTTTACCTCAATGCAGCTTAACTAATTAATATTTAATAGTAAAGACTGCTGGAGGGTGCAACAGTGTCATATCGCCAGTGAAGAACCAAAATAACCCATATCCATTTTCCACTAAAAGCAAACTATGCCATTTCCAAAACGTTCTAAAAACAAAATTACTCATATGTATGATGCATATTTTTATAAATGGTAATTAAATTATAATAAATAAATATTTTGCTCTAAATCTCCTTATCTAACTTATTATTATTGAATAATTATACCTCATTTGCTTGCTAACAGTTTAATTCATTTTGTTATTCCTTAGTAAATCTATTCTGCCGGTCGTTCTGTGCACGTTCATATAAAAACGGTGTTTTGGCCGAACGGTCATTTTGACGCGGTCAAATTTACCAGCGGTGTTATGGGCAAACAGTCATTTTTGAGCGGTCAAATTACCTCGCGGTCCTATAGCCAAGCGGTCATTACGTTTGCGGTCTTTTGGGTGGACGGTCTTCTTACCTCGCAGTGTTTTAGTGGCGGTGTTTTGTACCGCGGTCATATTGCTGCGGTGTTTTGTCCCTGAACCTTTATGTGTAGGCGCTAGACAGGGCTTTCACGAGTTGTTAGTGCTACTTGTCTTCTGCTTCCACTTTGTTTTTATTTTTATTTTTAAATTTTCACTCTTGCATTTTTGTGTATTTATCGGATGAATGTCTTACTGTTTTCCAATTTTTATTTTTTTGTTTATTTCAACAGATTGTGTACATCACCGCAATATTTCCGTACGTCGTTCTCGTCCTTTTCTTCTGTCGTGGAGTGACACTTGAAGGAATGAGTGATGGCATCGCTCACCTTTTTACACCAAAGGTAAAACTGCCGACACTTTTGTTCATTGTGCTATTTGCTCTCATAGAGTGAGTGCAATAGCTGTCACTTTTTACTTTCACCGTCAACACTCTGTTATTAGGCGTCATGAATGAGCAAATAAAATATCTTCATTTTGCCCTATTACTTTTATGATTTCATCAGAACTTCTTGAGCGTACTAAAGATACTCATTTAATTGTATATACCAGTCTCTTCGCCAAGCAATCAAAATTAATCAAAATCCAAATGAAATCAAAACACACCCACACAATTGAAAAAATAATTCCGCGTATGAATTAGATGAAAATAAGTCGAGGAAAAAGTTAAGATGTAAGACAGTGAAAGTGACGATTGACTCTGCTGGCTTATTGTGTTGTTGTTCCCTACATTGTATTAAGTTATAAACAGCGTATTACAGAAATGGAGTCCTATGACCAGGTCATGTAGAACCTGAAGTATGGACCATAAAAGATAAAACTGATGCTTTCTTTATGAAGGAAAAATTTTGTAGTGTTAATTGTGTGAACTAATAGAATTGAACGTTGGAATTGTAGTGGGAGAAACTCCAGGACCCGGTGGTATGGTTGGAGGCAGGAACGCAGATATTTTTTTCATTGGGCTTGGGATTTGGCGGTCTCATCGCATTTGCTTCCTACAATCCAGTGAATAACAATTGTTGTCGGGATGCCATCGTGGTCTCCCTCACCAACTGTACCACTTCCCTCTTTGCTGGTCTTGTCATTTTCTCCGTCATTGGTACGAATAAGTAGCTTTCTTAACTTTCTTTTTAACTCGTA
Organism: Dicyrtomina minuta; assembly: GCA_949802685.1. Lineage (NCBI taxonomy): Eukaryota > Metazoa > Arthropoda > Collembola > Symphypleona > Dicyrtomidae > Dicyrtomina > Dicyrtomina minuta. The sequence continues at coordinate 16,915,631 of OX461812.1, read as the reverse complement.
TTGTACTTACTATTTCCTTTCACTAACCCCTCTCTCTCTATTGTCTTGGTAAAAAAAAACTGTGAACTGTGGAACTGGAATTTTTTCTTGTGTAGTTCTCCTTTTCCAATTTTATGGAATGGTTCTATAATTCTATACATATGGGAACATATATAATAATGAAAGTTACCAAAGTGCACTATTTTATAACGGTGTTCAAATGTAATTGAAAGAAACATTTCTCACTAGTCAGTACAGTTAACACGTGATGTCACAATGGAAGGTGCAAAGCGGGATATTTAAAATTTGTTAAAAAGCAAAACATCTTACAGGTAGCAAAGTATTACATGATTTTATTAATTTTTAAATGCATGCATTTTTTTTAAATTGCAAAAACACTTTTTTGGGAATGTCACAAATGTGTAAACTAGGTTGTTTTAGAGTTTTTACAAAAGCGTATACAGCAGCCAAATGTGTAGTTACTTGTTTTAATTTTGTTATATTTTGTGGTGTGATTTTGATAGAAGAGTATGCCCCTTTCTGTATATGGATATGGGGCGTGTCCCCCGTCAGTGTTGAGCGTACCACTATCGACAGTGTGCAATAACTATTTAGTGTGTAGCATTCTCCTTATCTAGCTAAATATATTGTTAACATGATACGGTTTAAATATTACGACAAAAGAAATTACAGCATTCTGGCTATTTTCACAACAGATAATTAAAAATACAAAACTATATACATGTAGAAAAGTCCTGTAATACGCGCCATACATGCATAAGCTTGCATTAAATGTTATTGAGGTTTGAGCAAGCAGTATAAAACATAAAACGCTTGAGAATTTACTACAGTGTAAACTATTACATACAGCAAAAGCAAAACCAAACCAAGCTCACTGAAACACTGGTATTCCTAAAGACTACAGAATATACAGATGTACAGATATATATTACATTGCTCATAAAACATGCTATCACATACAGTGAAAAATAAGTGAGCAAAAGTCAACATGACCGACATGACGTCGCTGAAGGATCAAATCCGTTTTTCTCCATTCTTCGGTAGAAACAAAGCCGTGTCCTTCCAATTTCCTCTAAAAGCAAAACCCTTTTTTTCCATCGATGTTCTTAAGGTAGGAAGTGGTTTTGTTTTTAGAAAAAAGTGTAAGAACACAGTTATGTTTCTACCGAAGAATGGAAGAAAACAGATTTGGCCCTTCACCAACTATGTGATAGTATATTATTATATGTCAAGAAAAAACTACCCATTCACAACCCACAGTGCATGACTACGTACTCGAGTTCTGGCTTGGGAAGTTTAATTTAGACGATATTAATTGTAAAAGCCGGTGTACTCCGGTAGTACTTTGTACTATACATAATACTAGCATATAGTTAGTGCACATAAATCGTTGTATCTCCAGCTCTGAAAATAGGCTTTTTGCAATTAGTGTGTATGTTGTTTAGCATTCAATTGTCTTTATTTAAAGATATAATATGTTAAAAATCATAATGTGGATCTACAGATATAAGTGTTTCTAAAACTAATGTATTTGTCGTTCATTTACCTTATAGGTACATACCGATTATAACTACTATAAGTTTGACTGCGATTAACTTTCGTTTCTTGACGAGGCTTTTTCTAATTTTTATATATGTTATTGGCCACAATCTTACCTTCAATTTAAGACCAAAATATTCAATATTTATAATGTAGTTCATTAATTATAAGCTTTTTAAGAAAGTAGTTAATTTTATATTATTAACATAGCAACTTTGGAAATGACTGCCATAGCCATCTTTCTTTAACCATAAGCAGTTCTTTAGCCTCTACTGTATATGCAGTTTTCATGTGTGCTTCATTTTATCATTCATGTGTGAGTAAGCATCGGACGAGGCCAGACTTTTTCTCTGTAAATCGTTTTACTTTTGATTTTAGTTAATAAATTAATTAAAAGTTGACTAACTTCTACTCCTCAAGCTTCATATAAGTCACCTGTGCCGATGACAATTCATAATTCATACCTACGCTCTTTATTAATTGTTTAGTTTATGTAAAGTGTAGTAAACTCCCTTGAGTGTGCTCAAAAGTTGAAGTTTATTTTATTAAGGGAATATACATGTAGGGGGGAAAGGACATATTCCCCCTGGACATTTTCCCCGCCGGACCTTTTCCCCCCGGACATTTTCCCCCCAAAGAGTAACCCCGGACATTTTCCCCCCAAACCCTTATTAAAGATACTGATGTATATTATTACGCGGTCGCGGTCGTGTAAAGGCACGTATTCTGAGAAAATAATACAGTCGTTCCAGCGGACGTAGTTTCCTGATTAGGTTACTTATTGATATTCACCTTTCGTTGCTCCAAATGAAAGGAATCTATAATATGCTTTAATTTGCGTAACTATTTTGTGCCACTGGAATGCACCCACTGAAAAGAATGAAGAAGTCCTACGTTAAGCTTTAAATACGGTTGAAAAATATTTGCATGAAATATAGCCAAAATTCTATGAGTATTGAGACGTTTCTTCGTAGTGTGGGGCACACCATCAGGTTTAACTTTTAGAATTTTCTATTGAATAGCAGTGCCGAATTTATTAATTTTTGATTCGCTCTATAATTAGTCTATTTTTTAATCATATAATAATATTGAAACAGGAAGTTTTTTATCTATCGTGCAATTATACCGCTATTTAATGATTTATAGTTGAGTTTTTTAATATCAAGGTATGTTTTTAATTAATAGTGTAATAAGTTTAGGTACTATTTACTTAAAGGGTTATTTAAAGGGTAAACAGTTTTACTTTCGTTTTCGTATCCATCTATTAAGGAAGGATTTTATATAATGCCAGCATACATAACTAATGCACATTTTTTTAGCCATATCGGGAAAATAGTATAGAACATGTTTCTGGAGTAAGTTTTATACTAACTAATATTATTAAAGGTTTTGTTATAAATAAAACTAGTTACTTTTTTTGATTTAATTTTCTATATTTAAAATTAATATTTCTATGTATTTCTCCCTAAACCACGCTCAGGGTTCAATAAAGTATAATTTCGATTTGTATTTGTGACATAGTACATTACTAACCACATTTCATAATTCATAACTTAATTTAATGAGCATTTCAGTATCTTTAATAAGGGTTTGGGGGGAAAATGTCCGGGGTTACTCTTTGGGGGGAAAATGTCCGGGGGGAAAAGGTCCGGGGGGAAAATGTCCAGGGGGAATATGTCCTACAACCACATGTAGGATATTTAACTCTTTGGGAAGTTTTTAGTAACTGAGACGAGACTTGAAGATTATAATCTTTGAGGGTTTGTTTTTGGACGAAGCTCTTAAATGTGCCCGAAAAGGCATGAGAGAGGTCTACATTTCTAATGGACTTTCACCGCTTTCGCTTTTCTTTCACATGCGTCTTCCAGAAACGCACCATGCAGATCCTACATGACTAATTTTCTATCATCTATAATTATTTTTGTTATAATTATGGGGGCTCCGCCCTCCCCTCCTTCCTCCCAGCTGCCCTCACAAAATAAAAGTTTAAAAATTTTAAGCATTGATGAGGGTTTTGAGAACATCTATTTAATTTAAAGCAAGTCTGATAGACAAGGATATGAAATGGGATTTTCTTGTTCTAGGTTTTAAAGCTCATTTAATTCACAATGAGTGCTTACGAGAGCAAGATATCTATCAGCTGATATTAAATTCCACAAAACCCGGAGAAGTTCTCCCGCCTGCGGGGAACACATTCTCATTTCAAGCTTTCAATGGAACTCCCATGACTGTTCTCATTCCAGCTAACCGTACTTGTGACCTTCAGGAGGAGCTTGACAGGGTAACACTAACAAGAAAAAGGAATTAAGTATAATTTTAGAGATATTGTTTTACTAGGCCCATATTTCAAATTCTTATGCCAAATATTACATGGAAACTATACCATGGTACAGCATGGGTTGACATGACGTCTGACGTCTGACCCTTTCCTCAACATTTAAAAAAAGTAGTGTGACTCTTGTCCTTACATTGTCCTATATTTCTCGTGTTGTAGTCAGCCTCAGGCCCTGGACTCGCATTCATAATTTTTACAGAAGCCATCAATCAATTTAAGTTTGCACCATTCTGGTCCATACTGTTCTTTTCAATGCTCTTCACTCTGGGAATTGACTCACAATTTGGAACTTTGGAGGGTGTTGTCACTTCCATCACTGACATGAAGTTGTTCCCGAATCTAAGGAAGGAAATACTGACGGGTAAGTTGAGAGTTTTTGAAATGTGCACAGAGTAAAGGTTTTCTCTGACTTTCTCTTATTTTCTCTCCCTTTTTATTTAATTCATCTTCCTGCATATCCAGGGACAATAAAACTTCATACATAAAAAGATGTAGTAAAAAACTCATCGCCTGACTACTTTTCTAAGTAAGTGGTATGAAAGCTCCTATATGGCAAGTAGAGTCTGTATGCATCTGTAGGTAGAAATTAACAATGATTCTTTGATACTTTGTAACTGTACAGATACATTATTATAAAGCTCGATTCGGTATCTAGCTCCTACTGTAGCTCTTTGCTTCCTCCCATAGCAAAGCTATATAAAAGTACAGTACACACTACGTGACATGACCAAGGCCGCGCTGCTTGTAATCGTGCTCGTTGTTCGTAATCCCTATTTCTCACTCCTAGCTCCCAGTTCCATCTCACATCGGCTATTAGCCACGTCTCCGCTCAACAATCAACATTTAAATATCTTTTTAATCATAAATTAAAATTAGTAAATTACAATTATTATATAGTGTCATTGTCGTTCGTGAGTTTAATTTAATTGTGATCTACTGGAACTTTTTGATTGCTGGAGTAGATCGTCAGTCATCATATAGTGATTAAATCCAATTTAACTGCAACTGAGCCTAACTATATCATCCGATGCGTCATAACCTGCATCTATTTGATTAACTTACAATTTTCCATTCATCGATATTTATTTTTAGACAGTTGAAAGTGAAACTACAAACTTCGTATTTACGTAGTTTAATTTCCTCATTCTGGCTCTCGGCTTCAGAATAACGACGTCTTTTACTCTCCACTGAAACTCATCTGCCTTTAGCAATTGTATCTCTTTTACCGACTGTCATTGGTGAGTTTAATTTAATTTAACCAGGGACAGGGCTTCTTTGATATGGATCTTCATCCTATCATTTTTGTTTATCGTTTTAGAGCGATCAGTATTTGCTTTCATTGAACACAATATCTCCAAAAAGTAGTAACTACAGGCTCTACGTAGCTACAATATTGTGCTCTAGAGTTTCACATTTTTGTATTCCTCCACACACACGCACATACACACAGTGTACAAGTCTATGGATGTGATGTAACAGCAGTATGCAGTAGTGTTTATTGTGAAATGGGATTGAAAGCTAAAATAGCTATTATTGGGTATATATAGCTTATATAAGAATAGGAATCGGGACAGGGAATAGCTATAAAAGGTACGATGAAGTTTAAATAGAATGAATTGCGTTCCATCACAGAAGCCAGCCACAACGCCTTGTATGTTTTAATGAACGAAGGAGAGGAAAATATACGACGAGACGAAAATGAAAACGGTAAGGGAGCATACGTCTATTACGTCTACAAAAAGGGGGAGGAGGGTTCACTTAATCTCACGCTAAAGCACGGGAGCTTAATAAAAAACTTACGTCTCCACAATTTTTTTCCATTTTTTATGAAAATTCAATCTAAAATTCACTTTTATCAGATTAGTTAAAAAATGATATTATACAATTTTCTTTTTTTCATAAATGAAAAGGGTACTTCTGCACACGTTTTTCAGTGATTTATTACATTTCCATTTAGGGCTTGTAAAAGTCCTGACTGAGACCAAAACTGTTTTTTGTTTTTTTGTGAGCTTTATTCAAGTTTCAAAATTATACAGTTCAAACTCTTGAAATCAAGATTAAGGTTGACCTTCTTTCAAATTCGTTACTTTAAAAGGCCTAAAAATTCAATAGTACTGAAAAAACTAGTGAAAATTTTATGTAATTACTCCACAAATAGAACATTCATTGTAAAAATAAACGCTTTTGTATCTTAAAATTTTGATCTTATTCGGAAATACACCAGGGTTCAATTCTAGCCCCACTATTGTTTTCAATGTACTATAATAGATTAGGAGAAACTTTAATCGGTACTGACCACACCCCTTTTGCAAATGATTTAGTATTTTTTATTAGTTGCACAAATTTAAATACCCTAACTCAAAAAGCTAACTTAAAACTAAATGACCTTTATAACTGGTGCTTAGAAATGGGCTTAGCAATAAGCTATACTAAGACGGAACATATGATATTCCACAAGCGTCGTGACATTCCTGCTAGCAATTTACCAAATATTGAATGTAACAATGTAAAAATTAACCGCGTAGAAACATTTAAATATCTAGGAGTTCTCTTGGACGAAAATCTTAGTTTCATGCCTCACTTAAATCTTGTGATGTAAAAGGTGTCGTCCGCCATTCATTGTGTAATATCTTTAAAACGTTATATAAGCTTCGATATTTTTAAAATCCTTATCAACTGTTTTATACTATCGTTAGTTAATTACGAATTAATAATTTAGAGTGCAATAAACAGCACTTAAATAAATAGACTCGTGAAAAAATTAGATAACTTGTTAGGAGTATTGTTTTACCCTAACTTATATAAAGACAACTACAAAAACAGTCTGAACCACCAAGAAACGTACAAAGATCGATAAAAAATTGAATTTTACGATCTATATGAATTAAATGAAATTTTCACTATACGAGAACGCATAAAATACTACTCTATCAAAAATTTCGGGCAGGCATGACACACGACAAAACACGATAATATTTAATAATGTCTCTCAGATTAGACTTATGCAAAGGAACATGCTACAACAACAAATTATCAATGACGAACCGGATGGTGAATTTACGTAGGATGAACTTAATGCTGCACTAAGGCATACCAAAAAAACAAAGCTCCTCAACCTGACAACATAAGCAACGAATTCTGGAAATACCTCGCAGCTATCTCTGGTCGAGACATCCTTCTACAATTCTTAAATTCAGTCTGGAAAACTGGGAACACACCACATTAATGGTACATCCGTGTAACAGTCATGCTTTATAAAAACGCCACACTATGAACCTAAACAATTTCAGACCAATAGCACTTGCAAACAAAATCCTAAAAGTCTACACAAACCTCATTAAAACTAGAATTACAACATAGGCTGAAGAACACGCTATACTTTCTGAAGCCTTAGGTGGTTTTTGGAAGCAAAGAAGCTGCCAGGACCAAATTTTTGTTTTAAACGGACTAATACAAATAGCCTTAAGCAAACCAAATGGGCGCCTACATAGACTTTTTATTGACTTCCAAAGAGCATTTCCCTCAGTCCTACACCAAAAACTTTGGCATAAACTACACAAGATCGGACTTTCTACAAAAGCAATTCACAGAATTTAAAAATTAAACAAGAACGCTAACACAATCATACGACTAGCAAATGAAAATACAAGCCAAATCCTAATTACACTAAGATTATTACAAGGATACCCAATCACCCCCTGCTGTTCTCCGTTTACATTAGCGATACAGAGGAAGCTTTCATTACAAGCATCATACATGGAGCAAGTATTGACCATAAAACCGTGATCCACATTCTACTTTTTGCGGATGACATGATCATACCTACAGCTACTGCCAGCGACCTAAAGAAGAAAATCATTGTACTTGACAATTATTTAAGCCACTTGCTTAAATTTGGCATTAGCGATATTCTACACTTTTCCTTTGACGACATCAATGAAAACTTTCATATTTATGAGGAGCTAATCTTAGGCACTGAATTTCTACATGATCAGGATCAAGTACGATACTCATAGAATCATAGTTACTATAACGAATATAAAATAAACACATATCTTCAATCTGCACTATACCTGCAATGGACAGTTCCTATGTGGATAAAGAGACTATTTGCGCAACTTTGCAAACAAAAACTTTATTACCAATACCAGGATAAAATATTTAAAATACCACATTTTAATGAAGAAATAACATGCATCCTCTGCCCATCAAAACAAATTGATAGCATTCAACATGCACTACAAGAATGCATCGCAACCCAGGAAGCCCAATTGGAGTTGTATCGTGCAGTATGGGACCCATTATCACTCAATACAAACCTCACCAATATAAAATAGGAAAACCCACATGAAATCGGTACAGACATTATATAAATCCTGCTAGCTCGACAACTACTAATTTTGAATCCGCAAAGTACTCGATCACAAAACCCTATCTAAACTACAAATACTACAATGGACCTACTGGCTCTGATTATTTTAAATGTATCACTTGTACACGTCACAACGGCAAAACCCAGCAGCATGCTAGGCACCTTGTCATCTCTAGCTCTAGACCAATTTGTCAAAATGGTAAGAGGCATCTGGGGCAATGCAACCACATGGTCAGACATTAACGGATTTGATTACAGCCACGTCTACCAAGACCAACTCTAATTCCAAGCATTGAACGCGCATCTTAACAAACATGAGGTAGACATACTTCATGAAGAGGTGAAACGAGATAATTATCTTATTTACCTACATTACGCACTACTCGCAGAGATGGCAGTAATAGGATACCTACTATTCAAAGCCTATCGTATATACAAACGCCAAAATAGACACACGGATGTAGACGTAAACCTAAATACAATGACCTAATTGACAATAACTACTGCAACTGACTACACCAGAATTAAGTTTTGACTTAATTATAATACATAAATTTAAGAAAATATTAAAACTAACAAAGTAAAACTTTCAGTTTATTAATGATTTCAACGTTTACTTTATTTAATTACTACAGCTAATCGAAGTACACACCAATGAAACCGAGCCGCCCGCTTCCAGCACTGCACTAAAAACAAGACAAACCCGCTGGTAACGTGAGCTACTCCTGCCCCTTCAGACTAAATACCTCAAAAATCAGAAATATACTTATACAAATAACGTTGGGGGAAGATACAAATTGATCGTAATTGATTTTATTAGACTATAAGTTGTGGCAAAGTGTAAAATCAAAACAAAACAAAAAATTAACAAATTTGGACAAACAAATAATAAATTAATTAATGACGGCTCGGTAAAAAGGTTAAAATATTGGAATATTTTTAAGGGAATAATTAAATTCAAAATTCAATAGCATATAAACATTTACTAATATAAATACGGCGGCTCCTGTAGCAAAGTGGTTACACGATCTACACGTAACGCGAAGTAGTTGAGGTCGAATCTGAGTTGGAGCACATTATTTTTGTGCCCCCTCTTTTAGACGTACTCGATAAATGGCCGTCGTGCCCGCCTACGGTGGGGCCGTGCGGGGTAGAGGAGCTTGCTTGAGGAGGAGCGCGGGAGGCAGCCAGACGACGTGAGGGGATACTTTTCCTGAAACCATACCATCCTGGTGACAGTAAGCCTGCAGACAAGTACTTTCAACGCATTCTCAAGACTCCAATAATCGGTCCCAATTGCTCACTCTACCTCATAGTTTGAATTTATAATTTATTAGAATAGTTGCATACAATTATTAATTTGAATTTGAATTGTTAAAATTAAGAAAAGCTTGTTGAGTCGAATAGACGGTGGCATGAACCAACTCTGTAGAACATCAGTACCTACTCTAAAACATATAAAACGAAATCCAAAGGGGAAGCGAAGGTTAGCCGAGGCTTAAACCCAAGCTGTAGATCCTGACGTTGTGTCACTGAGAGTAGTGTAGTGGGGTTTCCAGAGTTAGGTAAGAATGCTCGGCTAGAAGAGATAGGAAAGATATCAACACAACACACATTTCCCAATGAACTGTCTTTAAGAGCATTTGCTGATAATCGGACGTTAAATAAAGTTTTTTTTTACTAATATAAATACATTGATTGATTGATTGATTATCTTTATTGTGCCTAAGGGCATATCACCCATCACACAAAGTTATCAAAAGTTTTACAAAAAATTATGTTTGATATTATATATTTGGTTTAACAGAGATAATTTTTGAGAATTATATATTTGATACAATAGAATTATTAAAATTATAATAATAATAAATTGGTACAAATAGTACAAAGGTTATATAGTTGTATATTAATTGTTAGTATAATGGTAAATATTTGTTTAATAGATGTTTATTTAGGCTGCAGTTTAGATCCATATCCAGTTATTTGATTATCGTTTAAGTTATGTCTCCATGGTAAATTGTTTGATGTTTTGGAAGTTTTGGAAGTTTTGAGATCCGGGAACCATAGTATTACACTTGACTGAAGTATTTTTAAGTTTATGTTAGCTGCGGGTTAGTTCCAGTTCCAGTTGTTTGATTTTCGTTGAGGTTATGTACAAGTAAAAGTGATCAAGGGATTTTGGCTTTTTTAAATTACATACAATACGCGATGTTCCAGATTTCTCATTTGGTGTTTCTTGCTGTTACAGGTAATTATCGGTTTAGCTCCAAAGAGAAGTAATAGTTTTAAGGTCCATGGATGTTATGTTGTTTTAATTGAGGGACTAGATGAGACTAGATAGTGTGTTGGTATTGTTTGATGAATTTTAATTTTTGTGGAGGGTGATTGTTTTATTCTTCCTGTTTCTTGAGTTTCTTTCCCTCAAAAACGAAAACCACCCTGTCGACTTCGCACTTGTTGAAAGCTTTAATTTTCACGACTTTTTCATCATCCCTCAGTATTTTGATTTCTTTTAACATTTTTTTTTACCTCCAGTTCTTTGACTGTAAGGTTCTCGCTAATTTTGTACTGTGTTTTCATGAGCTTTTTGCTTTGCATTAACACGTCAATTGCTGTACTTTTACTCGGGAGCTGTACCAGTAGTGGTGATTGTTTTTTCTCCTCCTTCTTGGCATTAGTTTTACTTCTTAGTCTTTTTGCGGAGAGTACCATGACATTTCTGATTTCCAATATATTTGTTATCACTTTTATTGCCAATTCAAGAGGGTCGTCATCGTCTTTTGCTCCATGTATCAGAATGAATGACTTATCGGCTCCGAGGTTTCTGTCCATCGCACTGAGTCGAGATTCCACTCTTCGTATCCGGCTGTCAAATTCTTTTAACTTAGAGTTAATTTTGGTCAATGCATCGCTTACTGCTTTTGACACTGTAGCTTCCAAGTTACTGTCCAGTTTGTCGATCTTTTTTCTATTGTTTCCATCTTTTTTTTCATGGTATCCAGTATATCTAGTCTTTTCATTATTGTAGTAACTGGGTCCAAATTTGAGTTCGAGCTGGATCCCGATCCGGATCCATTCTTTTCTTTAGGAATTTAGAGGTTTTAATGTGTTTTAATGTGGTTTAATATAGTTTAATGTAATAAAACCTACAACGTGTCTGCTTTTGGTTCCACTATTGGAGGTATTTATATCTAACACAAGGAGCTGGTTGCACGTGTTATAAGTGGAGTGGAGTGGAGGGGCGATTTTGTGTTCCAGGTTTTGTTAGGTGTTCTTCTTTTCTCGCGAGGCAGAAATTGAGGATTAACACGTTTGTTATTTGGATCAAATTTCACAAACTAGTTGCTGACACTATAATCTTCGATCCGATGCTTATAGAGTATAATTTTTGGAATATGTTAATGTTTGTTTGAGAGTTGTAACTATTTTCGTTTCCATGGAATATTGTTTTTAATTTTTAAAGTGTTTTAGCTCTGAAAAGTACTTGTTGTCACTTCAAACGCTAGCGCCCCCACTCCTAATATAAAAACATCACATACATCTAATACTAGAATAAGGGCACAAAGGCCCAGGGTACTGACAAACAGACACAAACAAATACATTCTAGCATTATGCGGGACTGCACTGGTATTTTACAATTATTTTTAAATATATATATATGAATAAATGCGTATAGCCAGTCCCATGGGCGACAGCCCAAATGGGACTTATGTAAAATAAAAAACAAATAATACGCTATTGTGTTTATGTATAAGATCTTTAACCACAAATGACCTGTAAAATTCTGTTATGTTTGATAACACAAGTAGAAATAAGCTAGTCAAATTGCTAAACCGACCAGCCAAAGAAACATCTATTTTTCAAAAATCATCTGTTCATTATAACAAAAATATGGAATTTGATTCCTGTTGTTGTAAAAAATCTGGAAATGCCACTAGGCCAGTTTAAATGTATGGTATCAGAGTGGTTCCTTAATACACGTAATAACATTTATGTATAAAAAAATAATAGAAACTATACACAGGGTGAATTTTTTTAGAATTACTTTAATTTTCGTTAGTAATATTATTAGTACTAGCTACAAGTTAGAAATATATCCTAATTTTTCTATAAAATTATTAGGTTAAAAACTAAATTCAACTTTGTAATCTTGTAACTTGATATTTATTAATGTTGTGTTACCGGTGGAAGAATGGCTTTGCGCCAAATCGGTCTAAATAGCACCCTATTAAAGTTCAACTAACTAAATCAAGACCTTCAAAATTCCTAAAAATTAAAAATTATTGAAATCGTGACTATATAATAAGTCTTGAAAATTCAAAGAGTCTTGAAGTCAAGACCAATAAAAATGTATCTTCAATCCCATTAAAATCACCTAATATCCGTTTTTTTTACTTGAAATGGACTTTTAAAAATCTAAAAATTTTGTTCAGATGGAAGGAGAGGGCGCATAATGCCGTACATTCATATACCTTAATACCTACTTCTGCTATGTCTTACTACATATACCGCACATCATCATGTGCGGCAGACCTAACTATGCCGCAATGGTACCGCACATCCGTACTAGAGTATCCGAATTAATAATGAACCAGGCTCCTAAAGCTGCCTACAAACGGATATTTTTTTCCTTTGGCGGCCTTAGGCGTCCCTGCTGCAGACGGGAGGGAAAAATATAACCTATCTGTTTCCAGTCAGCTTTTCCTACCCCCATTCCCCTGATCTAACCTTTAGGATATAAAACTTCAATGGTAGCCACTAGAAGGTAAAGTAAATTCTGCCGCACATAAGAATCTGCGGCATAGTAAGGCATATCAGAAGTGCGGCATACGTTAATATACCGCACATGTGCGGCACATTAAGGTATATGAATGTGCGGCTATGTGCCGCACTGTGCGCCCTCTCCTGCAATCCAAAGCAAATGTCAAGACTCTCCAGCTTTTAAAAAGTATTGACAATTCCAGAATCTTGAAATCAAGATTAGCGAAAGTCATGAAAATACAATAAACTTTATATCTGGTTTTAAGATGTCGAAATATTTCAATTTACAACATGTCTTAAAAATTGCAAACGTCTTGGTCTTGATTTTACAAGCCCTAATTTTTGTCAAACTTTTGAGTTCGCATAGGTTTTTTTTAAAATTAGTTTTATGGTCGCACTAAAGTATCATAAATGTGTGTAAAAGCAAAATCAACGAATCCAGAACTTTATTAAATTACTGTAGACGTTCTGGACAAGGGGGCGGGGAGTGTTAGAGGGGGCAGCCAACTCTGTTTAGGCGATTTGAGGATGGTTTAAGGCCCATTCACAAAAGACATACGCCACTCCAATAGTCTACCTCCGCCAAGAATTACTGGCGTATACGCCAGAAGCGTTCACACTGCATCCCCTCCTCCACTAGTGAGTTGCCGTACAAGGCAGTTTGGAACTAGCCTAACGAGCCATGGCCCAAGTTGACATGAAGTCAACTTTTCGTACGGCAGTAGTACCAAGGATCGGTGCAAGAAATACTCCCGAGCACATTGATCCCCTAAAAACAAGGATGAAACTTGCAAGGATATAATTTTAAGCTCGCAACGCATCCTTGTGTATAGTGCCGTATACGGCAGTTAAAAGGGCAGTGTGAACGGTTTGTGTCGGATCCGGCAATATAAGTATTGGCGTAGGTGAGACTCCGGCACGTCACTTCAGGAACTGTCGTATACGTCATTATTTTTTCTTTTGTGAATGGGCCTTTAGATGACAGATTGAAATAAAAAATGCTTGAGTCGGACAATATTAATTCTGTTGACGGAATGATTTGGGTTCCCAGGAAAATGATACAAATAAAGTAAAATCTGCAGAAATGACAACAAATAAAATGATCGGAGCTAGACGTAACAGCGATTAAAAGTATTTGACTAGTTTATAGAAAGCCAGGGTTTATAAATACAATTTTCTTATAAAATAAAGACACAATAATAACTAACTAATACAAAAAAACAACTTAAATTGTATAAAGTTTTAGGACATAATGTTTGTGACTAGAAATCAGGACTATTAGATGTAATTAAAATTATAATCATTGTAATCCTTGCAATCCGTACTTTCTGGAAAAATACAAATTAAAGAAGTTGGAGATAATTGGACTTCTTGTTGGTGCTATGGGCTCTATAATAAAGTTCTTTGAATCATTTTGCAAAACATTGTGTCTTTCACCAAAAATGATTAAAGAAATTGTAGTTGCTACAATTTGCGAATCATGCTGAATTGCCCACAATCATTTATATAATGTAAATTTATCTAATAGTTGTTTATTTAGAATAATGCTGTCTTTTCTTTTACGAGAATCATAATAATTAATGTGAATAATGTGTTTTGTTCTTACTGTCTTTATGACGAGCGTAGTAGTGCGCCAGTTGTTAATAAACATTTACTTTCTCTCTAACCTTCTCTGCTGAGTTCTGATGGGCCAGTGAAGTCTTTAATCGACGAATTCCCGTTGAAGCAAATTCATTACACACAGACGCTGATTTTACGCAGTCAATACGAGTATGGGTTCCCTTCACACAACAATACAGAAATACATAATTTTATGTTAAACAAACAAATAACATGTCCCCTATTTAGGATATGATACATACATTGGGAACACTCACTGAGGCCGTGACAACATGGTTTAATTTACAAAATATTAAATAATTACACAATAACTGTAAATACACATTACATAAAGTTTAAATTTACATAATGTTTTATTTAAGAAAATAAAGTTTGATTAAAGGACTTATAAGCTTGCAGGACAACCATACAAGCAAACACAACTTACAACTTAACCTTCTGGGCATAAAACGACAGTCAGTTGCATTAGGAGTGAAAATCTGAATTTACCTTCACCACAATGTATTACAATATTGAATATATACATAAACTGATGATTGTACATGAATGGTTATGAAAACTAAGGACGGCTAGTAGGCTCAGTAGTGCACGGCGTACATCGAGATACGAGCTATCGATGAGCGAAAAGCATATTAGGTAGTAATACATTTTGCATGCGAGATACTCTAATCCACTGGTCTCTCAAGCGACTGTTTTTCTGCTGTCTCTTCATATGAGCTGAGAGGAGGGGAAATAGAGATATAGTGTAGGATGGACAGGGAAGTAAGAAGAGGCTACATGGCGAGCGACCACGGAAATCTGTGAACAGAGGCATGTACTTCCTGGAGTATGTGAGTACTCTGACCGTGGCAGAGCCGAGTCTTAATAGGGAGAGAGTCCCTTTACTCAAAGTGGTACGCCTTCTAGAACTTGTACCATCTTTATATTGTATCCTCTTTTCCTCAATTCGATTGCACTGACGGAGGACGTATCATAGAAAAACAGTTCCATAATGTAGGCATTTGTAGAGGTGACCCAGAGTCTTCTCTGGCTATGACTTGACACATCATAGAGATTGAAGATACTTAAAGCACCATGGCCTGGGTAAATAATCAGTAAAATGTTTTCCTAACCAGGAACTAAAACCAGGGGTCTCAAATCGATATAATTATTTATTAATTGATACATTTTCTAAGTATAGATGGGCTATACCTCTAAAAACTAAAAATTCAGATGAAGTAGTAGATAGTTTTAAAATAATATTATCTAATAGAAATCCTGAAAATATTCATTCTGATAGATAAACTAAATACAGTGGTACAAAAAGACTTATCTATTTAAAAAATATGATATTACTTGGTATACAACAAAAAATGATACAAAAGCAATGATAGTTAAACGATTTGCAAGAACTTTTCAACAAAAGAAGTATAAATATATGACTGAACCGAGGAACAACTAAATAGGTTGATGTTTTACAGAATGTATTACAAATTATAATAATTAAAAGCATAGTAGTAATAAAATGACCCTAATTGAAGCAAGTAAACCAGAAAATGAATTAATTGTATATTCAAATCTATATGGTTTAAAATATAAATTAGGAGAGTTAGATAATACAAATAATAAAGATAATAACTAAATACCAGGCCAAAGAGTTAGAACAAATTTATTTTGAAATAAATAAGATGGAGGCTATAAGCTACAATTTTCTGAAGAAATACTGTATATTAGTAAAGTTTTACCTACAAATACTATAACCTATAAACTTGCTGACTATCAAAATAAAGAAATTAAAAAAACCCATCGGTCGAATAAATAACACCGTATAACAAAGAAGAAGAGGAATTTGAATATGAATATATTATAGTATACAACGAAAACAAAAGATTCTTATATTATAAGAGCTTTAGTAAAATAGAAAGGATATTTCCATAATTTTATAAGTAAGGTTGATTTAACAACACAACAAATAAACAATTCTGATTAAATAAAACATAAACATAAAATAAAACAATTTATTAAAACAGCGCGTTAAAAGACATGTTGCTAAACAAGCATAGCCTTAAAACCCTTTAGGTGAAAAACTAATATATAAAATAAACATATAAAAATGGGTGAAGCAGAAAAGATTAAAATAGGGCTTATGAAAAAAGAAAATGATAACAATAGAAAATTAAGAGAACAATTTATTATTAAAAAAACAGGCGATGATGCTTTTACATTAGAACAAGAAAACAAATATGCACCAATAATAAAAGCTACAAAAACATTTACTGATACAGTTAAAAACAAAGCACCTGGGAAATCAAAGGAATTAGCCCTTTTTCAAAACAATGTTGGTGCTATACATACACATTTAAAAAATATCGCGCATCATTAATACACTAAACTAAAGGAATATAAAGCTGGCAACTATCAATTATTAGAAAATATATCATTAAAAAATCAGTCTGGGTAACAAGAAAGAGAGGTACAATTAGCAATTGATAATGTACCAGAACTCATTTTTCAAAAATATAAAGGAAGTCCTACAGCTTTTAATTACTTGGACAATGTATCTACAGATGCTCTATTGATAAAACTTCAAGTAAAATTAGTGTGGAAATGTATGTTTTGGAGCACCTACGAGCTACGACCTCATTTTTGGAAAAGTAGCCTATTAAAATGATTTATGGCTATTTTGACAGGGAAATCAGCAGTTTTAAGACATTTTTTCAACATTTTTAATTTTTTTATTGATTTTACTATGTCGATTCTGAGAACACAACTACGACCACGACTACGACTACGACTTTGATTTTATTAGTATAACTAACGTAAGTGATGTATTTTAATGGTTTTATTACGATAATCAGTGGTTTTAACATAGCTATGTTCAGGTTGATGTTTAATTAAATTATTTAGTATAGCTCTTAGCTTTTATTTTATAATTTATTTATTATAAAATAGGGAACAATAAAATAAAATGTAGTATTTGTAAGGTGAAGAAACAGTTAAATAAATTTAGAAAAGATCATGCAACTAAAACAGGTCTATGATCAGAATGTTAATTTTGTTCTAAAGAAAATCAAAGTGCACCTGTGTTGTGTGAATGTCGATGTATAGGAAGACGTGATAAAATTGCAAAACCTAAAAAATCAAATATTTATAAAATACGTATGTAAATAAATGAATAATATTGCAAAGCACAAGGAGGACATAGACCGTATAATTTGTATGAAATGCCAGGTGAAAACACCTTATAATAAAATTGAACAAGTAATAACAAAAAATAATAAAATTATGATAAAAGCAAACTGCACGGTTTGTAATACTCAAAAGTGTACTTTTATAAAATCCAAAGAATATACTAAAATAGGCAACTCGATTACCCTTGAAGCGAAGGCGCCCCAAAGAAGCTTTAACACAATGGTGGGTGGTGATATAGTTGATAAAATTGGTAAATATATAGAAGTACATTATCCAGGTAGTAATTATCTAGGACCAGGAACTAAATTTCAAGAACAAATAGCAAAAGGAGATAAACCAGTAGATCGAATTGATGAAGCAGCAATGCATCACGATTTATCATATAATATTAACAAAGATGAAGATAATAGACATAAAGCAGATAGAAAATTACTAAAAAATATAGATAAAATTGAAAATCCTACACTAAGTGAAAAAGTAAAACGTGTTGTAACAAAAAGTGTAATTAAACCAAAATTATATCTAGGACTTGGATTAAAAAAGTCTTGACTAGATAAAGATAAAGATAAAACTCATAAATCATATAAAATACCAGATTCTTTATATAAAAACCCATTGACGGGATTTGTAGGAATAAACAAATTAGCTAGGAAAACAGGAATAAAACCTAAAATAGTTAAAGAATATCTAGCTACACAGGATACGTATACTAAGCATTTAGGTGAAATGACAAAATTTAAACGTAGAAGATATTATACACCAGGTATAGACTCTATATGGCAAGCAGCTTTAGTGTTTATGCCTGAGAAATGGGTTAAAGATAATGATGGTTATAGATATATTAATTTAATAATTGATACATTTTCTTAATATGGATGGGCTATACCTTTAAAAACTAAAAATGCAGATGAAGTAGTAGATAGTTTTGAAGTTGTATTAAGTCCAGGACGTACTCCAGAAAAACTACATTCTGATAAAGGAACTGAATACAGTGGTAAGAAAACTAATCAGCTCTTTAAAAGACATAATACTAGTTGGTATACAACTGAAAATGAGACAAAAGCAATGATTGTAGAAAGATTTGCGAGAACAATTCAACAAAAGATGTATAAATATATGACTGAACAACAAACAACTAGATGGATTGATGTCTTACAAGATTGTATACCAAATTATAATAACTCCAAGCATAGTAGTATCCAAATGACACCTATTGAAGCAAGTAAATTAGAAAATGAATTAAAAGAATATTCAAATCTTTATGGTTTAAAATCTAGGGTAGGGGAGTTAAATAATAACAAAAGTACAAATAATAATTCACAGGAAGGGCTACACCCAAAACCAGGTCGACTAAAGGTCTCGGAAGGGCTTCGTATTGGTCATAGAGTTAGAACACATTTATTTAGAACGAAGTTTGAAAGAGGATATAAACCTCAATTTGCAGAAGAAATACTATATATCAAGGAAGTTTTACCAACAAATCCTATAACTTATAAGCTTGTAGACTACCAAAATGAGGAAATTAAAGGAACCTTTTATTTTAATATAATAACACCATATAACAAAGAAGATGAAGATTTCGAATATGAATATATTATAGAAATAAAGAAAACAAAAGATCCTTATATTATAAGAGCTTTAGTAAAATGGAAAGGATATTCTGATAATTTCAATAGTTGGGTTGATTCAACACTACAACAAATAGAAAACTCCAAACATAGCAAAT
Source organism: Dicyrtomina minuta (assembly GCA_949802685.1). Lineage (NCBI taxonomy): Eukaryota > Metazoa > Arthropoda > Collembola > Symphypleona > Dicyrtomidae > Dicyrtomina > Dicyrtomina minuta. The sequence goes on along the minus strand of OX461812.1, from coordinate 16,896,106 downwards.
CTAACGCAGAAAAACAAAAACCTAAAATAAACAAAAATATAATAAAAGCACGTGTTAAAAAACATGTGGCTAAAGAAAAATAATTCATAAAGTTAACATATATAAATGAGTGAAGCAAAACAAATTAAACGTCAAATAAGACTAATAAAAAACGAAAATGAAAATAATAGAAAATTAAGAAAACAATTTGTTTTTGAGAAAACAGGTGATGATGCTTTTACATTAGAACAAGAGAAAAAATATGCACCAATTATCGAAGCAACACAAAATATAACTGATACAGTCGAAAATAAAGCAACAGCAGCTTCAAAAGAATTAGATCTTTTTCAAAAAGATGTCAATTCTAAACATGCACATTTAAAAAAAATTGCACATCATCAATACACTAAATTCAAAGAATTTAAAGCTGGTAATGATTAATTGTTAGAAAATCCAGCTTTAACAAATCAATCTGTACAGGAAGAAAGAGAGGCACAATTAGCGATTGAGATTGCCTTTGGAAATGTACCAGAACTTTTTCATCAAAAATATAAAGGGGGTCCTATATCTTTTAAAATTTAAGTAACTTATATAGGGATGCTTTATCAATAAAACTTCAAGCAAACGATAATAGGTACACTAATGGTCATTATATTGGAAATGAAAAAAATTACAAGATTCAGGTGATGATTTTATATCAATTTTGTTGTCAATTGGTGTATGGGAATTATTAACTAGAATGCATCCAGATAAAATCAAATATGATATGTATGATGCTGATTTATATGCGTAGCTTATGGTTACAACAAAAGCTTGTTATACACCTAAAGGTAAATTAAGAAGTTCTAAAAGTGAAAAATGGGGTGATATTTCTGCTTATCTTAAAAAACAAGGTGTAATCACTAAACAAAGATCACAGAGCGATAATACATTAGATGAAGCAAGTTTTAAAACAGCAATTCGTCAAGGACTTAAAAGTAATGTACGTTTTATTATAGATAATCCAGATATTCTTGCATCAAAATGAGAAACAACTTTAGCTAATATACTATCAGGACATACAAATATTGATAAAAGTAATATAGAATTAGCTACTGAAATACTAGATAAATTTAAATCACATTTTTCAGATAAAGCTTTCACAAATATATATTCTATACTTATAACTAAATTACATAGTTAATAAATAATGAAAATATTATAAAAGTCTTGGACAATATTCTACAAGAAATCAAAATATTGAGTAATGAGAGTAAAATATGCTATAATAAACAAGAAACAGATATATTGTTGCATACAAAAAAAACAATATTACAGTTTATTATAAGGCACCAATTTCTATCAAAAATGAAGCCTAAATAGCCAAAAAAAGATATCTGCTTACTATTTAATACCCTATATAGATAAAAGAAATAATAATTTTATATGTAAAAAAGATAGTAATAATTTTATTGATATTACTTGAGAAACAGGAAGTTATGAAATTGAAAGTATTGCTAATGAAATCCAAGTTAAAATGCGTTGAGATGGTTATAATAATGTCATAACAAAAGAAGATAAAGACAACTTTTTAGGTACAGTTATACGAATTAAGCCTGATACTTCTATTGCCAAATGTTTAATTAAAATTTCAGTTGATTATGTAGTAGATGTTACTCCAAGTAATTTAATTGGAAAAACGTTAGGATTTACGCGTAAACTACTTAAATCTGGTAAATATTTTTCAGATACAACCGTCGATATTAATCCTGTTAACTTAGTACTTGTACATTGTGATTTAGTAAAAGGATGTTCTATAAATGCTAGACCATCTAGGTGTATCTTATCATTTATACTAAAAGTACCACTAGGTTATAAAATTATATAAAAAGCTACATAACCAGTATATTTTAATGTACATCAGGAATAAATCAATAAAATAAAGGTATGGTTGACTGATGAAGAACTAAATCCAATTAATTTTAGAGTTGAAGAAATAACAATTATTTTATCTTTAAAATATTAATAAATGAATAAAAATACTGAATATATTAAATACGATAAAACATCAATAAGACAAGATAATGATGAAAATAGTAATAAAACAGCATAAAGCATTAAATATACCAACTAAACCTTCTCGGGCCTCGCCTTTTAGGCCCTTCGGTCCGCCTTGGAAAACTATAATAGAGCGATTAAATAAATACTATTCTGAATATAAAAATTAATTGCAAAAAATTTTTTTAAATAAATGAATGCACAAAAAGTGATTAAAAAAATGGATCTTCAACATCCAATAACTACTAGTGATGCAATAAAATTTTGTAAATTTAAAAATTATTTACAACAAGAAAAATCACATTTGAATGAATTAGTAGCAACTACAATTAGTATTGATAATGTAGATAACTTTTTTCTATTAGAGAATAGTTTCTTTATTATTGAGGTTGATTTTGTAAAAAAGTCAAATGGTACAAGATATACAGGTACAGAGTTAATTACACTAGTTAATAATGGATCAATGTTTCTATTTAGTAAAGTTATCTTAACATTTGGCAATACAACTGTTAAACTGTATAACAGACTAGGACATGTAAGTTTAATTCAAAGATTATTGAAATATAATAATGGTTTTAGTTCAAATAGAGGACATGGTCAATGCTGGTCTTAACACGATATTGAATATTCTGCAACAACTGATAAAAACCTAGGATTTGCAAATATACATGATTTATCATTCAAATTTAATGCAAATGCAGGAGATAAAGGTAAAGGTCGTTTTATAATGCCATTCTTACATATCTTTGGATTTAGAGGTAAAATAGTATCAGGAGTAAGAGTTTCTGTCGACTTGGTTAGAGTACTTAATGATGATGCTATATTTAAATCTAGTGCTCACGCAACAGCAGGTACCGATGATGTAGTTGATGGTTTAAATAATATAACATTAAATGGAGAATGCCTTATATTGAACTAAATTCTGAATTTTCTATTGAAATATCTGAATATCTTATCAACTCAACTCAACCAAAGATTCCGTATAAATTTATAATGAAACAACTAGAAAAATTTCCAGTTTTACCAGCAATGACTTCAGATCGTAATTTAACTACTATTTCAGGATCTAAAAAGATTTTAGGTTTTGTTGTTGGATTTCAAACTAATCGTTTAAATAGTCAAAAATCAAATATTTCAGTATTTAATTATTGTAATGTTTGAGATGCTTCCATATCTTTAAATAATGTAAATTGTACAAGTAATAAATTGAATGGTGGTAATGGTCTAGCTTGTTTAGAAAACTATGAGCGATATTCAAAATTTAGAGAAATATTTACAAATTTAGAACCAGAAATTGCACTATATGGATTTTAAACAGCTTATCTTTTGTATTGTTTTGATACAGCTTTTCAAGAAGATCGTATTAGAGGCAATACATTAAGTATTAAAAATTAATCTGAATTTAATGAAAATGTACTAGCAAATATAACTGCTTATGTTATTAAATTTAGAGAGCGAGTACTTTCTATGACTACAACAGGTGGCAGAAAAATGCAAGTTGAATATATGAGTACCTATTAGTACTTTGTAAAATTATTAAACTTTTTTCTTTTATATGAATGAATAATATTTCTTTCACAGAAAGTCAATATATAGCTATTGGAAATGCCTTTGCAAACAAAAAAGGTGTAACATTACATCTTAATAAAGCTTAATCCAATAACGATGATTGATATCCAATATATTTAACACAAACTCAAATTAAACGATTAAATGTTGTAAAAGGGAATAATTTTAATTTTAAATTATCAACTTTATAATGTAAAAAGATTATTACAGACTTATTGAAACATATTAAATCAGGAAGTGCATTACTTCCTTTAGCTCTTATTCTGTTAATTACTGAAGCAGCTGCTATTATTGGTGAAGTAGGGGCTGCTGCAGGAGGAGTTAGTCAACTAGTTAATGCAGTTAATAATAAAAAGTCACAAGATAAAAATTTAGCTGAAACAAAGAGGCATAATGTTGAAATGGAAAAGAAAACGGGCGCTGGTTTTTTTAAAACCTTATCCTTAAAAGTATTAACAAATATAGAAATAAGTGAATATTCTAGACACATATTTACTAAAACCTATGTTTTTAGAGGCGTATTCATGAGAGATAATTTACCATTTAAAACTAAGAATATAGAAATTGGAATATTAAATCTTGATAGTAATAATAACCCTGGAACTCATTTAACTTTATCGTATAAAAACAATAAAACATAATATTATTCTGATTCTTTTGGTAATGGACCACCTATTAAACTATATAATTATTTAAAAGCAGATAGAGTTTATTCAACTAATAAATTGCAAGAAATTGGGACAAATGCTTGCGGTTCGTTATGTTTACAGTTAATGTTTCATATTGTTAATAATGGAGGACAAAGTATCCCTGATGATTTTATAAAGGCGTGCCTGGCATTCATGCATGTAATAAAATAAAATTTGTATTATAAATGATTTTAACATTTGAATATGTTAGAAAAACAAATAATAAAATAACATCAAATACTTTAAATATATTGAACAAAATACAAAGTAATGATGTTGAAATAAGGAAATCAACTAATAAAACAAATAAATCAAAAAAAAGTTTAGCTAATAAAAACATTGAAACAGAGAATCTTATAGGGGTAATAGAAGAAATAAAAACTAATATTACTAACCAAACAACCGTTTTTGATAAAAAATGTAAAATTAATAGCACTGCAGTAAAAACAAATCTTGCTCTAATTAACAATCTTATTCAAGAAGATAGTAATATCAATAATAGGATATATACAGAAATAACATAAAGTAAAAGAAAACTAAAAGAAGAAAATATTAGAATTATTGATTTAATTGAAAGTAATAAACAGGCTGAAATTGCATCAAAAGATACATTACTTACAGATTTAGACGGTCAAATCAATACTGAAGTAATAAAAATAAATGAAAATATTAGACTTCTAGAAAACAAACCATTAGTATTACCGAAAGCTATACGCATACAACAATATGAAGAATATGTTATTGGAGGTCTAAAATTAACCAAATTTAATAATAAAATAGCATTTTTAACTGGTTTTATCTGTATTAACACACCTTCTTTTGAAAAAACTAGTTTAAGTCATTTTTGTAATATACCTTTTAAAGATTTTGCTAATAAATTTTTTAATTATGAAACTAAAAAAGCTGCAATGTTTTGAATATCTAATACAAGCTTACAAATTAAAGTAACTGATTATATACCTAGTAAAATATATTGGTTCAACAGTATTATTCAATAATATACACCTATTTTTCATTTTGTCAAACACAATTCATCGTTATCGTTTATTATCGTTCTTTATTGTTCATTAGCGTTAGCGTTCGTTAGCGTTATCGTTCGTTATCGTTCGTTATCTTTTGTTATTGTTCATTATTGTTCATTAGCGTTAGCGTTAGCGTTCGTTATCGTTCATTATCGTTGTAATGTTTATAAATATTATTTTATTTCAAATTTATTTTAATATAAATGGGTTCATGTATTACACATTTATGCCTCAACAGTAGATGTACTATTGTTTTAGAAGATATTAGTACTAAATTAACAAATATTGAAAATGTGAATGTTTTACAAGATGAAAAATTAAAAATATTGGAAAATCAATTTTTAAGACTTGAATGACGTATTGATGTGCTTTTATTAAAAAATCAAGAAATTAAGAAATGAATAATAAAACAATACTTTTTTGGAATAAAAACCCAAAATTTAACCATAATAATCTATTTCCTAATATATTTAGGTCTTTGGTAATTGGTGAAAGAAATTGTGGAAAGAGTTGTCAAGTTATCAAATGTTTATTACAAAAAAGAATATTAAACTATAATAATCTTATTTTAGTAGGAGATAGTCTCCAACAGGAAACATCAAATATTAATTAAAGCATTTGAAAATAATGTTTTAAAAAACCATGTGATTGCTTTATTTAAAAATAAAAACGAAATACAAAAAGATGGTATTCGTGAATTAAAACTTATAGAAAAAGTAAAAATAAAATAAATATTGCAATATTTAACACTAAAGATGATATACCAGACACTAGAGAGGTTGATTCTAAATTAAAAACTATTATAATTTTTGATAATGTAATAAATCGTAAGAATCAGGATTTAATGAAAAGTTATTGTACAAGAGGTAGACACAATAGTATTTGTGTATTTCATCTAAGTCAGTCATATTTCAAATTGGATCAAAGATCTATTAGAATGAATTCTAACTTTTTAATTTTATTTAGATTATCTAATAAGGATATACAAAACTTACATAGTGATAGAATTGTTGTAGATATGGATTTAAAAAAATTTATGTTATTTTGTCAACAAGGCTGGAAAAAGGATTATTCGTTTATAACTATTGATTTTACTTTTTATGCTAGTAAAAAGCGATAAAGACATAACCTAGACAATTTTTATATTCCTAGTAAATATCTGAAATAATTGTAAACAATAGTTAGTCTCAGACTTTCTACATAAAATAGTTACATTAACAGACCCTGGTCCTGAAGGCATTACAAAGTGGCTTTGCTCAGACCTCGGTCCTCAAGAGGCTTTCTCCCGCTTTTAATTTTGTTGATAAATTTATTTCTTATAAAATGGAAATGGAAAATTGCAACGCTTCACTTAAGGGTTACGTCAAATTGAGCCAGTTGCAAATCGGTGAGATATATCCTATTTTAGATTGTGAAATAGTACATCATAAAGCCTATAAAGTAGATCAAGTTGAACTGTGTATAAATATTGATGCTAAAACGGACGAAGTCCTTAAGGACTAAAGATCTGCTAGTAAAAACGTTTATTTGCCAGCTTGTTGTATTAAAATGCTTATGCAACCATTAGAAAATAATGTTGGTAGATGTTTACCGTATAATGGTCTAAAACCCAGTAAAATGTATCAATATTACGATATTAATATTACTAATACTAATGATCCAATTCTTTTAAATAATTTAAAAAAAACATAATATTTTAAATATTACTATATAATTAATCATGCTAAAACTTTTTTTTATTCTGAAATTGGGCGTCCAACATTTACTTTATAATTTTATTCTTATAAAATGACGTAATATATAAAATGTGAATCTTGTGAGAAGCAAATATCACAGAAAAATTGGAGTCACTATCTTAAATCTGAAGCACATATAAATATATTTAAAAAATGTGCTGCTAAACTTGAATGTGAGATATGCAATGTTAAATTGGTAGATTTAGATAAACATTTACTGACTAAAACCCATATTAAAAATCCAAAAGGCCTACTAAAAAAGAAAAAACAAAATATTGTACTAATTTTAATAATTTTTATCCTAAAAATCAAGAAATATACACATAAAATTTAAAAAAAATTTGGGTAAAGAAAAGATAACAAATAAAAGATAAAAGTATGATATTTTATTTGAAAATGTTGCATTTAAACTGTAAAAATTTGACGAACCTTTGGGAAGTGCGTTTCTAACATAAGGCTTAGAATTTAAAAACGAAACAAAAATGATAGGAATAGATTATACAGATGTATTATATAAAATGTATAATATTCTTAAAGAAAATCTTATAAAAAACAAATGAAATTGCAATTAGGTATGAACTTTTAGAAAATTTATACCTTCAACAGGAGAAAACACATATTAGGTTATGACCTATTCTTCTAATAATCAAACAATATTAAAAAAAGACGATATTAATTTAAGTATTGCTGAATGTTTTATTAAACTTTGAAATAATAGTGGTGAGAAAGACAATAATGAAGCCTATTATCACCTAAATAAGATCAGTAAAATTGATTTTGAACTAGGAGAATATTAACCTTTAAAACAGTCATCTTATATAGAATTACCAATATGGATATCTAACAAAAACACGTGCATCAATATTAGAAATGAAGACAAAAAGTGTTTCAAATATTGTATGTTATACTATATACCTCAAAATTAAATTATAACAAATCCTCAAAGAGTTTCAAATTATATTGAATCTGATTGAAATAATGACTTTAACTTTAGTGGTATAGAATTTCCTGTAACTCTAGATGGTATACAAAAGTTTAATACACAACAAAATTTATCAATAAATCTTTATATTTTAGAAGGTGAAAGGGTTTTAATTTATTATACCTGGTTACATGAAACTAGGAATAAAAACCATGTTAACTTGCTTTTATTAACTGATAAAGATTTTTACAATCATTACATATATATTAAAGATTTATCAAGACTACCTAGAAAACAGCTAACATCTCACACGGAAAACACTTTTATTTGTGATAGATGTTTTTATTACACCCATAATGATGAAGCAATAAAATCACATTGTTTAGCATGTGATAATTATTTTAAAAGTTGTAGAGCAATCCTTTTAATGCCAAAAAACGATGGAAAAGCTAATATTTTAAAATTCAAACACTCTTATCGAATGGTAAAAGTACCAATAGTTTATTATGCTGATCTAGAATCTGTAATGAAAAAATTAGATTTTGTTGATAAAAACAGTACTTAATGTAATAAAAACATTAAACATGAAACTTGTGCTTATGCTTTTACTACTGTTAGTCAAAATAATATTTATAATACATTTAAAAAGTATACAGGATGTGGTGGAAAAGATAGAGAAAGGTTCGAAAAATTTAAATTACCTAGATTATCTCATGATCAAGAACACATATTTCGTAATAGTATGGTGTAATTTTTGTAATAACGCTTTCATTGATGATGAATTAAATTATAAAGTTAGAGATCATTGTCATATTACCGGAGAATTTAGAGGTGCGGCTCAGAATTTATGTAATTTAAATGTTAGAACTTTGTTAGATATACCAGTTTTCTAACATAATGGTATGAATTATGATTTTTAATTTTTTGTAAGGCAACTTCATAAGACGATCAATAAAAACGAAACAGTATGTAATGAATTATAAATTGTACCTCAAACCGAAAAAAAATATTATTCTATAACTGTGTGTATACCTGATACTAAAATTACATCAACATTGAAAGACTCATCAAAATTTAAACTAGCATCATTGGATGGGTTAGCATCTAACTTGAAAAAAGGTGATATTAAGAATTTTAAGAATTTGCTAGAACATTTCAAAGATGAACCAGTTAAAATTTAAGAGTTATTAACACAAAAAGGAGTGTTTTCTTATTCATATTTGGACTCTTTTAATAAACTTCAAGACAATAAATATCCTAGTTATGAGGAGTTTCATGATGACTTAAAAGATAAAAAATTTCCGAAAAGGAATATAAAACAGGTGAAAAGCTATGGGATTATTTCAAAAATAAATGAAATAATGAATATACATTTAAAGATTATATGGAGATGTATTTAACATGTGATGTTTTAATATTAGCTGATTGCTTTGAATTATTCCAAGACTTATCTTTACATCATTATGAATTAGATCCTGCACATTATATTACAACTCCTGGATTTTCTTAGAGTGCTATGTTGAAAATGACTGGAGTGGAAATAGAACTTTCAACATATCTAGATATGCTTTTAATGTTTCAGGAGGGAATAAGAGGTGGGTTATCAGGTATGATGATAAGGGATGTAAGAGCTAATAATAAAGATACAAGTGATTATGATCCTACTAAATATCATCATATCTGGTTCCTTATGCTAATAACTTATATGGTGATGCTATGTCATTTAAGTTACCGATTAATGGGTTTGAATGGTGTATGGAAGATGAAATTAATAATTTATATAACAATATAACAACATTAGATATTGATAGTGATATTAGATATACACTTAGAATGGAGTTAGAATATCCTAAAACATTGCATGATTCACATAATGATTATCTATTTTTCCCTATACATAAAACAGAACAAGATACTGAATTATCTGAGTATCAACATTGATTGAAAAAAAGTAAAAATTATAAAGGATCTAAAAAATTAATAGCTAGTTTAGACGATAAAAAGGATTGGTATGTGATTAAAGAACTTTACAACAAGCTTTACAACATGGATTAGTTCTAACAAAAATTCATAGTGCGATTCAATATAATCAAAATTCCTGGTTAGAACCATATATTGATGAAAATACATAATCAAGGCAACAAGCTACATCTGATTATGAAAAAGATTTTGTTTAAGCTCATGAATGTTTAAGTATTTGATAAAACAATAGAAAATATTCTAAAAAGACAAAATATCACATTTTGTACTAGTAAGGAAAAAGCTTTAAAATATGTAAGTAAAATTAATTTTAATCGTAAAACAATATTTAGTAAAGATTTAGTACCTCTACATATGAATGAAATGAGTATATCATTCAATAAACTAATATTTATAGGATTTTGTGTTTTGGAAATGTCAAAATACAGGATGTATAAATATGTGTATGAGCATTTAAAACCTGAGTATGGTGATTGTGTACAAATAATTCAAACTGATACTGAAGGAATTATGCTTTATATAAAAGCTAATGATTCTTATGAAGATATAAGGAATGATGTTGAGTTATGGTATGATACTAGTGATTCGGAACTAAATAACATTTTCAGCTTACCCATAATGAACAAGAAGAAATTAGGTTGTTTTAAAATAGAAACTATTGAAAACATTGTTACTGAGTTTGTTGGATTAAGATCTAAAATGTTTTCATATTCGATCAAATGTAATGATAAATTAGTAACTAACAAACGAGGTAAAGGTTTACCTAAGCATATCGTTGGTAAATATGAGATTGAAACGTATAGGAAAATATTAAATGGGGAAATTAAAGATATAGTGAATTTCAATCTAATTAGATTAAATAAATAAGATATGTTTACTTTTAATCAATCAAAGGTTGGATTAGCTAATTTTTATAATAGAGGTATATTTTAGATGATAAAAAAACTACGTTAGCACATGGAAATTTTAGAATTATGCTGTACTCATAGACGTAGTTGCACTAATAGTCATATTCGTACTCGTAGCTCGTAATAGTGGTCGTAGTCGTAGTCGTGGTCGTAGTGGTGTTCTCGAAATTGACATAGTTAAATCAATAAAAAAATTGAAAATGTTGAAAAAATGTCTTAAAACTGCTAATTTTCTATCAAAGTAGTCTTAAATCATTTAAATAGACTACTTTTCAAAAAATGAGGTCGTAGCTTGTAGGTGCGCGAGAACAAACATTTTCACACTACTAGTAGATAATAATATTTATACAGATGGATATTATAATGGAAATAAAAACAAACAGGATCAAGGTGATGATTTTATTTATATATTAAGGGGAAAAAATGACGATTGGATAATGGGAATTGTTAACAAAAATACAACCTGATAAAACAAAAAATGATTTTTATGAAGATGATTTATATGCATAGTATATCGTTAAAACTAAAGCTTGTAAACCTTAAGGTAAATTAGAAAGTTTTGAAGGTGAGAAATGGGGTATTATTTCTGCCTATCTTGGGGCGGGCCCAAAGTAAATGCTGAGCTGTAACAAAAGCACAAGACAATTCGTGTTATGCCAAAAGATATTATAAGATTTATGGAAGCTCCAACACAAACAATTAGACATATACGAATGTGCGTAGCATGTAGCTAAATATAGCTAAAAATTGTTCATAAATTGCACCATTCACAAATGACATCATTTATAGATGCTTTTCTACCAACAATGACACATATATAAGTACGTGGCCTGTAGTTACATATTTTTTAATAACGTCATTTGCGGACGATCCCCATATGCATATTTGTGAGCTTGGATGTTAATGATATCCGTTTACTTAGTTCTTGAGCTATTGACAAAAAGGACCTGTAAAATGATTATTTCTAAAAACGTCATTTGCGCACGATTCCCATAGAGAGAGACAGTAAAAGCTTTTATTTACACTGGTACACAATTGTACTTGCCTGAAAGACAAACAAATATACATTGTTTCACAACAACGATTTACAAAGTAACGATGAAGTCATACTGACGAAGGATAAAAATAATTAAGCTGGAACTATAGAATATAAATGATTATGTGCAATCCTGTTAGAACCACGAACATCCGCTACAATAACTTCTTAACCATGGAATAGGGCAATAGAAAACTCTTTCTAAACTGCTCAAAGAACTCCGTAATTGTTCCCCTTGCACCAACAAAAAGCCCAATAACTTCCATTTTCTCCAATCCATACTGTTTTATAAAATATGGAATACATTGGTTATATATCGCTTGCTTCTCCAAATCCACTTCTTTTGCTTGGTCTTCATTTTTTTCAAACCGTATTGTGGGGTCAATGATGTATCCAATTCTGGATGGAGTATCATAACATAAAATGTCAACACGTTGACTTGTGTCTGTACACGTCACTTCTTCATGAACAGTCCAAAAACGCTGCGATCCAGAATAAGCTTTACGCAAATAACTTGCAACGATTGATCGAATTTCGTGATGTCTTGTGTTTCGAAGTAAATCACCTTTCTGACAGCTACCAAGGACATGACTAACGGTTTCTTTCTTGTTACAATGACGGCAACAAGGTTCACCTAGGCAGCGACCAGGAATCGACTTAACTGGATACACATTACATGACATTTTTAAAATAGACACCCATTTAGAAGTCGTGAGCCCAACTTTGTCCCATATTATACGATTTCTAGTTGTATACTCTTGATAAAATTTGACTCCCATTTCTTTTTGAGGAAAATCACACTATTTACTATATTCTTGATCCCGTAACGTTTTGCGAATAATCTGGCCAGGTTTAGTTTTGGGACGAGCTGCAACCAAAGACTCGATTTCCGTAAATAGTAAGCTTGCATGTTGATGATATCCGCTTACCTTATTCTTGAGCTAATGACAAAGGAGACCTGTAAAATGGTAATTTTTTAATAACGTCATTTGCGGACGATCCCCATATGCATACGAGTAAGCTTGCATAATTATGATATCTGTGTAATTAATTCTTGAGCTAATGACAAAGGAGACCTGTAAAATGGTAATTTTTTAATAACGCCATTTGCGGACGATCCCCATATGCATACTAGTAAGCTTGCATAATTATGATATCTGTTTAATTAATTCTTGAGCTAATGACAAAGGAGACCTGTAAAATGGTAATTTTTTAATAACGCCATTTGCGGACGATCCCCATATGCATACTAGTAAGCTTGCATAATTATGATATCTGTTTAATTAATTCTTGAGCTAATGACAAAGGAAACCTGTAAAATGGTAATTTTTAATAACGTCATTTGCGGACGATCCCTATATGCATACTAGTAAGCTTGCATATTGATGATTTCCTTTTACCTAATTCCTGATCTAATGACAAAGGTGACCTCTAAAATGGTAATTTTTTAATAACGTCATTTGCGGACGATCCCCATGATCATATTAGTAGTATCATGTGCAAAGGTTAACTGTTTAAATATTTTCAGGTGTAAAGTCATAGAAAACAATAAATAAAAGAGAAAGATTGAGGGTCAAACACAAATAACGACTTTATAAAGTTTAAAAAAAAATGAGACACCCACACTTCAGGTTTAATTACCCTTCAAAGCAATGTGTAAATGGTAATTTTTTTCGTAGAGCGCCTTGTTTTATTTAACCCAGCCTTATCTTGAATAGCGTAATTTGTGTGTGGCTCTTAAACGACATTAACCTTGCCTACCATGTACGTACCTAGAGATGGATGTAAGTTTAAATGCTAATGCAATTTAAACGGCTGGTTTTTCTTTGAATGAAAAAAAATTAAAAAAAAATTGAAAGTTGCTTCAGTTAACTGCTAACTGTGCAAAAATTATTCATGCGATCTTGCCTTAAAACTATACAGCACTGCGCGGGCGCTTTTTTAAGCGATTAAAAGTTATTTAAAGAAGATCATGTCAAAACTGTGACCTGTGGCAAACGTCCGACAGACATTCGGACAGACGGACCGACAGACAGACGGACCGACAGACAGACGGACCGACAGACAGACGGACTGACAAAACCATTTCAATAGATGCTTATAAACTAAAGCTCAGCACTTAAAAAGGTGTAACATTACATCTAAATAAAGCTCAATTTAATAAAGATGACGGCTATCCAATCAAATAAACACGAAGTATAATCAAACAATGTATTGGAATAATTTTAATTAAAAATTATCACTTATTCAATGTAAAAAGATTATTACAGATTTATCAAAACATTAAAAAAGGTAGTGTTTTGCCTCTTTCAGCCCTAATTTGATTAGTTACTAAAGCAGCGGCTATTATTGGTAGAGTTAGGGCTGCTGCTGGAGGCGTGAGCCAAGTTGGTAATGCAGTTAATTATAAAAAGTCACAAGATAAAAATTTAGCACAATTAAAAATACCTAATAAAGAATATGAAAAAAGCAGTTTTGGTTTTTTTAAACCCTATCTATGAAAGCATTACCAAATATGAAAATTGATAAATATTCAAGACAAATATGTAATTAATCCCTTGTTTTTAGAGGCGGCCTGAAGGGCCTTGGAGGCCTTGCGGGTTTATTTATGTGAGATAATTTGCCAATAAAACCAAAGATTATAGGAATTAGTAAATTTAATTTAGATAACAATAATAATCTAGGAAATTATTGGACTTTATAGTTTAAAAAAATTAAAAAAAGTATTATTTCAATTTGTTTGGTCATATACTATCTTTAGAATTCTGTTATTATTTGAAATCAGATATTTAAATTCAACTCATAAATAGCAACAAATTAGAACAAATGCATGCGGTGCCTTATGTTTAGAGTTAATGAATAATATTGTTAATAATAGTGGAGATTTTTTAATGGCATGTGTAGCACTTAACCATGGTATGAAATAAAATTTTTTAATAAATGATTTCAAAATTTGGATATATTAAAAAAACAGCTTATGATTTAACATCAAACACTTCAAATATATTAAATAAAATACAACCAAATGATGCTGAAATAAAATAATTGACTATTGAGACAGATAAATTCAGATACTTTAGCTAATAAAGTCAGAGAAATACTCAAATATTCCATTTTAACATCATTGGTATCAAAAAATTTATTTTAGTGCTTGATGTTATTTTAGAAGGTTGTAAACACGAAAAATGTTTTACATCGTTAACAAAATTGGTCGATTTTATTATTAGTAGAATTGTTAGTAGTTATTTAAAGAGGCATAGGATTATTTTGAGCTTCGATAATATGATTATTTGGTGGTGGATTATTCGAAGGTGGATTATTCCAGGGTCTATATATAGGTGTGGGATTATTTTAAGGAATAGTAGGTGAGTGTTTTGGTGTATTGTTTTGTTGTAATAATTTCTCTATTTCTTTCAAATGTTGATTTTCTTGCTCTACAGCAGCCACTTGGGCAAATTTTTCATAAAGTTGTATTTTTAAATCATACATCTGATACTTCATTTTAGTAGTTTTAGCTTGTCTTATTATCTTTAGCTCTTTGTCTACACAAGCAAGTCTTTATTTTTGCCTTTTTTAGAATTTAAAAAAATACGAGTAAAGTGAAGTATTAAATATGAAATAATAAGTATAAAATAGAAATAATATGAAAACAATATTTGCCTTTAATTGTTTAGTAAGCAAATCATATTTTGTAAGGTTTGACATAGCTTTTTAAAACGGAGTGTATGTAGTTTAAACTACTGGTGGACGTCTAGGACCTCTAGAACTCCTATTTAAAAACAATATGTTATAAAAATTAAAAATTCTCGTTTTTAGACGTATTTCCTGTATAACAAACCTCTTGGACCCATTAGGAGGTTAAAGTAAGGTTTTTACTTCTACAGACAGCAAAGGGCGTACATGTGTTAAATTTGAGCGTATACTATTAAATAAATTAGGAGACATTTTCTTTAAAGAGAGAATATCTATTGAAATTGGAGTATCACTCTCAATATTACTGCTTGACCCATCATTTATTATAAAAAAGAGCAGGAGTGGCTGGAAAACAGAAATAAAACGATTCATTGGCCTTATCGTAAAAAAGATGCCGACCGATGCTTTAATTTAAAACTAAACGTACCTTTTATAGTTGATTATAAGTTCTGAAATCCAAACAAGTATGGGAGGTATAAGTAGTTCACGCGTAGTTTTCAAAAAGTGTTTAAATTATAAATTATTTAATTTTAAATTCAAAAATAGTTTACAATTTACAGTAAACCACTTTAACATAACTCTCAACTGATTTAATTTCTACTAGACTAGATCCATGCTTTCACTTTTAAAAGAAAACTTTAACCGCGTTTAGCCTATACTTGGCCCTATCGAGTAATAGCATAATGCTAACCATACATTTTAGAATTTTATAATTTAAATACCTTGTGTACCTTGTATGTGATTTAGAATAATTTTATATTGTGACCTGCATAATAAAACATTGCAAACAATACTATGTTATTATTACTTATAATAATAATAATAATAATAATAATTTTATATAAATATGATCCACTAATTATTTATTTCATAAAATAGATACCTATGTCATAAAAATCAAATATGATAATTTATACACATCAACATGATATATATCTTTGAACTTACTTTAGAGATTTAGGGTGTGGGTAATGAAAAGAACCGCAATGTTATGACTTAACACCTAAATACAATTATTATTATTATTATTATTAATATTATTACATAAATTGTCCAAGAAATTTTTGATGGACTTGGACCAACTCATTCGCAGCTCTGTCAAAGATATCATTGGTATCCCCACTGATACTCCTAATGCAATGCTTTATACGCATAAAAAGTTCCGGGGTCTTCAAATTGTTAAAGCCTCATGGGAAGCTTTTGTGCAACACTACAGCATCTGCATGACTTTAATAAGATAAGACATATGCTAGAAATTTGGAAAAGGAAAAAGAACTTTGCCTGGAAGGCTTACAATTAGACAAAATAGAAGTAGAGGAAAAGTTATAAAAATGTCCAAAAATAAAACCAGCTTAAATTCCGCGAACGATGCTAAGAGATAAAGAATTTAGCAATTGGTGTGATCTGCCTCAGAAAGGACGAAGAGTTAAATTATTTCAAGAATGTCCAGATAAAAATAAAGTTATTGTTGAAAAAGACGGGCTAACCGCTTCAGAATGGGTGGCATGTTTAAAGATGTCAGCAAACAATTATCCAGTTAGAGCAATTCCTGGCAGAAACCTAGGCATTCCTCAGTGTCGTCATTGTACAGCTGAGAGAGAAACCCTTAGTCATGTTTTGAGACAATGTCAAAAAAGTGCTTTACTGAGAAATAAAAGGCATCATGAAATTAGGTCAATTATTGCAAACCGTTTACGGCAAGCCCCGTCTTTTGGTCAAAGATTCTGGAAAGTGGAGGAGGAAGTAGGATGTCATGATAAAGACGGGTCTCCGCGAAGAGAAGATATTTTGTGTTACGATAAAGAAAAAAAAGTGGGATTTATAATTGACCCAACAGTTCGTTTTAAACAAGTTATTGATCAAGCGATAGAAGTTGATAGAAAGAAGAAAGCTGTATATAATCCTTGTGTTAAATATTTTAAAGAGCTGTATGAATTGGAATAAATAGAAGTCATTGGATTGCTAATTTGGGTCTGACGAACAATGACATCATTTTTTGAAATTTTTAGAAGGCGATTTTTTCTGTCCTACTATCACCAAAGAAATTGTGGTTGCAGCTTTTCGAGGTTCCACTATGATAGCGCATCATCATTTATATAATACCAATTAATTTGTTTTTACGTATCAAATCAATCCATATATAATGTGTTGACAATGTGTTTATTTTTTACTGTGCCTTGATGGCAAATACTATTGTTGTATCAGTGTGATAAATTTACAATCTCTCTCTTCTTGCGTTATTCGGGTATTATTATGTACGCGAGCCCGTGTAGCTCAGTGCTTACTGCACTGGTGTCTATAAATCTGCTGTTTAAGCAAATGCTCGCTTCAGGTCTTGGTGATCGAGATCAGCGGCGGTGGCAAGTTTTTCCACTGGGTTTTCCTTGTCCACAAGGCAGTGAAGGGCTCGGCGGCTCTGAACGTCAATGTAAAATGAAGTTCGCCATAGAAGTAGGCCCGACTAATGTTGGAATGACAAAAACCTGTGTGATGACTTAGTACAAGAAGTGAATTTAAGGTCGGGCACCCTGTAAGAACTGCGGTTAAATCGAGGCAACCTCAAATTTATTTTTTTTATTTCGGGTATTATAGTACCCTTCAGTTTTTAATGCTGATGAAGGGTCATTCTAACAAAAATTTTAAAATTCATATAATAGACGATTACCAGTTGTAACATATGACATACTTTCAAATAGACAACCCAGGTAACTTGTCGGTTTTTCCGGGTTTTCAATGTTTTTGAGTTTTAGGACTGTAAATTGGTTGATTTAAAAAACTTAAACGTTAACATAGTTGTTTATTGTATAGTCTATCATATACAAGCTCCAAAGCAAAAGCCTGGAGCTAACCTTTTTTCAGTTTTTACTGTTTTACGGTTTTTGTTTGTTTTTAAATGAAATAAATGTTTTTAAAAGTATTATTTTAGGGAAATTAGCTGAACCTCATTAGAATTGCTAAAATCATGATATTGATAGATTTTACTAGGTTCAAAACCATTGTAAGTTAAATTTCTGCCAAGATTGTTTTTAATAGTTATGTAAGCATTTTATTACAACGAGCTAGTAAATAAATATTTTCGCTAAATGAAGCATCATTTATACGCAGTTTACCTTGATCTATTTTATACTCTGCAGAATGTACTATTTTACATCCTAAAATGTTATATTTCCCACTAATTTGTAACTAACCCAATTAATCACATAGTTATGTTTCATTTCTATTTTATTAGGAATAAATTCCTAAATAAAAATTATATGCTTGGTAAAGCTCTTTGATGACCAGGGTCCGTTAGCTGTTAAATTTATGTACAACTCTGCTAGGTTTAAGCTTTAACATAAAATATAAACACGTGGATTTAATTTATAGCGTGTTTTTAAAACACTGCAAATTTAAGTAAAACAGGGCAATTACAGCACATTTTAACCGTTATTAGCTGTGTTTATGCCTGTTTTAAAAATCACGAAAAAATCTAGGCTAGAGTGACTCACCTACTACTTTTCTTTGAAAAGTAATGGACACTGAACCTCCAGGGGTTTCTTATATAAGTGGTGGACAGCAAACCTTCAGGGGTTTCTTTAAAAAGTTATAGACGGCAAGCTGCCGGAGATTTTTTTATCAGTGATAGACGGCGAGTTTTTAGGGGTTTCATTATTGTCATGTTCTACTAGACATTGTGTGGGCTTAGAAGTGAATCCATAAATAATGTCATCGGCAGAGACAGTGCTAAACATAATTGGCATGTGGGTGAAGTTGTTTGTGCACTGCTCTAAGTTGTCATTCCCCTATAGACTCCATTTTACTATGTACCTGCACGCTATAGAGACTGGATACATGGAATGGGGGAATTTGAGTGGGAAGTTCAGACTTTTCCAATGCAAATATACCAGGATGCCTAAAAGTTCTGTGTGTCCTGAATGGACGTTCTATTGCTTATTATAGCATGGTTATAAATGAAACAGAACAATTCCACATCCTGAACTTGAAACTGGAAGCTTCTACACAATACGACATAGACGCGATTGGAATGGAATAATTATTTTCCCTATTTGAACATTTGAACAGTCTCGTACAATTTTTCTTTTTACAGCAATTCTGCAAAAAATATACGGCGCAGTCAAAAAGGCTACTGTGGGACTGCCTAGTAGAAAAATATTGACGTTAAGTTCTTGTTGAATTTTGGATGCCCATGCGCCTACGTCTGCTCTCGGTCCTGCCCTGCCTTTATAAGCCGAGCCGAAAACGTTACCAGGAAAGTGTTCTGACAGAAGCTATCGACTCTGCACCCGACAGGGGTATAAATTAACATTTCACAGTGTTATTAGAAGAGTGACAGTAATTTTACATTTTATTTACTAGCCTCCTTTGTACAAGACAGTGCATTGCTGTAAAAGCAGGAACCGTGAAGCCTGCACCAGTCTGGATTCTGAATTAGCATTACACATACGAGACAGTGCTATTAGAGAGAGCAGTCCAGTTTTGAAATTGTATTTACTGGCCTTATAGTACAGTGTATTCTTGTGACTGTGAATAGTCAACACCTCAGACTGTTGTGGCTATTCGTAATTGTGACTTTGTCAGTACTGAGCGTGCACTTCCGTCTATAGTGTACATTGTACTAGAAGTTGAATGCCTTGATTACGGCAGGTGTTTACGTCATTTATATTTTAGACATTTTTGTTTATAGTTTACACTTTGGACAACAGTGTATTACTATTATATTTTAACTGTGATTTATTTTTTACACTTCGACATAAGCGTGTTGTCTATAGCAAATACCTATTGACAGTGTGTATTTATTATTCTGTGACTTAGATAGTAAAACCATAGTCGGACTTATTATATGGTCTTTACATTGTGTGAATGTTATTGTTTAGTGATATATACATTAATAAAGACATGCGTATATAATTTACACTGTAAAGACTGACTTGTGTGCAGTGTGTTTTATTTTGTCATTTGTCATCAGAGACACGGATTTGGTTTTAGTCAGCAACCATTTTTAAGCCATCGGAGCGTTGCCGTCGCACCAAGTGGTCCATCTAACCGGATCAAGACTGGTATACATTTTAATCCAGATCAAGACTGGTCGACTTTTATAAGACTTTAGTTTTAGTTTATCGTGTAAGCAGGTTCCTAATGTAAAGATCTGCTAACTGCTATCGTTTTCAAAATATTGCTTTGGTATTTCCTTCTTTTTCATTTCCTTGTTCTTTCAGTTACTTTTTAAAGAATGACTAGTATCATGAGCTAGTGAAAGATGGCGTCTTTATCAATGACTTTGGGCAAAGAATTTAACTAAAATTCATAGAGCATGCTGAAACACGGAGACCAAAGCACGCTTACCCTGAAGAGTATCACCGAGAATTAGTAATTGACAGTCGTAATTTGGAACAGGAATTTATTTCGCGTAGACGACAGCTTAAGTGGTTAGCCTATTACAGTTGCAGCCTAACGCCACGCATTGGACATGAAGCTGGATGCTATTGAACGTGACACTGAACAACTGAAACTGAAGTAGTAGGAGATCCATGACAAGTATGACCGAAAATTCTGCGACTTCAGCAAATGCTGGAAGACCTTGACAGTGAACAGGACAGAGACTCAGACACTGTGAGATGCGAGCGTGTGTGTGCTATTGCTAGTGCTTCTTGTCTGGCTGACATACGTCGAGCTGGTACGGGTAGACTTTCGCCACCCGTTCCTTCACGTAGACTTTTGCTGTCGCTACTGTCAGAACCTCAGCCAGCGCATATCAGTCAGCAGATTTCAGACCTCCAGTACCTCCTTGTCAGACTTTTTCTTTGCCGTTGTTCACCAAGGGTCAGCCAGCAGCTGCAAAATCCCAGTCAGAAAACTCCAGCAAGAGACGCTGGGGGTGTAGTGGAGACGTGCCTGGCAAAACAGACTGCAAGAGATTCCTATTCCTAAACCCAAAAAGAGTTTGGCAGTTGGCCGTACCACTACTATTGCTAAGGGAGGGTTGGGAATGTGAATACACCGAAGCACAAGACTGACAGAGTGCCAAAGACAGTTTGTTGTGTGTTATGTGACAAAACCGGGCATGACATTGTCAAGTGTTGTGCTTTCGCCAAGCTAAGTGTACCCCAGCGTTGGAAGTGTGTGATGTCTAGAATGCTCTGGTTTTCATGCTTCAAGGGGACTGATTGCATTAAAGTGTGCTGAAAAAAGACGACGTTTAGTTAACAGCTGTCAATAGTATCACTACCAGCTTTTTCACGGTGGCGTCAAACCCATCCAGCGGAAAGTGAAGTCTCCTTGTATGTGCTTCCAGCGATACCGCTCTCTTTTGTAGCTTGCCTGTTACCTTGATTGGTCCCGAGAGAGAGAGAGTGCTGAAGACGCATGCCATACCGGATAAGAGATCCAACTGTTTTCTTTTAGAGAGTGCTACAGCCAAAAGGGTAGGCTTTAGGAGATTAATGAGTCACCTACATCTCAACTGGTTGCACGCAGGGGCAGCGATGAAGCCGGAGTCTAAGTAAGTGACATTGACAGTGCAAGGACCAGACAATTAAAACGCCTTCTCGCTGTCTGAGGTGTTAACTAAATAGAAACACCTGGCAAAAGTCCCGACATCAACATTGATAAATGCGTAGATACATTTTGTATAATTTTTTTAAATTTTGATTAAAATATTAAAACCCAAATGCCATTGTAAAGAATTTTTAACTCTGGAAATGCTAAACGAATGACATTTAAAATGCAAAATATAATATTTGAAACCATTATAAACCAGAAAACTAAATTTGTCAATAAATCAATATTCTTATTAATTAAATCACTAAATATTGTTGTCGTTGTTGTGCTTTGCAATTATATACTTCGCGTAGAAAAAGTTCTCTTTGGCGTGAACTCCAAAGTATAGACCACTAGAGGCAAAATATATTCCAAAAGATTCATACAGGGATTCTAACACATATATATAGTGATCCATTAATGTGAATCATTACTATTAAAATGAAAAGTTAAGTAGTTAAAAAAGAAGACAAATTAATACAGTTACAATTTGCGTTTGTGGTCGTTTAAAAGTTGTTTAAAGAAAATCATATAAAAAACTGTGAAGCATGACCAATTTAGAGACCGATTGATGGAAGGACATGACCATGTAAATATATTATTTGTGGCGTCCCCATTCCGCTTTTTTTTACTTCCCTTCCACTCCTGCATGTTTGTAATGCTAATATTAATATTGTAAGATGTACGTTTTTGTATTTTAGTGGCGTGCGAATTAAAAGAAACGAAGTTATCAGCTATGTCATTATATACACATGTACGCTCATTGTAGCTTGACTAGTTTTTGTTTGTATGCGTTAAATGCGTTTTGACATGGGTCCAATCAACTGTACAAAATTAGTTAGCCGGATCAACTTCAAAAACTAATGAGTACTTTTCTCGCATTTGTGGCCGTTTAGAAGTGGCTTAAAAAACATCGACTAAAAACTGGGACTTGTAGAATATAAAGGACAGGCAGACAAAGCCAAAGCAAGTGCTGATTACGGTACTGATTTTGATTTATAAAAGAGCGCATTAGCATATTTGTAGTAAAAGTCATTAAAAGTATTAGTACAGTAGCGTAATAAGTGCGCTTTTAGTTTCACTGAAACAACATGCAATATAAAAGTCCCCTTTTTTATTTATAAACATTAAGGCATTATGCAAAAACAAGCAGAACATAAAAAAGATACCTTCTACCTTATTAAGGAAGGTAGGAAAAAAGATGTAGGAGAACTACTGGGACTTTATTATTGGGTCTAAAATGGATTTTTATTGATATATTGAAATATTTTGTACTTTATTATATTTTTTACAGGAATCTTGTGTGGAATTTGCTGTGTCCTCTCCATGATGTTTGCACATGGAGCGGGAAATTATGTATTCGTCCTTTTTGATAGTTTCTGTGGCAACGTCCCACTGCTCATAATTGCTTTCTGTGAGTGCGTCGGAGTTGCATACATTTACGGCCTCAGCAGGTAGGAACTCGTTTCTGTTTCTGTGCCTATGGTAGTTTATTGTGCTCAGAAAGTTAAAGAAATACCTACAATATATATTCATTATTATTCATATATCTTATATTTATATATAGTTCTAATTGGGTATTGTTCCGATTTGTCAATCGTTATTTTTAGTATTTTACGTCAATTTAAGCATAAAATAATTAAATGTAATAATTACTCACGCTTTATAATAATTTATGTTCTTAGTGTTTGTAAACACAAAATTATTGTAAGTTTTGGTTTCAATGTGATCGGCCGATTCCTAGTAAGGCTGCCCGCCATTTCCGTTTTAGATTGTGGTCAGGCTCAGCCTCTGCCACGCCGACAAAACACGTTGTAATATTACAACTTTGTTTACTGCTATTACAATTAGAATTATTTATGTCTCATGATATTTCATAGAATTTTAATTTATTATTATAAGTTTGTTAATCTTACTTTCCTCTAAAAATTCTAATTTTCCTCCTCACACTTTGGTATAAAATGCGAGGCATTTTCTATTCAAAATCATAATTAATTACTAACTCAAACCATTCATATCTTAGAAGTTTTATCTTCTACTTTACTGAATTACTCAGACATTCACAATGTAACAACATTGCGGTCTGGACTACATTTAAATAGCGTATTGCGTTATTTTGTCCAGGCTCTCCCCTTTCTCTTCTCTCACTATCAGTAAATAAAACCAAATACAATTTGCCTTCAAATTTCTACTAAAGAACCAACCGTCATTATTCTACTCACTGCATTACACTATCGAATACAGAAAAAGTACAGCTCTAAAATACTACACCAAAACCACACACATATTACCATTAATCACTCTAATAACAACTGTACAATTCTGTATATGGCTCCTCTCAAGGAATCTCATCTCCCGGTTTATTACGGTTATCACTTTTTTAATGTCCAAATCGTCAGGTTTGTGTGGTGCTGACGACCCGCCAGAGTCACTCTGAATTCTTGGACACGTCAAGCACTCTTTTCTGGTTCTAGACGGCTATCGCTTTGCTGAGCTCCAGACTTTATACCTTGTTGTATTCAAGTTGTTCCAGTTGTTTTGTTGTAACTATATCCTGTTCCGTTCTAACAGCCATTTCCAGGACCAGAGGCATCGTAAAAGATACGCAAAAGTTTTAATTCTGCAAACCGCAAAGCTTTAGAAGCACTTTTGTGAATCGTCGTCGCTCCACACAGTCACTGCCATACCAACGTCAATAGTCTGTGACATACTCAGGATCAAGGCTTATCCAGTTTCCTTTTCCAATAATGCAAAGCCTGGAACGTTTCTTGTGAAGTATACGTTTGCAAAATAAGTTTTTATCTGTCAATTACACCTCAAGTCTTATGGACAATCGCTCTCTAAAACGAAAATTTATAATCATAGTATTCAGACCCTGGACAACCCTTGTAGCTGTTATTAAAAGGATATTTTGTGCTTACAATAAAATTATTGAACCAAATATAACAATGTCAGACCACTCTATGGAGGACAAAAAGAATGAAGGAGGCTGTCAAGTTGTACATGGCAGCTGTTCACCTAGCCCCCTACAAGTAGTGCCACCATTCACACTAACAGAGTTACAAAATGATCACAAAGCGATTCACTTGGCTCTTATATCTCGCATTAATTCTATCAAGGCCAAGTTGGAAAATTGTAAAAGCAATCCTATTGACGCAGTTACAATTGAATTATACTATAAAGATTTGGAAGCCATGGGACCAGCTGTCTCTATTCAACATGTCAACTGCTTCAAGTTTTTTAATGACGATCTTAATCAACTTCAAACACAGGCTTTGACCAACTTTTTGCAACTTACTGATGCCTAAGATGCTGTACGAGTTAGTATTTAGCACATCAGTCAACCTGCCCTTTTTGAGACTAATCTTTCTGCTAAAACCAAAGAACTTCATGTTAACACACCTTTTTTTGAAAATACCAGCAACAACGCCACATTATGCAAATTTTGTAACAACACTGCCCATCGTGTGACGTCTTGTTCTCAATTTATTCAATTAACAGTATTTCAACGCAAGGTTGGGTGAAGCAGAATAAAAAATGCGAAAACTGCCTTAGCAATCATAACTTAAGTGATTGCACAATTAATTACGTGTGTCACGTATGCAAAAAATAACATCACACATTTCTGCATACTAAAATTCCTCTTATGTTACCTGATTCATTAACATCAGGACGCAAAGCGCCTCACAAAGTAACATTTCAACCATCAACACTAGCAAGGAATCTTTCATCAAGAGTTCCCTCTACAGCACTAATACCTACCGCTGTAGTAGACATACTGCACATTGGCAAAAGCGCTACATCAAGATGCATTCTAGATGCCAATGCAACTAAATGCTTTATAACAGCCCATTTAGTTACATATTTAAGTTTGCCACTGATCACGGAGTCTGTGCCAAAATATTTCAAAATTCTCGGAGGCTCATCTATGCGCTCTTGTGGCAAAACAACGTTCACTTTGCAGTCCCGCAAGGATAAGAATAAAGTGTACGCCGTCGATGCATACGTGATGCAAAGTATAACAACTCGACGTCCGGCTCAGTTTTTTTACCCAAAAGCGCCGGATGTTTTTAAGCGCTTGATATTAGCCGACCCATTGTTTTTCAAGCCTGCTCGTGTAGATGCTCTACTTGGAGCTGCATTTATGAAACGAATATGGAAAACTACTAAAATCAGAGGTCCTCAAGGCTGCTTCAGCGCTTATTCGACGGACCTGGGTTACATTGTTCAACCAGACAATTCACCGCTTTCACCCCCAGCCTTGAAGAAACAATAGATCACTTCAAAATTTTAATATTTAAATTTTATTGGTTCAGTCTCATTTATTTTCATGAAAGTATTTAAAAAATTCTAATGATATTTCAGCACCTAGTCCTTGCCACATATTGGAACTCTTTTTTATTATTGTGTTCCTCCTTAATATATTGATTGCACTCCTAGTCCAATCAAGGCGTGGGAGTGTTCTGATTTGTCAATCGTTATTTTTAGTATTTTACGTCAATTTAGGCATACAATAAATAAATGTCATAATTAGTCACGCTTTATAATAATTTATGTTCTTAGTGTTTGTAAACACAAAATTATTGTAAGTTTTAGTTTCTATCTGGTCGGCCGATTCCTGAAAAGGCCGCCCGCCATTTTTGTTTTAGGTTGTGGTCAGGCTCAGCCTCTGCCACGCCGACAAAGCACTTTGTAATATTACAACTTTGTTTACTGCTATTACAATTAGAATTATTTGTCTCATGATATTTCATAGAATTTAAATTTATTATTATAAATTTGTTGTTCTTACTTTACTCTAAAAATTCTAATTTTGCTTCTCACACTTTGGTATAAAATGCGAGGCATTTTCTATTCAAAATCATAATTAATTACTAACTCAAACCATTCATATCTTAGAAGTTTTATCTTCTACTTTACTGAATTACTCAGACATTCACAATGTAACAACATTGCGGTCTGGACTACATTTAAATAGCGTATTGCGTTATTTTGTCCAGGCTCTCCCCTTTCTCTTCTCTCACTATCAGTAAATAAAACCAAATACAATTTGCCTTCAAATTTCTACTAAAGAACCAACCGTCATTATTCTACTCACTGCATTACACTATCGAATACAGAAAAAGTACAGCTCTAAAATACTACACCAAAACCACACACATATTTCCATATATCACTCTTATCAAGACTGTACAATTTTGTATAGGTATATTGTGCTTAATCTCACGTATTAAAAGCAGTCACATTACAAGACATTGTGTCATTGCTTTAATACCAATATTGACTATTAATTGCATATTTCTCTCTTTGTTTTCTTTTCTTTCTTAGTTTCTTTTTTTTTTGCTTCTTTTTTTTCCTTTGCATTCTGAATTTTTCTTTCTTTGTATTTGTTCTTTACCTCCGTTCATTTTTTATTCTTTCTGTACAAACCCGTTTTTTACTTGTTTCTACTAGTTGTTGTTTTTGCGCTTTCAAAGATTCTTTGTTGAACGAGTGTATGTTTGTGTTTTGTGTGTATGTCTGTTGCAAAAGAAAGAGGCAAACGGGGTGTGTGATAATGTAGATGTGATGTGACAGGATTATTTTTTTGAGTCAGTGGCACTTTCTTGAGAGTGACTTGGCTTCGCTAAATAGGATATAGCATGGCATGGCATGGTTTGATAATATGGCCAAATGAAAGTTTGGGAACCCTTACAAGTCAGTCCTTACAGATTCTTTTTGTTTACAATATCTGAATGTTTGTTTCATAATAGGTTTGCAGAAGATATTCAACTAATGACTGGAAAAAGACCACATTTGTACTGGTTATTCTGCTGGAAGTACTTAAGTCCGTGCGCTATGATTATCATTCTAGTCGCCAGTTGGATAAAGATATTTACAGAAGGAAGTACATATCCTCGTTGGGTGGCTGAGCTGGGGGATTCTGTAGATACGGAATGGCCAACATGGGCTTTATTCGCGGCTCTCGGCCTTGTTCTCGTCTCGACAATCTGGATTCCAGTTGTAGCAATACTGAGGTAAGAATATTGCATGTGACATATAAATAATGGGACAACCAAGGACAGAAAAACGTTTTAGAATCAGTCAGTTGAACAATAAGCTATTTTTTATTATGCATTCGCACAAAAAATCGTTCACATTGTGGTCACCGTTTCCGCACTCAAAAACAGATGCTGGCGACAAAATCTACTTCTAAATGCAAATTAATTTTGGTGCACTACCAGGCACTAAATATTAAACATTTGATTTTTTTTGCTGACAAGACGTTCTCATATATTTTAACTATCTTCTTACTAGCTTAAGAAGTAGGTAATTTAATATCATTTATTTTAACATTTATTTATTTTCATTTATTAAGCCATTAGGATTGAGCTCCATTTTGATCCCAATCTAAACTTTGTATAAATTCAAATGAATGAAATAACTTCTACATGTATTTCGGAATAGGAACAGTACAAAAATGCTACTAGCATGGTCTTGAATATATTCGCAGTATGTATGTATGTATTTATGTATGTATGTATGGTAGTATAGCACATTCAGGCCGAAGCCTATAGCGCACTACTTACAATTAACTTTTACAACTTTGCTCCTTGAAATACACCATAGACTGATGCATTCAACGGAGCTCGTTGACTAGTAAATATACTAAACTTACTTGGAAAGTTGTACCTATTAATAACAGACTATCTTAAATGTCGCGCTCTTGGAGACTCTGGTTTTAGTTCCTGATAAGGAAAGCATGAGTTTCTGTGTATTTAACAAGGCCGTAGTGCAAACAGAATATTGAATCAATCCCTATGATGTGTCAAGTCATAGTCAGAGAAACTATCTGCCACTATTCACCTTGCCTACATTATAAAAATGTTTTTCTATGGTACGTCCTCCGTCAGTGCAATCGACTTGAGGAAGAGAGGATACAGTATAGGGATGGTACAAGTTCTAGAAAGCGTACCACTTTAAGTTAGAGGACTCTCCCTCTATTAAGCCCCGGCTCTGTCACGGTCAGAGTGCTCACATACTAGAAGTACATGCCTCTGTTCACAGATCTCCGTAGTCGCTCGCCATGTAGCCTATTCTTACTTCCCTGTCCATCCCAAAGTATAGCTCTCTTTACCCTCCTCGCAGCTCATATAGAGAGACTGCAGAAAAAAAATTTCCGCGAAGACAAGTGGATTAGGGTATCTCGTATGCAAAATATATTACTACATATGCTTTTCACTCATCGACAGCCCGTATCTCGACGTGCACCGTGCACCACTGAGCCCACTTTCCTCCCTTTTTATACATTCGCAGTATAAATTGTAAAGGGGGTTAAATTAAAATTCCTTATCTCAGTAACGTGTAAGAACTTAAGCCGGTTATCACGGCTGCCTGATACAGACAAATCCACTATAGAAGATCCGCTTTTAAGCAATATATGGCTTTAAGCGACAAATTTAAATTATTTAGTTGGCACGCTATGCTTAACTAATGTTTAAATTATCCGGATTTTAAGAGAACCAATTTAAGTGATAATTAAGTTATAAGGGACAAATGTTAGACTATTATTTGAAAATTAGGGTCACTTACTTATAAGTAATTGTTTAGTAAAATATTAAGAATACAATATGAAATGCATGACTTAAGTAGTGAGGACCAGCTTTATCCATGTATGTCAGCCAAGAACTCACTTCTCTTATCTCTCCTTTCATTTTAATCATCAAAGTATTTGCATTACATTACATTATTCTTTACGGTTAAGTATGGCATCGTATTAATAGATTTTAGAGCTGGTTAGGTAGCTGATAGTAGCTCTGATTATGAAGGTAAACTAAGATGCTTCATTCAGTTTAAAATATCTACTAAGAGGAAACGAAACTCGTACACCAATGTACAAGTGTTAAGGGCTATATGCTATATGCTAATATACTTGATATGCAGTGCTTGGCTAGTGAGTAGGTACTATGTAAAATGTAATGATGAATGACTGAGTGAATAAGTAAATGATAGAGTGTAGTAAGTAGTTAGTAGACAGTGTAACAGTGGTAGGTACTTATTATGGTATGGTTTACCGTGACAAGTATGTCCGTCTCACTCAGTAGTTGGTACTACACTCCTGAGACCAGTGTGTGGAAGGAGCTGAGACTCCCTCCGTCGCGTACTTCCTATTTATATATTAATTATACTAACATTAAACAACTATTTGGATATGCAATGTGCAATATCCTAACAACAGTATGAAATATTACAGAAATTGAACACTTTAAAGACTGAAATAATACGTATAATTTGCATGCAATGAACAAAGATGAATATAGGTTGATATTGTTTAAGGTAATAGTCAAAACAATTTAAATCTAAATTATGATGAATAAAATCACAAGGAAAATCGTTTAAACGGTTACAAAGGATTCTGGTTATACAGGACATATTCTGCAGGTCCAGTTAGGTCCCTTATACTCGGATTTGTCTGTAAATTGCGGACAAGTTTTTAAAAATTTAAATTAATTACTAAAAGTGTATGGCGGTTTCGGTCTCGTAACAATACGTCTTAAAGCACAATAATGAACCGTTTTTGATGATGCTCGGCAAAATGTAGATGTACGGATGTGTCATGATGTTGTACATACATACGCCATAAATGTAAAAGTATTAATGTATATGAATGATAATGCATAAGAATGTAAATATGTAAACATTACCCAACTTACAGAGTTGTGTTACGTACATGTGTACTAGTACACTTGGCAGTCTAACTACAGAAGTCTAACTTCTAACCACTAACTTTGCCTCTCATAACCACAGCGAGCAACCAAGCATCTATATAATAAAGTATCATCAAACACATACCGATTAAGCTACGGTTCTAGTTATTATAAGACTCACACACATTACATCTCATACATCCCATAGGGAAACCAGGACCGTACTTAACACTGGTGATAGGTGCGGTTTGCAATTTTTCAATTAGAAGGAACGATGCTCAAATCGGTCACAGGTGCGTTTCTTTTAACGTACTCAAATTGATAAAAGCACTTAAATCAGTCAACAGGAAGACTTTTTTTCACTCATGTAAAACTGGTAAATTAAAACAGCGAAACCCATAAAGTTTTAAACTATAGTACTACTGTTGTGACGGCAACACTTCGATAGCTCAAAAAATGGTTGTTGAAAAAAACCAAAACCTGTGTCTCGGATGACAAATGACAAATAAAATACACTACACAAAAGTAACAGTCACTACAGTCTAAATTATATAAAAATGTCTTTATTACCGTGTATGTAACACTATACAATAACATTCACACAATGTAAAGACCACACAATAAGTCAGACCATGGCTTTACTATGTACAAGTCACAATATAATAAATACACAATGTCATATTTATTCACTATAGACAACACACTGTCAATATGTATTCACAATATACAACACACTTATGTCAAAATGTAATAAAAAATCACAATTAAATTTAATAGTAATACACTGTAGACAAAAGTGTAAACTATAAACAATTATACATAATATAAATGACCTGAAGTCCTGCCGTAGTCAGGCAATTAACTTCTAGTACAATGCACACTATAGACAGAAGTTCACACTCAGTACTGACAAAGTTACAATTAATAATAGCTACACAGCACAACAGTCAGAAGTGTAAGCTATTTAGAGTCACAACCAGACACAATACACTGTACTATGAGGCCAGTAAGTAAACTGTCAAAATACTGTCGCCCCTCTGATAGCACTGTCACGTATGTGTAATGTAATTTCTGAACCTAGCTGGTGCAAGCTCCACAGCTCCAGTCAGAAGACTGAATTGGCTCCCTTTTTCCGACTGCTATTTATTTGTGGCAAGGAAGAGAACATACGTCATTGATGGGCACCTATATTGCAACCCAAAATCAAACGTCACTATTTTTTCACTAGGCCAATGCACAGTAGCCTTTTTACTACGCCGTAGGAATTGTTGCAGAATTGGCCTGTGAAGGGAAATTTTACCTGCCTTGAACAATGGGAAAAAAAATTATTCCATTCCATTCTTCGTCTGTGTCATATACTGTCGAAGCTTCGAGTCCGTCTTCAAGGCAGTGGAATTTTTCGGTGTTCCATTTAAGACAATGCTATGACAAGCAAATGGAACCTCCCCCCACGATGCATAGAACTTTTGGCATCCTGGTATATTGGCAATGGAAAAGTCTGTCCATATAACTTCCCACTGAAATTCCCCAATTCCCTTTATCCAGTCCCTATAGCGTGCAGGTACATAATAGGCTGGAGCCTATAGAGAAATGACATTTTGACGGGTTTGGGGCAGTGCACGAATTACTTCCCCCACACTTAAACCCACATGCCATCCATGTCTGGCACTCTCTCTGCCGATGACATTCTTTATGGATTCACTTCAATTTCCACAAATAGTCTAGTAGTACATGACAATACACGGAGTATGATAGGATGTACAGTAAACAAAGAGAATATTGTCCCAGCGAGACCCTTTTTCAATTAACTTCAGTAGGTTGACTCAAGCGACAAACCTAAACGTAAACAACTCTTGGTAGTTTACCTAGCTCAGGAAATACAGTGAACAGTATGAATATTGTCCCAATGAGACCCTTTTCTATTGACTTTAAAAATTACGAGTTCTGTCTGCTTGCATTGAATGAGAAGTGGTCTGTAATTAAAAGAGACGAAAGGGGCCAATTCAGGAAAGACTGGACAGTATCAGTTTGCAGCCAATTATTAGAATATAAGATTTTGCAAATATTTTTTGCAGGTGGCTGAAATGGTCTGAATCTTAAAGCCACTTTAGGACTTAACCCCTTTTGTATACACATATTACATTTACATGGAATAGGCGCTAAACTACTATCTCTCATACATTTTTGTTGGGATACAACACTTTTTGAAACTGTTGTTTGTGTGAGTCCTGTGACTCGAGTACTCAGATCTTCAAGACTTTTTAAAACTGTGGTTTCTGTGACTTGAGTACTTAGATCTTCAAGACTTTTTGAAACTGTGGTTTGTGTGACTTGAGTACTTAGATCTCCCATTTCAACGTCAAGATCTTCCATTTCAACATCAATTATATCAAAACATTTATCTTGGGGCTTGATGTTATCTAGGGGACTAGGAAACACAGAAGGTGTTTCACAACGCGAAACATATTGGTAAGTTTCATCATTAGTAGCATTGTTAGTAGTTGTTTAAAGATGATTTTAAGCTGGGAAAATAGGATTATTTATTGGTTGTGGAATATTTTGGGCTAAGATAATAGGATTATTTTGATTTCAAGGCCGATTCATAGGTGGTGGATTATTTCGAGGAGGAGTAGGTGGGTGTCCAGGTATATTGTTTTGTTGTAGAAATGTTTGAATTTCTTTTAAATTTTGCTCGTTTTGCTTTACTTTAGCCACTTTAACGAATTCTCTATGACGTATTTTCAAATCGCACATCTCATACTTCATTTTAGCAACTTCAGCTTGTCTTATTAGGTTTTGCTCTTTGTCCCCACAAGCAAGTCTATGTTTTTGCTTTTCATAGAATTAAAAAAAATACAAGTATTAAATATAAATAATAATAGTATAAAATACAAATTATAAATATAAAATATAAAGAATATAAAGAATATGTTTAAAAACAACATTTACCTCCAATTGCTTCGTGAGTAAGTCATGATATTTCCTAAGGTTTATCATAGCTTTTTAAAACAGAGTGTATGTAGTTTGAACTACTGGTGGACGTCTAGGTCCCCGAGGACCCCTATTTAAAACAAATATGTTATAAAAACGTAATAACATTCTATTAAAGACATTTTCAAGCTAAACCTAGCAAGTAGCAAGTAAACTGTACCTATTGGGTCCGGTACGAGCTTGAATTATCGTGCGTCTTTCTACAGACGGTAACTCGCGAAAAGGTATTTGAGTTTGTTTTAAATCATCACGCAGAACAAGAAACGGTCTCATTAGCGCGGGAATACCCCTTGAAATTGAGGTCTCACCATCACTGCTTGACCCATCCTCACGTGTTCTTTCCGTGTTCATTATAATAATAGAGCAGGAGCGGCTGGAGCTTGTTTTTGTGTATGGTGGTTGTTGGTGGTTTATGCAGCACGACACCGTATTTTAGAAATATTGTGGAATTTCCACCGCGTAAGAGACTAAATATGCAAAATTAAAAATTAACTATTATCATGTACTCATTCCTAAATTGTTGCCTGTCTACAAAATAGGAACAAATATACAGCTATTAAAATAATACATAACCCACGGTCTGCAGTTGTATTTACGCGATTTGACTTAATAAATCCAAATATTATATAGCGCCAATCTAACAAAATAATATTACCAAATATTTTAATATCAATTACTTAATAATAAATTGTAGCCTGTTAAATTCTTTATAAGATAGGCACAAATAAAGGACCATCAAATTTATATTAACCTCTGGGTGAAGGACTCCGCAGTTCAGGATTTGACTTAATAAACCCAAATATTTTATAGCGTCAATCTAAAAATACAGTACAACTAAATATTTTATTATCAATTACTCATTAATAATGTTGAATTCTTTACAAAATAGGAACAAATTCAAAACAATCAAAATATTTACCTCGGGCTAAAGCAATCCGCAGTTGAAGTCACAGAATTTAACGTGGAATATTATATAGCGTCAATCTAAAATTAAAATACGACCAAATATTTTAATATCAATTACTCATTACTAAATTGTAGCCTATTGAATTCTTCACAAAATAGGAACAAATTTAAAACAATCAAATTTATATTTACCTCTGGGTAAAGGGCTCCGCAGTTGTTGTTTCACTTACAAATTCGATTTTACAGCAACAATTTACACTTTGCAATTCTCAACTAAAGAAAAGACTTAAGTGATTCTGAAATTTTTAAATGTGCCGCTTTCTAATCAAGCATGGCTTTAATGAGCACCATATAGTTGACTATATATTTTGTCAATTAATTCTCCATACACTTATTTATAGAGCAATACTAACATGTAATAGCTTGTTGGATAGGTCATTGTTAGGACTATTGTTACGACCACTATATACCCGGGTATCGTGTTGTATAGGCAGGTAAAACTGGGTAACAAAATTTTTTCAAAACTATTTTTTTTAAATCAAAAACTATGTGAAAAACATTTTTTTTAAATTCAAAAACTTGAAACTCCAACCTGGCGCCTAAATCAAACATGGCGGATTTTTAAATAAAATCATATTAGCTAATTTTGATGATAAACGATATATTTTAGATGATGGAAAAACTACGTTAGCGCATGGGAATTATATAATTCAATAGATTAAAATACATCACTTACGTTAGTGATACTTATAAAATTAAAGTCGTGGTCGTAGTCGTAGTTATGTCCTCAAAATCGGTAAGGTAAAATTAGTATGAAAATCTAAAATGTTTAAAAAAGTGTTAAAACTGCTGATTTTCCTATCAAAATAGCATTGAATCATTCAAAAAGGTTACTTTTCAAACAATGAAGTCGTAGGTCGTAGTTGTCCTAGAAATCCCATAACTCCACTACTTATGTTTTTGTGTATGTATATATTTAGAACACAATTAAAGGTTACCTGCTAAACTTATTATTTTAGTTTGTAAAAATTTATAAAATTTCTGCCTATTGTAGCATATGCAAAATGTGAAGGAGCTCCGACAGAGCCGTTAGCTCTTAATCATCCACATTTTAACTACTTTTGGAATATTGATTTTTTATTTTTTTATGTATTCAAGAATTCACTTCAGTTTTGCTAATTATTTTTAGTTGTAGTATCTCAAGAGAAGTATACTACTTATCTATTCATAATATAATTCAATTCAAACTCAAAACAAAAAATACCTAGCTAAGGGACTATGTCAGCAATCTGTGCTCACAGCCTTAATCTTGATTTAAATTGTATAGGGTCTTACATAAACGCAGATTCCGTCTAACGAAATGCCCAACCTAAGATATATCTAATAGGAAACGAAAAATATCTCGTATTAATTTTTCAATAATATTTCACATTTATCAATTATATTTACTGCATAATCGTGAATATTTATTTTTTAATGTATATAATTGGTATTATGTTCTTTCACTCACATTTAATGTTTTCTTTCTTTCTGAGCTGAAAAAAGGAAACAAAATCTGGAACAAAAAGGGTTTTCTAAAACATCGAAACCACAAAGATCGTCGAAACGGAATAGAGATAAACGAAAAGAGAAATATAATTTCGAGTTACTTCCACACTTACATTTGTACTCCACACGTAATGCTGTCAGAATGTTGCTGAATTCATCTTTTGACCTAACTAGTTTTAATAGTTCACTAGATTCGTTATGTGAGTCATATAACGCTAAATGTGGTGTTACTAATAATTCAATTCTAGAACATTCTACTCTTAAGTATTCAGAACAGCAGCAACTTGAACTTGATGAATGCTATTAATGTGGAATAACTGCAGGTAAAGTAAAGCAGGCGGTACAAGGTAACAATTCTGAATCTTCTAGTGGTTTAGATGGCTTTTCAGTTTATAGTGTTAAAGAAATTGGCTGCCTTAAGACTTTTGCTTTGATTAGTACAAGTATGGAGACTTGTACTATTGTACCATACTGCTTGCGTAAAGTTCAGACTATTCTCATCTATAAAAAATCCTGCGCTTCGCGCCGGATTTGTCCACAGTGGGCCTGAAGCAGATGCTGAGGTTTTCGCGAATGTCAGATTTATTACGTGTGTAGGTCCTTATTGTTGTGACGATCGAGAATCATGTACAAAATATTGCTATTTTATAATAAGCGGCAGCTATTTCTCACTTGACATTCCGCAACGTTTTTAGAAAACATTCTTGACTGTTAAGGTGTGGGCGATGTCATTAATCGGCTATCCTAATGATATATTTACTTAGGCGGCGTCATTTGTGGACCATCAGCATAAAAGTATCATGATTTGGGCGACGTCATTAATTAAAAATCTCAATGTAGGAATAGTTATTTGAATAACGTCATTGATGAACCATCCCAATAAACGAATGATAATTTAGTTAACCTTATTTATAGAACATTCTATGCATTTCCACCCCCCCCCCTAACCTTTTTATATTGTATTTGGGATTAGTTGCGTTAATACCAACAGTGTTGGATATACTTGTACTTCAGTAGCGCGCACAAAATAGTTTCAACTTCAGGGTCTATAAGCAAGTGCGTACGCTATTGTATAATTCATCCCTTTGCGTTCGTACCCTGTCAATGAGTTTTGACATGAGTTCATGCAACAATTTAAAAAACATTGTTAGTTTGATTAACCCCAAAAAAATATAGCACTTTGCTCTTGCATTTGCAGTCGTTTATTAAGTTTTATATGCGTTTTGACGTGGGTCCAATTCGCAGGTATTTTAAAAACTGGTGAGTTTGATCAACCTCAAAAACAATATGGCAAATTGCTCTTGCATTTTTGGGCGTTTAGAAGTAGTTTGAAGAAAATGAGTTAAATACTGTGACATATAGAGAATAGCAAAAAGGCGGACAGATTGAGGGACGGGCAGGTAGACAAAAAACGGAAACAATGTAGAAGGCAACATAATTATTGAGGAAATAAAATGAAATAAAATGCTGTCTTTTAGAAACAAAAAAATAAGAACAATGTAGAAGCCAACACACCTGAGGAACGAAAATTAAAACAAATGCTGTTTCAAATTTTAGAGCCAAAAATATTATGTCGTATGTAACATCATCATTCCAAAATGATATTATTAAGGTAAGTAGATGGCAGTGGTCATACGGGATAACGTGTATATAGGTATTTGGTATGTTGCAGGCATTTGGGATGGCACACAAATAAAGTCGCCCACATTGAGGGTCACTTGAAAAAAGATGACGTACCATGTTAAAAATATGTATTTATGCAATGCTTAGAAAAGTGACAAGGTCAGTGGATGGGTGCCAAAATTTAGTACATTTGGCTTACGTCATTTATGTTCCGTCCTCTTAACCATTTTTGCTTCTATTCACTTCAGTTTGTTTTAACATGGGTCCGTTTAACTGATTATTGTAAAAACTGGTTAGTCCGATTAACCTGAAAAACAATAGGGTTCTTTTTTCTTGCATTTGCAATCGTGTAAAAGTTGTTCGAGAAAGCTCAGTTGAGAACTGCGACCTGTGGAGCACGACAAATAAATACACATTGACAGACAGACAGACGGACATGAACGCACATTTCTTGACAAGTACCAACTGAAGAAGTTGGAAGTGGTTGGACTTCTTGTTAGAGCTAGAGGTACTATAAATGGTTTTTTTGAATCATTTCTTAAAGAATTGCGTCTTCCATCGAGAATTATTAAAGAAATAGTGATAGCTACAATTTTAGGATCCTGCCAAATTGCCTATAATCAAGCGCAATAGTAGCGCCAGTTGTAAATAAATATTTACTTTCTCTCTTTTAATGATGATGCACAAGAATATACTAACCGAGTTGTGCTACGTACAAGTTTACTAGTACACTCGGCAGTCTATCTACAGAAGTGTAACTTCTAACTAATAACTGTGCCTCTCATACCCACAGCGAGCAACCAAACCATCTATATAATAAAAAATCCGGCGCTTCGCACCGGATTTGTCGACCGGGGGCGGGCCCGAAGTAGATGCTGAGCTTCAACAAATGCGCAACACGTAATTTATGTTACGCTAAAAGATGATATTAGATTTATGGAAGCTCCCCTACCATCAATAAGCCATATACGAATGTGCGTAGCATGTAGTTAAATATAGCTGAATAATGTTGACAAATTGCACCATTCACATATGACGTCATTTATAGAGGCTCTTCTACTATCAATAAGCCACATATGGAAGTATGTGGCAAGTAGAGGAGGATAGTAGGTTTTACTCCATGTGGGGAGGGGTTTTGGGGTAGGGGTGAGGGGGGAAGTACCCGGTGGGGACAGGGGGAGATGTGGGGAAGGATGTGGGCTACAGTATGGGAAGAGATGGGGAGCGTATAATGCTGATGGGGCTATGGAAATGATGGGGAAGCGATGGGAAATTAAAGCGTTTCACATTCCCCGTATACTTAGAGTGTGAGTGAGGAGAAAAAGACGAGAGCGGAAAACTGCATAAAAAATAAAATTTAAATAAGTTATAATGCTGTTGTGTAGTATGGCAAGGCCTGATGTTCTCTGTGTGTTGTGGCAGTGGACGAATTGGTAAGCGAGGCTGGTTGAGCGTGGACCAGAACGAAAAAGGGGTGCGTGGTAGATAAAGGCCCACTGTGTGTAGTATACGCCGTCTACTCACCACAGTACCCTGTTATTAGTGTTCCTCATTCACCTCTTTCTCTGCAACTCCTTTCTTCAGCAAAACTATATTATAGAGTTTAATATTTAAATGATGTCAGTGCTTGGAAGCACTGCCTGGCTCTCTCATCTCTCTTGCTGCCTACCTGCCTGCCTGGCTGCCTAGCCTGCCTGCCTGGATGGATGAATGGATGGATGGATGGATGGACTCTAAGATGTGGACTCATGGATTCTCACTCTCTCGTCATGGATTTCTCCTCTGGATTGAAACGGCGATGCGGACTGGAGCTGGACCTCTACGCGGATTCTAGCGATAGACTTTGGATCAAATTTTTGGAACTTTTGGCGTGGACCACTGTCGACTTGAGGGAGAAAAATGCAAATTGAGGACTGGACTTTGGATTATTGGAACCAGATGTCGGCGATGTCGTGTCCTAAACTTCTTGATGGTCTTGATGTTTCCCAAAATTCGTGATGTGGCATGCCCAAATGTGCACACTTGTTGCCTAAATGTGTCTGGAGTCTGTGGAAACTTCCGTGTGCTGCCACGATGGATAATATGAACTTCTAAAATGTTTATATGTTGTCTGATGAAATGATGTTGCCTGCCCAACTGTGTACACTTGCTGCCTAAATGTGTCTAGAGTCTCTGGAAACTTCCATGTGCTGCCGCAATGGAAAATATAAACTTCTAATACGTTTACTTGTTGCCTAATAATATGATGTAGCCTGCCCAACCGTGTACTCTTGCTGCCTAAATGTGTCTGGAGTCTCTGGAAACTTCCGTGTGCTGCCGCGATGGAAAATATAAACTTCTAAAATGTTTATATGTTGTCTGATGAAATGATTTTGCCTGCCCAACTGTGTACACTTGCTGCCTAAATGTGTCTAGAGTCTCTGGAAACTTCCATGTGCTGCCGCGATGGAAAATATAAACTTCTATTACGTTTACATGTTGCCTAATAATATGATGTAGCCTGCCCAACCGTGTACTCTTGCTGCCTAAATGTGTCTGGAGTCTCTGGAAACTTCCGTGTGCTGCCGCGATGGAAAATATAAACTTCTAAAATGTTTACGTGTTGTCTGATGATATGATGTGGCCTGCCCAACTGTGTACACTTGTTGCCCAAATGTGTCTGGAGTGTCTGAAAACTTTCGTGTGCTGCCGCAATGAATATTATAAACTTCCAAAACGTCTACATGTTGTCTCATGATATGATGTGGCCTGCCTAACTGTGTAAACTTGTTACCTAAATGTATCTGGAGTGTCTGGAAACTTCCGTGTGCTGCCGCAATGAATAATATAAACTTCCAAAACGTTTACATGTTGTCTGAGGAAATGATGTGGCCTGCTTAACTGTGTACACTTGTTGCCTAAATAAGTCTGGAGTCTCTGGAAACTTCCATGTGCTGCCGCGATGAATAATATAAACTTCCAAAACGTTTACATGTTGTCCGATGATATGATATGGCCTGCTCAACTGTTTACACTTGTTGCCTAAATGTGTCTGGAGTCTCTGGAAACTTCCATGTGCTGCCGCGATGAAAAATATAAACTTACAAAACGTTTATATGTTGTCCGATGATATGATGTGGCCTGCCCAAATGTGTACACTTGTTGGCTAAGTGTGTTTGCATTAGGTTTAAATGTGTCTAGCTATTTTTAATTTCCTAATAACAATATCGTATCTATAAACAATTTAAATTCACAAAGATAACGAATATGTTTCTAAAGCTGGCACAGTTTCTGGCTCACCAAAATTTGCATTCCGCGCAACTCGAACACCACTTTTTCCCCTATGCGACTTGAGGCAGCATGTTTTGTAATGTATACTGAGGGGTTACTCTATTGCATGTATCCTATTGGTCTTTATTACGCTAAGCCCCGCCAAACTCCCACTCGTTCCATGTGCATCACTAGTTCCTATTTCAAATTTATAACATGATGAATTTCAGTTTTATTCTTGTTGCTGCTCAGCATCCAAAGGACTCGGACCACTGGACTTGCCTCTACTTTGCCTGCCTGCCTGCCTGCCTAGATGGATAGATGGATGGATAGATAGATGGATAGGTGGAACTTGGGATGTGGACTCGTGCATTCTTACTCTCTCGCCATTGATTTCTTCTCTGGATTGGAAACATCTATGCAAACTGGAGCTGGACCTCACTTGGACCTGACGAACTGCAAAATCTACAACTTGAAACCCTGCTTCAAGTCTAACTAGATAGTTAGGGGTATTTCTTGGAAGTGCTAACACTTTTTTAATGAATTTGGTTTGTACTGGTTCTATTATATCTCCATACCTTAACCCCCATATTGGGCTACCATACATTAGGGTGGCCATAGTAACTGACTCAAATAGTTTAATTCTCAAATTCCAAGAATCACATTTTCTTTTACAAAGTATATCCCATAACCCTGCATTTGCTTTAGTTGCTTTTTTTACAAAGTATGTAGACGCGTTGCTAAATACACCAGACGAACTAAACGGGACCCCCAAGTACACGTACTCCCTTACAACCTCTAGAGGTTTACCGTCGTAATAGAAAGTGCTGTTTATTTTGATGTGAGTACCCTTAGCAAACACCAAAATTTTAGTTTTGTCGACGTTAACAGTAAGTTGATTAAGTTCACAGTATTCATAAAGCTTCTCAAGCTTCCTTTTTAAATCTCCCTCGCTGTAGGCAAATATAACGGTATCGTCGGCATACATCAGCATAAAGATAGCTACTTTTTCATTTATACTCAGGCCGCTTAGTCCCTGTTGTGCAAAAAATTCATCCATATCAGATATAAAAAGGGAAAACAAAAGGAGGGATAAGAGTTCACCCTGTAAAACGCCCTCATTTACTTCAATGGATTTCGTATACCCTTCTCCTTCGCAGGTCAACTGTATCGAGGTCATAGGTCATTTGCCGAAAAACGACCATAGGGGGGACCACGTGTTCATTTTTATTTTGCATGTTAAATCCCATAAAAAAACATTTTTTTATTTCGCAAAGAAATTCAAAAATAGCCATTAACGTTATAAAGCAGGAGAAATCTACTGCTTAGGGACTTCTGCCATTAATATAGTTTGGGGTCGTCCATAAATGACGTCATCAAAATAATAATATTTTTGGACCTTGTAACGCATCCTTCATTGTTTAAATGACTATACTATATTTAACATGGGTAGACAGTAATACCTAAGTAGACTCATTGGCCATACCAACGTCTTTTATGGACGATCCCATTACCATTACCACCTGTATTTGTTTTTCCCAAATAGTAAGCATTACTTTAAAAGGCTTATTTCTGACCTTAGTGACATCGTTGTATTTTTACTAAGCGATGCGACTATCATAGTGGAACCGTCATGCAAGAGGAATTTTCAAAACATTAGAGATACTGCTGCAGTAGCTCCACTTCATGATGTTTTCACATTCTTTTGGTATTTTCTAAAACCTGACTTCTGGGTTTTGTAAAGTTCAAACATTATTTTTACATTACCACAACTAATTATCGTAAATACGTCAATACTAGTTTGGGTCTTAAATATACGGCGGGTTTCACTTCAAATATTTTTATAATTGCCGGGATCTAAAATTACCTAAGGTTCTAGTGATCGGTTATAAACATTACCTAATCATATTTGAAATCATTAGATACATTGAAAATATTCGAATGATGGTAGAATTGCGAAAGTAATTTCTAATTTATTATGCCAGGATTGACCCTCGTACTATGAAAAGGTGTAAGGTAGGCCCATTA
This sequence comes from Dicyrtomina minuta, assembly GCA_949802685.1. Classification (NCBI taxonomy): domain Eukaryota; kingdom Metazoa; phylum Arthropoda; class Collembola; order Symphypleona; family Dicyrtomidae; genus Dicyrtomina; species Dicyrtomina minuta. The sequence continues at coordinate 16,852,966 of OX461812.1, read as the reverse complement.
CTTGAATTTAATATAATTTTTTGATTAATGAACTACTATTATTGCCTTGTGATTTGATTACATTGACATTATTGTTCTTTAATAAGTCCTACAGGACAACTGCAGCGTTATTTGTTGCTTTCCATGATCAAATCAGTTTTTGCGATTTTTTGAAATTCTAAACAAAAATAAGTTACCCATCCTTGGTGTAACGTGAAGTATAAAAATCCGGCGCTTCGCGCCGGATTTGTCGACCGGGGGCGGGCCCGAAGTAGATGCTGAGCTACAACAAAGGCACAAGATAATTTATATTGCGCTAAAAAATGGTATAAGATTTATGCACCATTCACGAATGCCGTCATTTATGGAAGCTCCTCTACCATCAATAAGCCATATACGAATGTGCGTAGCATGTAGTTTAATGTATCTGCCAAACTTTTATAAATTGCTTCATTCACGAATGCCGTCATTTATGGAAGCTCCTCTACCATCAATAAGCCATATATGGATGTACGTGGCATCTAGTTAACAAAAAAAGCCATAATATTTTAGAGAAAACAAGGGCTAAAGCCCTTGTTTTATGGAAGCCTTAACAGCAAAAACCAAAAGTACAATATTGAAATTTTTGAATTTCCCGCGAAAACTTTAAATGTTGTGTAAACTCAAGATTTCTTATTGATCTTATTAGGTTATAGCAATTTAGTCTGTCATTCAGTAAATTTCGATGCTGACTTATAAATTTAAATAAATAATAAACATGCTTTAAGCGAAAATGCATTTAGGTTATTTTAAGTTTTGTAGAAGTACATGTTTTTGAATTTGCCGCCAAATCTTAAAATCCAAATTTGAACCTCTTACTAAATGTAATTACACATAAACGATACACCCATCAAACCGAAATGAATGTGCGAATCCAATTAACGTAGTGTGACAGCTCAGATCATGATTAATTTTTAGTTGTAATTAAAAAACTTAACTAATTTTTTGTCAAAGTTGACCGATGTTAATGAATGATTTATTATTTTAAAGGCCTTTAAAAATAAGGAAAACGGGTATTTTGTTTTTGGCCTCCGACGCATGCAAACAATGTTAGGCGGAATTTTCAAAAAAAGTAACGGTTTTTTAAAAAAAAGGGCAAACGTTTGTCGATAAACTCTTCCCTTTTGCGTAATTTGGAATCTACAAGTCATTAGCTTCCGATTGGTATATCACATGTTTAAATTGGTTAAGTATCTCAAAAGTGTGAAAAATCCGGTAAATTATGTAGATAGGTAGGAATTACATGATTCACAAATGACGTCATTTATGGAGCCTCCCTTACAATCAATAAGCCATATACAAATGTACGTGGTAAGCAGTTAAAAACAAAGGTTGGAAAACATTTTAATGTTAAAATATCTATAATCTATATAGATAAGTTCGTGACAAGTTGGTATAATGGTTTAGAAAACAATTCAAAAGTTGGCAATGGGGGTACCTAAAACTATGATATTTGTAAGACGTCATTATGGACGATCCCTGAATATCTATTATCTATATAAATAAGTTCGTGACATGTTGTTAGAATAGGATGAAAAAAATTAAATTTCAAATTGGGGGTACCTAAAACTATATTTGTGGGACGTCATTATGTTCGATCCCTAAATATCTATATTCATATAGATATGTTTGTGACATGTAGGTAAAATGGTTTAGAAATAAGTTCAAAAGTTGGCAATGGGGGTGCCTAAAACTATGATATTTGTGGGACGTCATTATGAGCGAACCCTGAGTATCTATAATCTATATAGATAAATTCGTGACAAGTTAGTAAAATGGTTTGGAAAAAAGTTCAAAAGTTGACAATGGTGGTACCTAAAACTATGATATTTGTGGGAAGTCATTATGGACGAACACTTAATATCTATAATTTATATAGATATGTCCGTGACATGTTGTTAGAATAGGTTGAAACAAAAATTTTTTAAATTGGGGGTACCTAAAACTATGATATTTGTGGGACGCCATTATGGACGACCCCTGAATATCTTCAAACTATATAGATATGTTCGTTCAACAGTGCAGTGCCAGACCCATGACCATTATTCCAGGCTGCATTGTTAACGCCTGTAAAATGATGAGGAAAGAGAATTATGATCAGCTAAGCTGGTGCTTGAAGCATGGACCCCAGTCATGAGCATGGCTATTTTCCAATTCAACAGTTCAGTGCCAGACTCACAACCACTATACCAGGCTGCCCTGTGAACGTACATATGTAAGAAGTACGTTTACTTGTAATGGAAATTCGTAAAAAAAATTCCATGTGTATTTTTAATGACAAAACTTGACAAGCTCTCAGTTCCGTATATCGTGGGTGAAGAGTCATTTTGTCGTAAGTCCAGTGCACGGCTAAAATCATTCTGTCGCAAGTCCATACGATTCTTAAAGTCATTGTGTCGCAAGTCCATTCAATTGGTAGCAGCTACTGTCGAGGTCGCTTCCGTGTTGTCTTATCCATTAGGGGGAGGGGGTGGGGTATATTACTGACTGTGTTGTACTCATGACGTACACTAAGAGGTCGTCCACAAAAGACGTAATGTTGCTGACTGTGTTGTACTCATGACGTACACTTAGGGGTCGTCCACAAAAGACGTAATAAAAATTCCATTCCCAAAAACTGCAAAATGTTCTATTTACATGTTTTTCAAAAGTGTAAAATGTTCTACATACATGTTTCTCAAAGGTGTAAAATGTTCTATCTTGATGTTTTTCAAAAGTGTAAAATGTTCTATCTACATGTTTCTCAAAAGTGTAAATTGTTCTATCTTCATGTTTCTCAAAAGTGTAAAATGTTCTATCTACATGTTTCTGAAAAGTGCAAACTGTTCTATCAACATATTTCTCAAAAGTGTAAAATGCTCTATCTAGATGTTTCTCAAAAGTGCAAAATGTTGTATTTACATGTTTCTCAAAAGTGCAAAATTTTCTGGAAATTGAATTTTTATTACGTCTTTTGTGGACGACCCCTAAGTGTACGTCATGAGTACATCACAGTCAGTACCATTACGTCTTTTTTGGACGACCCCTAAGTGTACGTCATGATTACATCACAGACAGTACCATTACGTCTTTTGTGGATGACCCCTAAGTGTACGTCATGAATACATCACAGTCAGTACCATTACGTCTTTTGTGGATGACCCCTAAGTGTACGCCATGAATACATCACAGTCAGTAATATACCGCCCCCCCCCCTTAATGCATAGGACAACGCTGAAGCGACCCTTGACAGTAGCTACCAATTGAATGGACTTGCGACAGAATGACTTTAAGAATCGTATGGACTTGCGACAGAATGATTTTAGCCGTGCACTGGACTTATGACAGAATGACTCTTCACCCACGATATGTACCTCCATGTATTGCAGTCTCTTTTTTTTATCTTGAAACATTAATTTTATTCTTGGTCGGTTTAACTGCTAATTGCGAAGAAACTATAACTTTAATAATAACCAAAAACTATACAGCACTTCTCCCTCGCATTTCTGGAAGATTAAAAAAGGTTTCAATTCAAAAGCTTCAAAAATGCGACCAGCGTGCGACCAACAGCCATGCGGACAGACAGACAGCAAACACCAGACCAATAGATGCTTGCTCAGCATCTAAAAATCGTTGCACTCTGAGTGCAGTGAAGTTGCACTCGGCTCCGCACCCTTGAGTGCAGTCTAAATTTCTGGCACTCGGACTCCGCTCAATGAGAGTGAAGCAGAGCGGAATTCAGTATTAAAGCGGAGTACTGCACTCCTCTTTTCGAGTGGTCCCAGAGTCCCAGCTAATGGTCGTAGTAAAGAGTGAGAAATCTAAATTTTGAACTGCGCGTGACATAGCTGGGCGCAGTCTTCGAGTGGAGTGCAGCAATCCGCTCTAAAACTGCACTTCGCTCCGCTTCACTCAGTGAGTAGAGTGCGAGTGCAAGGAATTAGCATTGCACTCAAGCGAGCAGAGCGGAGTGCACCGCGCTCGGAGTGCAACGATTTTTAAACTTCGCGCCAAACCAAGGATATCCTTTTGTATGTGAATGTTGCAAAAGAGTGGAGTGAAGACAATATTGGACTCATAACGTGTATTTAGCTTGAGTAGAGCGCGATTGCAGAATTTTTTGGTTGCACTTACGAGAGTGGAGTACGAGTGCGCGGCACATACCAAGCTATGGCGCGTGATATTATCTTGGCAACGTAATTTAAAATAATGCATTTATATGCGCTGTACGGCTACATCTGGCTAGTATATTGTCACTTAAGAGGCACGTTTGCCTAAAGTCCATACGTATCTTCTTAAAAGCACTTTGCCCAAGTCCGTGCAATTCCAAGATGTATTATATGCTGCTTTGGAACTTGCAGGATTGCATTGACTTGTGCAATAATGCTTTTAAGAAACGTATGGACTTGACCAATTATGATTTTTGCTGTGGACTGGAATTATGCAAACAAGTTTCTTCACTGATAATGTGTTGTGCATGAAATTTATAAATATCATTTGCACGTTTGATACTTTCGTGATATTTATTAACAAAAGAGCAAAATTTTCTTTTCGATGGAAATGGCGATAGTTGAACTTTGCCATTTGCCTGTAAAATAAAGAATTTCATTTTATGTACAATTCTGCAACGTTTTAGGAGAATTTTTAACAAAACAGTTTTCTCATAGGCATGACTCATTCAAATGCAGTTATTGTAAAATTCAAAATTTTTAATTTCTATGATAAAATTGTATGTGCCTCAAATGTTCACAACGAACATACTAAAATAAGCGCCTGGCGCTCATTGCGTATTTCAAAGTGGCTGGAAGACGCTAATTTAAGGCCCAGCACCGGACTTTATTAATATTTTTAAAGTTTAAGTACATAAAATGACACAAAATCATACGAAATCATCCCTAAAACAAGAGTTTTTGTGTTAGTTTTTATTGACATGTATTAGAGACTGCTTTTAACCAACGTGTGAACTTAATATTTCGCTATTTTAAGTACACTGTATAATGCTTCTAGAATGCCCAAGGATTATGTATAACACAACACTTGTTTTAGACTCGCCACATATTTAAGCACTGCTGACGCTTATGAAACGACCCGGCCCATATTTGAAGAAAAACGGTAACTTTATTCATTGTTGGAATTTAAACAAAATGAAAATGTTTGAACTTTACAAAACCAGAAGTCAGGTTTTAGAAAATACCAAAAGAATGTGAAAACATCATGAAGTGGAGCTACTGCAGCAGTATCTCTAATGTTTTGAAAATTCCTCTTGCATGACGGTTTCACTATGATAGTCGCATCGCTTAGTAAAAATACAACGATGTCACTAAGGTCAGAAATAAGCAGTAATACATATTGTTAAATGTGTAGATTTGATGTTGGTCTACGCTGGAAAAATAAATGTGGAAGTTGAGTAAAGTTGAGCGGATTTGGTTGCTTAACAATTAAATAACAGTTAAATTTATTGAACAGTTTAACTTGTATTTATCAAAGACTAACTATACAAGGTAAGGATGGTATATGGTTCTAGGTTGAGTTTTGGCAAAGGAGTGGCTCCTTTTGTAGATTCAATCTTAAAAGCTAACTCGTATACAATTATTACTCATTGTTACATTATTTATAAATATCGCATGATCTACAATTTATCTTACATCATAATTATTTCTCAAGAGAGAAAGTAAAACTTTATTTACACTGATACACAATCGTACTTGCCAACACGACACAGTAAAAACATTATACAATTTTTAACATATATATACAGGGTTTTATTTGGTATATTTATTTTAATCTATAATGAATTAGAAACATTCAAGTTGGAGTAATCGAATATAAGTGGTGGTGTGCGATTCTGTGCGACCCGCGAACCGCTGCCAGATACATGATCTCATTTATCAATCATCATCTTCATTCACATTGCGTAATGCCACATCCTTTGGCCTACATTATTAAATACTAATCTACTTACATTTCTTTTATAATTAATTTATATTTTATGTTTCATTTATGCCAGCGATGCCTACATCGCCATACATAATAATATTGTATATTTTCAAATTTCAAGTGCTTACTATTTGGGAAAAACAAATATAGGTGGTAATGGTAATGGGATCGTCCATAAAAGACGTTGGTATGGCCAATGAGTCTACTTAGGTATTACTGTCTACCCATGTTAAATATAGTATAGTCATTTAAACAATGAAGGATGCGTTACAAGGTCCAAAAATATTATTTTAATGACGTCATTTATGGACGACCCCAAACTATTTTAATGGCAGAAGTCCCTAAGCAGTAGATTTCTCCTGCTTTATAGCGTTAATGGCTATTTTTGAATTTCTTTGCGAAATAAAAAAATGTTTTCTTATGGGATTTAATATGCAAAATAAAAATGAACACGTGGTCCCCCCTATGGTCGTTTTTCGGCAAATGACCTATGACCTCGATACAGTTGACCTGCGACAAAAATGATTAGTGGTGCGCTTGCTTGCCACCATAGGTCTATCTAACACATGTGATCTTAAGTTGAAAATCGGCGCCCATGTCACGACCTTTCCTTGTTAGATTTTTATGCGCCTTACTGTTGAAATGGCGGCCACTGATCACCTCTTGGGGGTGATCACCTGTACGAAGGCTGGAACTAATTAACACTTTATTCATAATTTAACGAGTCTTAAATATTGTATGATATCGTACTAGTGTGGTTCTACTGTGCTATGTAGGGCTACAAGCAGAAGAAACTATTACTAGTTTTTTTAAGGTGTTAAACTTGAACTTTGTGCAAGTATGCGCCGAACAAGTACACACAGTAAACCTCGGATATGTGCTGATTACGCCTGTGTTAGGTACGGGGGACCATTGGCTCAGTTGGTTTGTAGGTTGAACATGCAATGTACGCGAACAGTGGACTTGTGTGAATATGTAGGTGCAATAATACTTGTGAATAACTGGGATGCAATATGAGGATGGGCAATGAGATACTTTGAGTATTGGGATAAGACTTAAAGAATCAAAGCTTGTATCTGGCTCTACGACACTCTCCGCGTCCGGCAGCCAGTAGGCTGGGTAAGAATGATTAGATGCTTTTTCGAAGGCGATTACAATCCGATTAGTTTATTCTCTAGATCTCCTGATCTCCTCTGGATTAAACTTTGGTAACAAATATAAATTTTACATATAATTTGGTTGTTTTGGATTATTTCGGCATCCGCCGCATTCTAATCATTGTCACATATTTCTCTTAAACTAATTTCATCTAAACACAAAAATCATTTCATCATAGTATTTGTGAGTTTTCACTTAAAGCTAAATTTGTCAATCGGATTATTAGTTTAATTCCTGTGGAACAATTGAAGAAAATAAATTTAAATGCAATTCATGAGATGAAATCTCATGTTTTGATGAAACATAAAGTCATCATGAACTTGAATTATAAATGAATGAGAATCCCAGACTCTCTTACAAAACAAAACATTGTGTCTCGTGCATACTCATGCATAAAAATGCTTTTGAAATCGGTCAACTACTTCTTGCATTAGCATTCCATATTCATCATTGCTTATGCAAAACCTAGACTAATTAAATATTATTACTCATGTCCGCATCGCAGATGAGTTTGAGTGGACTTTATTTCAGTGTCAATTCATTCAATACAATTGTACTGCTTTCCAGTAAAGGACACTATAATAATTACACGTAACTAAATTTAAAGTTACTATAATTACAATTTACTTTTACAAAATTAAATAATTAACTAACCCATTAATTAATGAGTGACATGCAAAAATGCTTTAATTATTTCCTAACCTACGAAGTTGAAACCTACAATATCTATCATATATATTACTGCGTATGAGTTTATATGTATGTATGTTTTAATAATTTTATATACCTAGGTGTATATGTAAGTATACATCTCTGTATTTTGTAGTACGTAGCTATGGTTGTTGTGCCAAGTTTTGATGCTGCTGAAGGTTCTGATCTCTGAATGCTAAATATGTACAACGATATCCTTAGAGGATCAAAACATAACTTTTCCAAAGCTTTCATGTAGTATACGTGATGGTAAAATGTTGATAGAATAAAACATCTACTATGTACCAATAATGGTTTAATTAGGTAGTATGCGTAGTATTAAGCAAAATACAACAGTGCGTCTTTGGTTTACGTTTTCTCTTATTATGATTAAATAGAAATTTGGAATAACTTGCAGGGCCATTGGAGTGGTTATCTTTCCGAAAGAAGAGCCAGCATGGTTCCCCGCAGATGATCTTCGAGATTTCCATGGGATTGTTGCACATGAACCCACCGCTGCGGAGCAATTTCTATTTGGTTTTCGAGACGACGGAAGTGAAGGGATTTGTTGTCCGACAAATACAAGGAAGCGTGATGATGATGATGAAGATGATGATGATCCCCTTAATTAATTAGAAAGATAATCCTAATGAGCGATACAGAAGAAATTTTTTTTAAAGTCTGTGTGTGAACTACACATTACATTGATTCAGGTTATAATCACGTTACAATCAGAGAGCACTGCTATATTTGAAAGAATAACAAAGAAGCGCAAATGGTACATTTGAAGAAATTTTGTTCCAGTTCCGGTTCCATAATCCGTTCCAGCCAAAAAAGAGCAGAGCTCAACTCATTTTATGCCCATCAGCGGCCAGCAGCAATGCCCTAAATTATTAAATAGAAGAAATTCTACCTATTGTAAACGTAGTTCTATCCCTAAGTTGTTCATAGAAGGTATGTAGTATTTAGTATATAGACTATATATAGACGGAAGGCAGGGAGGGACTTTTACGTAGAGGATGAAGTGCAGTGAGTAGTGTGACAATGGTCATCTTGTGGAGTCAGGATTTAAGCCTACCCACGACTCACGCTTCGTCTTACTAGTTAGAGTTACTTTAATCCAGTTAGCGGTAAGTAATTCCCTTAAAGCTTGCCGCGGTTACGGTTGACGGATACGGGTACGTAGTTCAGTCCTGCTGCTGATACAACATCCTCCCAAATCCAGACTTATTTTAAAAGGGGCTTCGAAATGAAAGTAACGTTTACGTAAAAAGCAGCCTGTGAAAAAGCCAAATCTGGCGTAAAGTTATTGTATTGGGAGTTCAAAGCAGATGAAGCAGTAGCCATCACAGACCCCCGACTATAGATATAACTCCACACTGCACTGTATCGCATCATGCAGCCTGCAGGGCACTGATACCAGTTTCGATCGAAGATTGTAATCTCATGCCACGTCATAAAACGATATTTATAGACAAGAAGTACCTACATATATATGTAGCTAATAAAACAAGATTGAATACTGCACCATATAGCGCATTTTTCTCAAGCTAGTGCAACTTCAATTGAAATACTAGACAATAATAGCTGAATATTTAAGAATCCAATTCCCATGGTTTTTGTCTAATCGATGATTTAAAGTTTAGACAAATAAGATTAAAACTCCACAAGGGAAACCTTGTAAGAATTAAAAGACTGAACGGCGAATTCTTCAGATATCGCGCATAATTGGTACCCTTCAAGCCCTAAAAGGACATTCCCTTAACAGCATAGCGTACAATTTGTCCCCCTGAAGACCAAAAATAACTCCTTAACAGCACGGTGTATAATTTGTCCCCTTGAAGACCAAAATTAACTCCCTAACAACACGGTGTATAATTTGTCCCCTTGAAGACAAAAAATAACTCCTTAACAACACGGTGTATAATTTGTCCCCTTAAACACCAAAAATAACCTCCAGTCTCAACAACCCACAGCCCTTAACCTCAACAGCGGATACTTATATTCGCAATATTGCCTAAAAATTTCTTTTTACCAGAAATTTTTAGTTAGCCGTACTTACAGTCTTAAATTTATAACGAACCTTTCATTCATCGCAGCTATAAATTTAAGACTGCAGGTACGGCTAACTATTTTTGTTACTACCTATCTACATAATTTACCGGAATTTAGAAACTTTTGCAATACTGGACCAATTTCATCGTGCCATATATCATTCGAAAGGTAATCACTAGTAGAATTCAAATAACATAATGCGCCTCTATTTCTACTAACAGTTTCCATGGCAACGGTCTTTTAATTTTTCCATTTCACCTAAAACGGGTTGTATGGGCCACAAACTCAAAACAAAAAAAATGGTGTCTGCTTATTTTTTAAGAGCTTTTCAATGATATATCACTCGACAAAATCCGTTAAATTTTTTAAATTTTCAATTAAGTTTTTTCAAAATTATTTTAAAATAATTAACTATCGTGCGTGCACACTAAGTTATATAGATTTGCCTAATCGTTACCGTTCGAATGGTATATCATGTTTGCGTAAGTTTACTGAGTGACCGGTCGAAATCTTCATTTAACACAATATTTAAAGTTTTCGCGGGAAATTCAAAAAATTCAATATTAAATTTTTAGATTTATTGAGAATATCAAAATACCTGTGCGTAAATCGTCACAACTAACCCGTTTACGGCTTCTTCCCTTTGATTTACAACCTGTAAATTGTCAGCTAAAATTTGGCGGCAAATTCAAAATACTAATTTTGCTGTTAAGGCTGCCATTAAACAAGGGCTTTAGCCCTTGTTTATTTATTATATAATAAGTCTCATTTGGGCTGACGCCCATGGGACTGGTACTTTTATTCGTTTTTTTTGTGTTAGTATCAATTTCTTTCATAGGAGTTCCATAAAATTTAAGTGTGGTATGTAGTTGTTTGCGAGGTCCCTGGGCCTAGGTGCCCTTACAGCTAACTTATAATGTGTAATTATCGTCAATTTTTGTGTATGAATTTTGGAGTGCAATAAAATAAAATAAAAGAATTAAAGCATTTGAAATAAATAATGTTTGTTTTGTTAGTTTTGCATAAATTTAGGTAACGTATAGAGAAATATATAAACATTATCTGTGATTTTCAAATGAAGATCCCTTTTTATCCACGGGAACCAGCAAGCCTTGTTCTGTTGGCATGAGTTCGCCGAAGGGGTTTAGGATCAGTATCAGTATGAATCTCGATTAGCTAAAATAGATATACCAGTACTAATAGTTGTGTTGTATATACATAGCAGTAATATTATTCATATAATTTAGATACATATCATTAATATTTGATTTGGTACGGCTAACTAAAACTTTCTGGTAAAAAGAAATTTTTAGGCAATATTGCGAATATAAGTATCTGCTGTTGAGGTTGAGGGCTGTGGGTTGTTGACACTGGAGGTTATTTTTTGTCTTCAAGGGGACAAATTATACACCGTGTTGTTAGGGAGTTAATTTTGGTCTTCAAGGGGACAAATTATACACCGTGCTGTTAAGGAGTTATTTTTGGTCTTCAGGGGGACAAATTGTACGCTATGCTGTTAAGGGAATGTCCTTTTAGGGCTTGAAGGGTACCAGCTATGCGCGATATCTGAAGAATTCGCAGTTCAGTCTTTTAATTGTTACAAAGTTTCCCTTGTGGAGTTATTTATGGGCTTCACAGCTAAGGCGGTACTGCTCCATTACCCTCACTTATTATTCGTGGAGAGCAAACTCATTCCTCAGCATTCAAAGTTGTTATGTAAGAACTCAATTTTAAGGAATAAATTAGAGATTACTGACTTGTACAACTTGGACAACTTGTAAGTAGGGATGCTAACGCAGCATATAACGTTTATTACCACGAAAGTAAAGCAAGGCTAAAACTAAATAGATAAACTTAAAAGTAAATAAAGCGCAGTGTAACTGTGGATACCAACGCATGACATAGCGTTACAGCAGTTGCCACATTGAAAGCTTTAATCATCAAGTTTTGATCGCGAATTTTAAATAAAAATGCAATGAAGTAGTATTGTTTGTTGGCGGCATATTAGTAAGGCTGTAGTAGTATAGTTTGCTGACGGCATTTTAAGATTCCTAAAGTAGTAGAGTAAGTTGACGGCGACGGCTGTGCACCTTAGTGAGTTAGTCATCAGTATTACGATTACATTTTAAGTAAAGTTTTAAGAATTCTCATTGGCAAAATCGTATGGCAAAACAATATGGCATTGTTCTAAATTATATAACATCGATATTGCAGTCCCTAGAATTTTTGATATCTTAATATTAAGATTCATATCCGATGTCGCATTTGTTAAAATTTGTGACATTTGCGATATTCAAATCGCATATCGCACGTCTTTGCGGTGCCAAGTCACTATCAGTGCTTGCTGTTATGGTCTCGACTTTAAAATTTACATCAAGCCAAAGACTTCTAAAATCAAAACTATCAAAAGGCTGGAAAAGCAATCAAATGTTATGACTTAAAATTTAAAGGTTTCTAAAGGTGGTCTTGAAAATCACATCTTGTTTGTAATAGGTTGGGGGTGTTCTCACTAGTGCCGCAATATTGTAAATTGTAATTTTATAAAGTTACATTTACAATTTGGAATTGTGAATACAATTACAATATTCCTTGAGCAATATAGTACAGTAAATTAAAATTATTACAATACAACACAACATCACACCCCAGTTGGAAATCCTCTAAATAATTATGTACATAAAAGTTCCCACCGTGTATTCTATGTAAAATTTATGCGTAATCTGAACATAAAAATATTATGCATAATCTCTTATGAAAAAATGGTACTAATCCGGACAAAACATTGGGCATAACAGTGTATGCATTATGTATTATGGCAAAATTTTTATGACAGATGCCTTAAGTATAATTTTTTATAATGAAACTTTTACGCACGAATTTCGGGACTTTAACCTTAACTGACCTTTGACCTAGGTCAGCAGTCAAATTTTTGGGACGCCCATGTAACATTACTAGTAATTGTTATAACTCAAAAAAATTGATTTATTGTTACAAATTACTAAGTTTTTGACCTAACTTAAGCATGACCTGTGACCTAGGTCACTCGGGCAATTCGGAATTTATTAGTTATTCCCGTATCACTTAGTTCATAATTTTTTCATGCGTTAAAATGTTTTAAAAATTTAAATTTACGGATAATTAAAAATAGTAAGGAGCAGTATGTATGGCAGAATAAACTACAAGCAGAAGCTGAGCTTACAGCGTGTTAGTTTTATCACTGAAAAACAATGGGTTTGTAGTACAAGGCTAACATAAAACCGAATCAGTTAGCGCTAGTAAAAACGGGTTATGTATTAAGTTTACTGAATTCAGTAGGTCAGGTGCATGTGTTGCCGTTTTGAGTGGGCTCGGTTAGAATAGCGCCGGTACGAGTGTTGATAACAGAAATGGGCGGGGTACGAGTGGTGCTGGTACAAGTTGGCTTGGTAATATTAGCACAGATACAATTTGGTATGTAGGAGTAGTTCCGTATCGTGTGGTAACAGTAGGAGTAGTTCCGTATCGTGTGGTAAAAGTAGGAGCAATTCCGGTTCGATTGAGCTGTGTAAGTGTAGCGCCGGCATGAGTTGCGCTGGCAAGAAATTTTGCTGATTGTTGTTGGCCTATGTGGCAGTAGTACGGGATCGAGATTTACTGATTCTTGTGGGCCTTGTAACAGTTGCACAGGTAGAAGAAGGCCAGGCACGAGTAGCGCTGGTACGACAAGTGACGGTACAAAAACTGTTTGTAATTGGATTTTACAATATATTATGCCATTTAAATTAGTTTCAATAAAATGAAGTGTAACATGCATAAACGGTAATATTGGGCAAGTATTAACGTATTTATTAAAAATTGCAGTTATAATGAAAATAAATTGGTAAAAATAATTTTCAGCTTTAAATGAATTTTATATTGTTTAGTTTAAAAGAATTTTAAACTTATATGTTGATTGTCAAATTCCGTTGAGAAGTACAAACGGTAGTTAAATTATGTATATTAGCAGAAATAAGGTATTATTGAAAATTTGAATTTCCCCACAAATCTGAAATATAAAATTTCTGTTATTTTTTAAAACTATAATCAAGTGATAAAAATGATAGTGATGACGACAAATATAATAAATATTAACATTCACGCGCATATATTAAAAGTGTTAGTTATAATTGACAAGTTTAAAGTTTGATCCAATTAAAAAAGGATAAAAGGCAAAACAAATTAATTTTCAGTTTTGAAAAAAATTCTATTTTTTATTTTTAAAGAGCTTCACAATGACATACTGCATGCCAAATTTGGTTGTAAAATGCGAAAGTAAAGCCAATATTATGTGGATAGGTAGGAGTAAAAGTAATATAATATTTAAAATGCAATAACTCCCGCCACCTTCAATCATTCTTTGTGACTTTGTGCGACCTAATGGACAATTTAGAATAAATAATTTGTGCTCAACCCCTAAGCCGTTTACTTAAGGTTAATTTGATATTTTGTGTATGTTGCTCTTAAAGGAGTATTTATTACCTACAATCTACATAATTTACCGGAATTTTGAAAATTTGGCAATACTAGACCAATTTCATCGAGCCATATATCATTCGAAAGCTAATCACCAGTAGAATCCAAATAACGGAATGGGCCTTCATTATAACAAAACGTTTTCAAAATAACGGTCTTTTAATTTTTAAATGCCGCCAAAAATGTGTTGTATGGGTCGCAATCAAAAAACCAAAAAAATGGTGTCTGCTTATTTTTAAAGACCTTTCAAATAATATATCACTTGACACAATCCGTCAAAATTTTTTAAGTTACAATTACGTTATTTAAAAACCATTTAAAAACTAATAACGACCGTGCTTCCACACCATGTTCATTAGCTTTGCCTAATTGTCGCCATTCCAATGATATATAATTTTAGTGTAAATAACTGGTCGAAATCTTGAGTTAACACAAAAGTTAATGTTTTAGCGGGAAATTCAAAAATTGGAATTTTGAATTTTTTACTGTATTACAGAAATTGATTGTAAATAAGATCGATAATATAACCAAAAACGCATTGTGCGGCTTAATTGCTTCTCTTAATTTAAAACACGTAAATTAAAATTAAAATTTGGCGGCAAAAAAATGCCTAATTTTGCTGTTAAGGCTGTTTTATGTGACATAATTTATGTCCAACCCCTAAGCCGTTTACCCAATGTTATTGTGACTACGGGTGGGTGGGTGTTTACGAAAACATAATTCTAGTATTATTGTCTAAAATATAATAATAATAATAATAATTTATTCCTTGAGCGATTTGGCCGCAGCCCATAAAACATTTGTTATTTACATTTGGTTATACAAGGATAATAATAATAATAATAATAAATTTATTCAAGAGCTGATTCGACCTTTGGTCCTTACAGCTCGTCATTTCTTTGATAGTACAGTTGTCACATTTAAAATAAATAAATACATAAGTATTAACACTTTTACATTCAACACGCTTTCATTACAATCTACTGCGAGGTATTTAAAATATTCCTTCATTTCTTGTTTTTCATAAATATCAAAACTCATTACAAAAGTTTCTAATTTTTACAGCTTCATCCCAAAAAATATACCATGATTGAATATTTTCCCCTGCAAAAAACCCTTCACTGATGTTTTTACACAAAAAATCATTTCGATTATTTATAGAACACATATACAAGGATAATGTTCCTTGGTTAAATAATATATAAATATCAATTAGGTATAAAGTATGTCTGTATAAGTATGTGTTTAGTCTATCTTGGATTTTGTTTCGTTGAGCCTGTAAGGAAAGGAAAGCATAGTGAGAATTTCATATTATTGCATGTCATAAATTAAGCCTTAAATAGGTCATGGTACACAATGCTTACGTATGTTGATCAAAGAATTAAACAAGCCTTGCAAAAAAGAAATAACGAAGAGAATGGTGTAATATAAATAGATTTCAGTTTTTGTATGAAAAGTAGGGGGGCACGGGGGGGTCAGGAGGGTTTATTTATCTTCAATACATCTGTAGTAGAATTTCCTGGTCATAAGGGCTTCGTCCCAAAAGTTAAAAAGTTGTTCATAAATATAAAATTAACTCATGAGTAATTAGGGGTCACTAATAAGGATCCGAAGGCACAAATATTAATAATGTTGTAATTGACATTTACTACTATGTATGTAGTATTTGATTATTACAACTACGACTTCATATTGTAATTTATTTTATTTACTTACAATACAGTACATTTTTCACACGATAGTTTTACAATATTACGGATTACGGCACTATAGTCCTCTCTTCTTTTACTTTCAGTCTTTTAATTCCATTCGAACAGCAGATAAAGGTTGATGATCATTTGATTAAATATAGCACTAACGGTTTAATTAAATGTCTCATATGAGGTTGAACAGTTTAACAAATATAATATTGTTTTCAATTTGAAATTTTAGAATGTATTTTATTTTCATTATGATTATGAGTTCGCTGGAGTCCGTAATCCGTAATAAGACAAAACAAAAATAGAAACTTCATAGAGACCAAAGCATCAAATTTTTTATTTTATGATTTTCGTCCAACTCATCAACGAGTATACAGAAAATGCAAAGCTGTTTGCGGGATTCCTGTCCTGCTGTTAGTACAGTGCACAGATGTATAGTAGTAGCAGTAGTATTATAGATCTATTGCATATACGGGCCAAGGCCCAGACACAAATCAGATTAAATGAGGTTACAGAGTTTTTGATAAACAGATGATATATGATACCACCTTAGCCAAGGGGAAAATTATTTCTAATTACAAAAATCATGATCACGAACAAACTAATTATGAGTATACATAAATTGATACATTTCATAACTCTATTTAACAGTATACAAGGTTTAGGTTTGACATTTAAAAAAAACATTTACAAAATTTATTCATTTATTCATTTTAGGTAATTCACAACAATCCTAGCTATATTCGATCGATTAACAATGATTAGTGATTAGTTATTGAACCCTGGAAATCTACCTATGATACGCTTACGTTGGAATCGGGTTACAGTTGCTTCACTTCAATGTCTTTTAAAGAACATACGGGTTCTCTTATGTACTAGTTACATTGCTTCTGCCACACTATTCATGAATCTGATGCCAGACAGTGACATGTCCTTGACCTTATTTCGGTACCCACACTATGTGCAAAAATTCAGAAGCGGTCCTGGCTGCCAGTTACTGAAGTCAGAATTCAACCCAGTGGTATTAAATTTCCTGAGATTTTTGATTACAATATCTTGTAACAATAGTAACGTTATAATATTTGAAGGTTAGGTATTTAATTTGAGTCTCATAAAACAAAAACATTTTTTGAACTAAATTTGAATGGCTAGCTATAAGGGACAACAATTAACTAACGGAATGCTTTATAGTTTAATTTATATTATTTCATAGGATAAATAACAGTTATTTATTTAATTTATTACGATCGGTCCCTATCAGGTTTTTTTCATCACTAGAGTAAGTAACACCATCCGCCATAAAAGAGTAGCATCCTGAGTAATTGACTGACTTGATGGAGGGGTCCATTTATTGATCCAGTCTTGTTCCGTAAGATGTTTATGAATTTATTTTTTTTCTACTTCGGCACTGTTGAATGTAGACGTGGGGTAGTGAGTTCTTCAGTTGTGACTTCAATCTTAGCACCGAAGATACTTCTTGCGTTTCAGCCAGCTGGACAAACATAAGGGGGGGTTTACTCTGCGTTTTATTGTTGATTCGTTTTGCCTTGATGATGTGAACATTAGTAAGTTTGAGTGTTTTAAAGATCACTGAACTTGCATTCCCTGTTGGGGATGAGCAGACTGGGAGTCCTGTGATGAGAATCTCTTTTCTGATATTTGGTCTTTTGTGGTTCCACAGGCTTAGATCCGATTGTTGTAATATTTCTTCCAACTCAATTATTTTAACTTTTAGCAATCTAGTTTTAATTTCCTGTCGTCTTGCTGCCTTTTTTAATTTTTCATCCAATTTTTTTGATTTTCCGTTCATATCAGGTTCTAAGACTTGAAATTTAGAGAGAAATTCCAATTTGATGCTTTCCAGCTTCGAGTTGAGCTGCGAAGGTAATTGTTGACCCAGGAGCTGCAGTTGCTGGGAAAAATAGGCAGCTAGCTGTTTTTGTTTTTGTAGTACTTGTATTCTTTTTTGGCTTGGCATGGTTACCAAGCAGAGTACAACTAGTTGAATTGGTGGGTTGACACAAGGTTTTGTATTAAAATTTCCCGTTCTTCGTATTACGTATGTACCTCCTATGGTAATTCCTGCACAAAGACGGCTGCATGGCAGGATTTTAGATCTTGTTAAAATAGCACTAATTTAGTTAGACCCTAATAACTTCGACCTGAATTCGACTAATAACGCACTTTTGGTTGTACTTCCAATTTCGAATTGTTCAAAATTTTTACATTTAACTCTAAAAAAAAATAAAAAGCAACAATCTTTTATGAAATAAAAGAAGAGCTCGTGGGAAATAGGTGTTTCCCCTTGCGTGCGCTAGGTGGCTCTCGCACAGGTGTATATAATATATAGATGAAGTACTGTAATCTCTTCCTACGTATTTTTTTCCCGATCCCATGAATGAATTTGCCGGTAATAGTTTATCATTACACAAAAATGTAGCGGCGGTAGCGACATCTGCGTTTAAAACCTTCAGCACTGCTTACTTCTCGGATTCAATTCCTTGCTCATCGCTAGGATTCGCTGCCATGTACCAACCGAAGACCACGGCTCCCAGTATTTACATATAAGTAGAAAACTATAATTAGTACCCGAGAGACATCTATCAATTGTGAAATCCTTCAGTGCTTCAAGCTTGAGTTTTTTTAGGGAAAGGTAAAAAGTAGAGATGGTGCGTTGTCCCTTGCCTCCGACGGTTTCAACCTCTTCTCGAGTATCTATATATTATATACATCTGTGGTACAGTGCACAGTGCTGTCGGCTGCTGCTGCTGTAGTTTGGTTCGGATTCCTGTCCTATTGTAGCTGTGCTGTCGGCTGCTGCTCCTGTAGTTTTGTTCGATCGTTCCGTTGCAGCCTTCAGTGTAGCAACTTTTGATAATATAATCAGGGGTTGTCGATAAATGATGTCATTGGTAGGGTCAGTCGGTTATTCGTGACATGTGATGTCAAAGATAGTTTACGGAATCTTAAATTGATGACATAGGGGTGGGTGTGCCCTAAAATGGTGATAATTTGAGTGACCTCATTTGTGAACTATTTTTGGCGTGTCTTGGCGATGTGTTACACGTCCTTTGTTACTGTACCGAATACGGTAAAAGACCTCAGTCTTTTAATATAGCTATACCATGAGAAGTTAACCAATCAGAAGCGAGGCAGAGTATAGTTACGTGTACAGTGCACAATCAACAACGAGATAAACCATTGCGCATTGTACTTATTTAGTATAAATTATTTTTAAGGCTGCAGATTCCGTATAGTAATAATTATAAAAACAAGGTCTAATCTAAAGCCTTGTTTAATGGCAGCCCTAACAGCAAAATAGGGCGGTTTGAATTTGAAAAAGGTGCGTACATTCTTATTTTTAATCAATTTCTGTAATACAACAAGAAATTCAAAATTAAAATTTTTGAATTTCCCGCTAAAACTTTAAATATTGTGTTAACTCAAGATTTCGACCGGTCACTCAATAAACTTACACTAAAATGATATATCATTTGAATGGTAACAATAAATTAGGCAAAGGTAATGAACATGGTGTGGAAGCACGATCGTTATTAATTTTTAAATGGTTTCGAAAAAACATAATTGCAAAAAAATAAACGGATTTTTTCGAGTGATATATTATTTGAAAGCTCTCCAAAAATAAGCATACACAATTTTTTTGTTTTTTGATTGTAGCCATATAACACATTTTAGGCGAAATTTAAAAATTAAAAGACTGTTATCTTGAAAACTTTTTGTTAAAATGGAGGCGCATTCCGATATTTGAACTCCACTAGTGATTACCTTTCGAATGATATATGGCTCGATGAAATTGGCCCAGTGTTGCAAAATTTTCAAAATTCCGGTAAATTATGTAGATAGGTAGTAATAACATGTAAAAATTTATTTAAAAATTCGATAAAAAATAGAAATTCTTTCTTCGTTTCATTTTTTAATTCCGCTAAGGGCACGTTTACGGTACGGTCCAGGTTGATTCTGTCTGTTTCTTCTAGATTGGGCAAAAAGTCTGAAGCTGAAGAGAATCTCGCCATGCAATCCATGGAACGGTTAGGATTTTGTAGGATGTATTTACACGCTCAGAAAACAATGCCGAGATTTACAGCGTCAGCTGTAAAAAGTAATGGAGGTGACATGTTAGTGAGCCTCTATATTGACAGCAGTTAGAATTGGTAACCGTAAAAATTGGTTAGAATATATATATAAATATAATATTATATTATTAATAATATTAATTAATTAATTAATTATGGCATATAATAGAATATTCCTGTTAATGATTATAATAGAGGAAAAAATAAAAGGGATTCACAGATTTTTTGTTAAGTGCTATTATAGTGGTGCCGGTAAAATAGAATAACAAGAACTATACCAAAATATGAAAATTTTCAACAGCATTTACAACCAATGACAACTGAAGGCTTTATTTTAACAAAGTATAGTTATTTATTACCTAAGATGGTTTTAAAATGCAAAGTAGATAGAAAAACTTAATTAAGTCACAATAGCTGGAGTAAATAAATATAAATAACAGCTCAGTGTAGAGAACAATGTTCCCTTAATCAGGGTACAGTCAAATCGGTTTATAAGGGATCCGGATTTAAGGAAAAACGGCTTTAAGGGACAGTTTTAAAATATTTGGTTGGCCAGCCTATGTTTCATTGTTAAAAATATGCGGATATAAGGGAACCGATATAAGGGAAATTCGGATAAAAGGGACTGTTTTTCTATGCATTTGAGGCCTTTTTAGGTCAATTATAAGGGAATTTGTAATAAAATTAGCGAAGTTGTACACCAAAAAGATGCTCTCTAGAATACTTCTGTATTTTTTAATGTGTACCACAAAACTGCAGTTATCTTAACATTTACATTATCTTTCATTTAAGTAAGTGGGTCGTCTATTTATATATGACAGCTTTTTTTCTTGTTAGTATTTCTTCTTATTTATTCCTTATTTAGTTTTTAGTCCTCATGGAGTTCGCAACCGACAATGTTGACTAAGCGGAAAATAAACACGTTAGACACTGAACAGAAATGTCAAATATTACAAAAGTTAAATATCCAAAAGCAAGCAGACATTATTAAAGAAACCGGTATAAGTTACAGTGTAATCAGTAGAATTAAGCACAAAATTTCATTTTTTCGAAAAAATTGGTCGAAAAAAATAGGCCTCAGAAACAGTGTTTTCTTTAATTTTTTTCGAAAAAATGAAAATTTTTGAATTTTGAAAAATCCTGAAATTACTTTTTAAAAAAGAGTTTAACCTTAAGAAAACATCAAATTTCATCAAAATCGGATGACAACTGTAGAAGTTACAGGGCGGCAAAATATTAAAATTTGAATTTTTTTAAACTTTGGCGGGCTATTGTGACCGAACAACGCAAAATGCACTCGAGTTACTTTGGATCCCCACTATTTAAAAGTAGCCTGATTTTTGTAGATATAACTTTTTGAAATCGACGAGCTACATGTGAAACCATTCCCTTGTAAGTAATAACAATGCAGCAATTCGGTTTTATGACAGTGATACTACTACGAGCTCTTGAAACAGACTAATAAAATAAAATGCAAAACCGAAATGAATTAGTGTATACTCATTGCCATTCCAATATGATAAAAATAATTACCCAAATTAATGCATATTGCTAATCAGGATAAAATGCCTAGAAGCTAGACGTTCGTTAGAACACCAGTATTATTTTCTCAGAATGCCTTTACACGGCCGCGTAATATTATATATCAGTATCTTAAATTAGGGTTTGGGGGGAGAATGTCCGGGGTTGCTGCTTGGGGGGAAAATGTCCGGGGGGAATAGGTCCGGGGGGAATATGTCCGTATACCCCCAACATCGTTAACTAATTTTTGTATTTAAGAACGAAATCCTATAAGTCACTTCTGGTTGGCTCGCTAGCCTTTTAAATTTTGTTTAATGGACGAAACACTGCAATCGTAAGGGTACCATAGGTACTTTGGGCGGAGCGTATTTTACGATTATTTTATTTTATGTTGTTGTAATTGCTCGTTGTTTTCCCTTAGTTTCTTACCAATATACTCTCCGTTTCCAGCCGTTAATTAGTTGAAATGAAAATGAAATGATACCAAATTGATTTAGGTACGTCAATTACTTTTCGTCGCTGGTTGGTATTTCATTTTTTGTGTGAGGGATTTTAATGTCAGCAAAGTTCATTGGTTGCAATTGAGACACGAAATTCAAAATTTGAAAAATATTTACCAAAATTATTGTAAATCGCATTTTATGAATGTGCTCGGTTATTTTTAAACAGAGGTAACGGTAAAGGTAAATGTGACACAGATACAAATGCCTCTGTAAACAATATTTAATCAATTTTTCGATACTACCTTTATTATTTTTTACCGAGCTCCCCCATTACTTTTTACAGGAATGCTGTAAACCTGAGTTTTACAAATATTACGGTGATGAGCATTTCCGAGCGTGTATGGATTTAGTTTTTGTATGTTAGGATTACATTTTCAGTTCAAGATACTCTCTTAACATGAGTTGTATGTGACCGTAATCGTTTCCTTAATTGTGTGCCAATTTTTGGGATACTCGATACTACTGTTTTAGTTATTAGTTCCAAACGGCGGGTTATATAAAAATTTGTAATCCATTCAATTATTGAAATTACTTATATGCTATCAATACTACCATTATTACAAAATTACAATATTACATAGTACAAAGGCGCAAAACAACAACAAAATGTGCGACAAAAATTGTAAATTTGTAATTGAACAATAAGTAATCGAACCCTAGAAAACTTAACAAAATAGGAACTAAGTATGTACTTACTCGCATGGAAATTGAAATCAAGGCCGTTTCCCTAAAATTACAAAAAAAAAATGCACTAGCTAAAACAGGTGGATGCATTACAATGTTTTATTTTTGTGTGTCATTATAATATCACTCGCTTAAGAAACGTGCTATCAAAACATTTACCACACTTCCTAAACATACTTTTACTCATTTCCGTAAATCATCTTGGTCGAAATATAAATCCAGAGAGTACACAATTTTTAAACAATGAATTATTCAAAATCCACATACATGTTTATTATCTGTCAGCGTCATAAGTGCAATTTACGTTAGCTAGCAATAAAAGAAACTTGCTGTTGGGAGCTTGCAAAAATAACGTTATGGAAAAATCCGTAATTTTGACCCCTACCCCCCCTTTTTTGGTATGTACGCACATGTAAAAGGATAGGGCAACTTGACCCCTACCCCCCCTAAAACCCATAACGTTATTTATGCAAGCTGCAGTATATAGTAGTTGATAAATTGATATAGGGATAACATAAGGAAATACAAAAAAAACTTGAATGCGTTTTAGGGGAAATATATGAGACCGAGCCAATAAGTATTTTTTTTCAGAACTATAAGAAAACAAATGATTAAACTATGCACGTCTGTACAGGCAAAATGAAATTTCTGAAAATATTGCTGACATTTTGAAGCTATTGAAGTACTACATGTGTAGCAAAATAATAATACAAAATGGGAGTTAATCGAAATAGTGGTTAATTAAACGTATAGTGAATCTCTCAACTCTCTGAGAAAAATAGCAGAACGTATATTAGGAAATTTAGGAATTCGTATTCGTAAAATATAAGAGTGAATTGCATATGACATGATGGATACTAACTTGGAATTGAACGTCGATTCGATTCGATTTCCATGCTTGATGGTGGATACAGATACAATGTAACATATATGTGTGTTTGAATTGTGTTTAGGGAATAATAGTAGAATTGAACTATTAAAATATGAAAATTAAGCGTTGACAGATAATCCAATCATATAAGGATCTACAAGGATTGCGACATGTTCATTGTCAGACTAAATTGTGATAGACTTAAAATTATAAACTGAACATAATTAATTATTGTGAAGAAACTATATTATATGGCCGCACGTACTTCTTTTATGATTGCTCTTATATGTAATTAATTTTAAAAGCTACTATTTGATGTCAAGTGCATAGCTGGCCGAATAGATTATGGGTTTAAATTAATTACTAACGGTGCTGAGTTTATATATATATATAAATTATATATATATAATATAATTGTATATATATAATGACTACAATATGCCACTGAAAAGGAAGTCGTACAATAATATTATGTGTAATAGCTAACTAAAAATATTGACTAATGATACTTTAATTAAGATTATTTTAACTTATACAGTTAGAATATTTTTGTGCCTTTGTTTTTTCGTTGATTGAAGAGTGAGTTCCTCCATATTACATTATACTACACAAGAATGTTACTGAAAACTGATAATAATAATAGCGATAATTAAATTGTATATTAAACATAATTACTTAGGGAATGTTAAACTCTATAATCTTATTAATTTTTCCCGTTTCATTAAATTAAAAATACCTCTAGCGTCAGAAAGGGACTATGCACACAATGGCACAAGACATGACGTAAGTACTTACGTTTTCAGTTTACATGCATTAATTATTCCTCTGATGAATTATAATTTAATTATTTCTCGCGTACATTTATATGGCTGTGTTGTTACTGCGACCGCTAATGCATTTGATGAAGCTACATGGAATGCTGAAATTATTAGAACTATAAACCCGGTTTCTTTTCTAAACACTATAAAGATGACTACTGAAAAGAAGCAAATGGCCGCTCATTTTGAAGTCAATATAGGGTGCAATAAAACCGAAAATTTTACACAAATTTAGAAACGTTATTATATACTTATTTAATTATTAATATGTTTCGTATTATTATATTTTACTAACAGACGGGGAAGGTTGAAGGTCCTACCTTTCCTATTAGCCCTTGAGTATTGTAGATGTGTGTGTTACTGTTGCCATGATAATGATAAAATAATTAATACTTAACAATAGCATTAACGAATTGTAAGTAATTGAAGAATCTATCAATGTGATAGGCCGACAATAATTACTGGAGTTATACAGTATGATATGTAATGTATAATATGTAAACAGTATTGCCATTTTTTCTGAAATAAAAATTCGTATTTAACCTTATCAAATTTTTGAGATGCTGTAATTTAACGCAACTTGTAAAGTTGTAAATGTTTGTTGTTCGTATAAATTATGTTTAAATACAAGTACTATTTAAGGCACCTTATTATTCTTAACTATGCAACTTGATGCAAGGAAATGTGTAAAAGTAAAATAGTTGTACGAAAATCAGCTTGTTGACTTTTTTTCCTCTTTTTTTGATTGTTATAAATGTGATGCAATTTATGCGTAAAAATTATATGATTTTCTATTATTAAATGCTAATACGAATATACTTAGTCAATTTTTCAAAAAAATTTAAATTAAAACTACATAGTATGTAAAGTACGGTATACTGACATATTCCCCCTGGACATTATCCCCCCGGACCTCCCCCCCCCCCGGAAATTTTCCCCTCAAGCAGTAACCCGCGCGTAATTATTGCGGGGTCGTGTAAAGGCACGTTTTCTGAGAAAAAATATAGGTGTTCTAACGAACGTAAAAGCATTTAAAAGCGTTCTAAGCATTTTATCCTGATTAGGTTACGTATTCACCTTTCATTGCTCCGCAATCTATAATATGCTTTAATTTGCGTAATTATTTTTAACATATTTGTATATCGGGATGGCACTTAACTGATTTAAGGGGTAAACAGTTTTACTTTCGTTTCCTTACCCATCTAGTAGGGAAGGATTTTATATAGTGCCAGCATACATAACTAATCGACATTGTTTTTAGTCATCTTGGAAAAATAGTATAGTACATGTTTCTGGAATAAGTTTACCACTTATTCCAATATGTTTAAGAATTTTATTACGATTAAAACTAGCTACCTCTTTTGCTTTAATTTTCTATGTTAAAATTGATTTTTTCATGTATTTCTATATAATGAGCATTTCAGTATCTTAAATAAGATTTGGGGGAGGAACTTTCGGGGTTACTTCTTGGGGGGAAAATGTCCAGGGGGAATATGTCATATAACCGTGGACTACAGTAAATATTATTTTGATTAGGTAATTTAAAATTATATGCGCTGTACTGTCTGTAATACTTTCAATGTATTGTCATTGTTACTCATTAAAATATTGATTGTATGCCCAATATTTTTGCAAGAGAGGAGAGTTTAAATTCTGATGAATTATGATAGTTATGACTACACTTATTTACTTGAAAGCCATATTTAGTGTCATTGTCATTCTCAACTAAAACTGCATAATAAACCGAATATCTCTCTTCTTTACAGTATTTATTAATTTTATAATTACGTACTTTTATTGTTATAAGTAGTCATTCTTACTAAAGATTAATATTAAAGACTTTAAGGGTATTTATGTAAAGTCTAAATCTAATTTGCAATAATTAATACAAAACTAAATTCATAGTTATAAATATTTACAGTTATTTACATCATGGAATGGATATATACTGTATTACTTATATAGTATTACTTATACTATATTATGACCTTACCAATAATAATGTATATTAAAATCTTGCCAAGTATTTATGTGACTAATATTATTATTGTGAATAGTCTGCAGCTGAGTAAGTATTCATTAGAGAATAGATAGTGCCACGTGGGACGTCTTTAAAATACAGTTGTTATTATTGTAGTAATTATATATACCAACATTGACTGTGTCTTGGAGCGTGCTATTAATAAATTACGTATCATAAATCAAATTATGAGATTATAAAACAAAAATAAATCTTGTTACACTGTGAGTGTGAGTAATATAAATGTTGATATGTTAGTCATGCAGTAGACAATCGAGTCGGAACGCTCTTTAGACGTGGAATGAAAAAAAAACAATGTATAAAAAAGTTACAAAAAAGAAGTTACTAACAATTAGACTATATTGTAGTAATTGTAGCTACTATGTATATCTAGATATCTTTGTTTACAACGTACTTAATATAAATAACGAACTTAGTTGTAGCTATATTATACTAGCATTTATGGTGATGGTTAGAAGACAATTATAATTTTTAAGACTATAATATTCCAAGAAATTAAAATGACTCTGTAGCACTCCCTTAAATCATCTTGCAATTTGGAAAATCGACTGGATGCAAAAGCAAATCAAGCATTACAAATTGCAGATAAGGTCCGTATGAGCCCTCACTCAAGTGCTGCAGAATTCAGAATCACGAAAATCAGCAAAAAATATCATTTAATGTTTTTTTGTGGAGGGCTATAGGTAGTCTATAATGTTGGTAATTCCTCTAATTAATTTTTATTGTCCTAGCATCTGAACGCATTGATTGTATACTATATGAATTATATTTAAAAATTAAATACCTTTGCTGTAAGTGTTGAAAGTTGAAACAGGATTGCGATTTTTTGAAAATATTAAATTCATTTATACACGGGTCTGTATAACTGAAGATTAAAAGCTTTAAATTACAAATTATGGTTTACAATAACAATAACAATCAATTTCTTGTAAAAAGGAAAGAATAACAATGATAATAATAATTATGGATTATATGTGTCTAATACTGCCTCGATATTTCAATTTAAAACTATGTAAGTAGATAAAATATATTACGATATAAACATATTATATTTATTGCATAATTTAGAGTAATTATATATAATTAATTATTATGTAGCCATAGTTGATTGCAAATATGTAATTAATTCTATACAATACATTCTACCTAGGTTATCGTAGTCGAATTATAAACTGTACAGTACGCAACCGTGGGATATAAGTACACACTTCACATATATAAAGAGAAATTGCAGGGGCAAAAAATAAATAAACACTAATAAATAAATGAATCCGATATTCGAACATCCAAAAATGATTCACCTTGTTAAACAGAGAGATTTGTGCAGTATGTAATTAATAAAAGTCAGTGCAGATATATACAGTATACTTCAATATGAACTAATATGAATTACAGAGTAAATTGTCAAATGTAAAAATTATAACGCATAGTTGTACTGTACTTCGTCTTGTGTGTCCTTCACACTCATTTTTATTTTGGACATTTTATATGGATTACGGCTACTCCAAAACTCAAATTAGTTTTACCTAATTTATTTTACACCTTACTAGTCGCTAATTTATAAAGTCTTCGATCATTTACTATCTGATTATTTAGGCGTGACCATATTATGGTAGTAGGTTTAAGTACGTCAAATAAATCGTTATAGACGACGAAGATTGAATCCAAATCCACTAAACTTATTACTCCATTATTACAGCTGAAGCTATTAACCCCTCAGTTGATCATGACAATGGTTTTATGATTTTTTTTAACAATTTATAATTTAAATTTAAACAAATCCCACTTCAAAATATTATTATGTTTCACATTTATAGCTTAGCAAATATTGTGAATTCAAAATTACTTCTCTTGCTTAAAAAAATTAAAACATTTCCGCAGTCTTACGAATGTTGGAAATTGTAAATCAAAAGTTAAAAATCTGGCGCGAAGCGCCGGATTTGTCCACCGTGGGCCCCAAGTAGATGCTGAGCTTTCAGCGAATATTAAATTTAATAAATGCGTAGGTCCTTATTGTAGCTACCATCGATAATAATCTCATTTTCGATCATTTTTATAATTCAATTTCGTATGTTATTTATGTGCGCTCTATACTAATCGTAAGAGTGTGGAATGTACAGCGAACGTGGTACCTACTTATGTTCAGAATGAAGTATGTATATGCCTTGTAAACATAGGAGACACCCGTTTTTCTCCCCATGCTTTTTAATTGCTCAAAAAGTTGGTCCATTTAACCATTAATTTTTGAAAACTGGTTAGCCCGATCGACTCCAAAAACAAGAGGGAACTTTTCCCTCGCATTTGTGGCAGTTTAAAAAATGTTTGAAGAACATCGCATGAAAACTGTGACCTGTAGCGCATAAAGAACAGACAGACAGACGGACATAGCCATTCCTATAGATGCTTAAGCTCAGCATCTAAAACCGGTATGTGGACATTTTCCCCCGTATTTATTTGTTTAATTGTTGTGGCTTTATTAAATTGTTATAATTTTTCAGTTTTTTTTACTGGTTTGAAATAAAACAAAATCAATTTCATATATGCATTTTCCAAAAATGAACAAATGCCGTGTACAAGGTGCAAGTCGCAAGGAATTACAGTAATTAGTAATAATAGTTTTTAAGGAGGTTTATACAGTGAAAAAACTATTTTTCCTAGAAGTAATTAAATGTCGACTTAATTCAATTTTAAAGGTACTACCTACAGATATTTCAACATCACGTAAAACAATTTGGGAGTTTATTCCATGAGTGAAAAAGTGTTCCATTTGAAATCTTTTTGAGAAAACATTTTTGAGGCTTCAATTTATAGACCAATTTTTTCGAAAAAATGAAAATTTTTCGAATTTTGAAAAATCCTGATATAACTTTTAAGAAAAGAGTCTAAACTCTAAACGTTAGAAAAAACCTTTCGTCAAAATCGGATGAAAACTGTAGAAATTACTGTAGCCGTGCCAGTCGTACCCTGACCATTCGTACATTGGTCCCAGTCATACCCCGGAAAGAAAACAGCACACTCTTTCATTTTATTATGCATCATTATTATGTATAGGATTGTATGATAAAGGCAAAGGTAAGATTTCCCCACACGCTTTCATAGCTCCGCGAGGGCTCGTTTGGTTTTTCTTAAAAAAGTGAACTGTTGAAAATGCGCGCTTTATACCACAAAGTTAACTATTGTCGTACACTGGTTCTAGGTTGCTTATTCATCACACGATTGTACACACTCCACAGATTTCGGGGAAAAGCGGACTAACATAATCATTGCCAATATACGTTTTAAATATGTATTCCAGGAAGGATATTATGATGGTTGGGTTCATCGATAGAAAAAACTCGTAATTCAGTCCAATATTCACCAACATCTTCAACAAGACAAACGCGAGTGCAACTATCATTTTGATTTGGAGCAAAACGGTAATGCTGTCCAAGGAGGCTCCAGTCCCGCAAATTCAAGCCCAGCCGCTTTTATTGCGACTGTTTCAAAATCTGTGATGATAATTTCAGGATGAAGTTCTGCCGGAGCGAGATTCCTAAGTGCAGACCACATTTTGCGATAGGTTTTAGTTGTACGGTTGTGCAATAGAACAAAAGCTACTGCCAAGCAGGAGTTCCAAGTCACAATTTGCTAACTGAACTTGTTGATACTCTTGACTAGCCATAGTAGACCACGAGAATTGTTACACCACTCACTTCCAGAGTCAAGCAACAAGTCAGGGCAATTTCCTATTTACATTCTTCACAAACCTTATACCTTATCTTATCTCTGTAATTTTCTCAGATTTCTTGTTTAAGCATAGGCAAGATTTCTTTAAACTTGCCTTAAAATTACATCACTAGTGTACATACTATGCAAAGCCAACAACCGGCACCAACATTTTACCTGGACTGCCAACAACCGGCACTAACATTTTACCTGCACTGCCAATAACCGGCACCAACATTTTACCTGTACTGCCAACAGGCATTATATCGAATGGGGTACGAATGGTCAGGGTACGACTGGGACCAGGGTACGACTGGGCACACAATCGAAATTACATGGCAGCAAAATATTAAAATTTGAATTTCCGGTCCAACCTCCCCCCACGCGGGGTAATGCGGGCGAAATAATTTTTTTAGGTAACACTTGACTAGTAGGTATATAAAAACTTTAGTTGACCTCCAAGGGTCACTTAGTTCTGACGCAATAAATCAAAATCCGAAAAACAGGTGTCTCAATAAAATAGGACCAGTCCACGGTTTCCTCAATTCAAACCCTAATATCTGATAAATGCGTCAATGCAAAAATTTGAAATTTAATGCACACACTATCCAATAAAGTAGTCATAAGTACAAGCTTTCACTTTTGTCACAGTGTCACTACAGCTCTGGTGGCAGGGGAGAAAACGAGTTGACCTCAGATGACATTCTTACACTATAGGGTTTATATGGGAAGGGAGTAACTCGTTTCACTGAATCGTCGGTCAAAGGCGTAAATCTCAACGGATACTGACAGAACGACATGGAACATAAACGCTGACAAATTCACTACAGATTCATATTACATTCACATATGAGGTCACTTGAGGTCACTGTACGACCCTAAGCGAATGAATGCCGCGTTGTTCCTACTCCGCCTGCCTACCTCATACTTTTTACAAGCATTAAGCTCCGTTTGTGACTGTTCGTGCAGTGACCTCAAGTGACATTTCATTGAGACACAGCGTATTGTGGTTGGTTTATTTTGTATTCACTAAAGTCAAAAGTGCAACGTAGTTTGTAAATCGTTTGAATACAGTGTTCACGTTATTCAAGCTCGTAGTAGATCGTAACAATGAGCAAAATGGCCAATCGGATTAGTTACGTGTTGGTAGTAAAATTTACTTTTTAGATGCTGAGCTTAAGCATCTAATAAAATGGTCATGGCCGTCTGTTTTACCGTGTGTCCGTCTGTTAGCCGTACACTACAGATCGCAGTTTTGAACCTAGTAACTTTAAACAAATTTTAAGTGACCAGAAATGCGAACAGGCAGGTCTGTATTGTTTTTTTACTTTGGTCGGACTGGCTATTTCCTCACAATTAACAGTTAACTGGACCCATGTCAAAACTCAGGAAAGTGAGCTTCCCGAATACCAATAGATACGTGTAAACAATTGAGAAGGTACATGTACATACGTAATTTTAAAGTTCTGCAGGGCGAATACAAGTATTTCTTATGGTACAGACCCAACGAATCTCAGCTACAGTTTTCATTGGTCAGAATGGTCTGTGGTCTGCTATGTCCGACACGCAGAAATTATGTTATAGATATTCAGTATCATAATAATAATAATAATAATAATAATAATAATAATAATAATAATAACAATAATAATAATAATAATTGCATTTATTCAATTGTTGAAGTGATAACAATTGAACTCAAGACCAGTAGAAGCTTCAGAAAATCAGGACGGGCCTGAAGATTCGTCGGACCCTTGGGAAGCGGTACAAGAAGATGCGGAGAGCAGCAGAAGCCAGTACCCAGTCGGAGGAGCCAAGGACCGAAGGAGCCGAAGAAGGAGGAGCCATGGGATATATCGGATTAGTGGGACAAAGAACACCCCACACCCTGATGACCTACAAAGGAGTAGAGTACCCGACGCTTTTGGATACAGGTTATACAATCACTTTAATAGACGAGAAAGTAGTTAACCCAGAGAAGGTAGAGATGATATTAAACTACAAAGTGACTGGATTGGGCGATTTGAAGCATGTTTTGACGGGCGAAACAAAACTAGAACTAATAAAGGACGGTCAAATAATCAAAGTAGATGCACTGGTGATGAAGAACTTACATCCACCGATCATACTAGGGTTCGATTTTTTCAGAGATTATAAGGTACAATTAGATTATGTGGAGCAGAAGTGTCTCACGAACAAGCTCAGGCCATTTAGTTTTGCAGTAGGAAGAAGCAAGTATGCTAAGTATTCAAACCCCCTCTTTGCCCCGTAAAACAAAGTGAGAGTATCAGCGTCAGTGAAGATACCACCCCTCTGACAAAGGATGGTAAGGGCACAGTTTCCATATGGGATGGAAACGGAGTTATTAATGGAACCGAAGCAGGACATGTACAGAAAGAATAGACTATTTATAGCACGCGGTGTCGTGCAGAAAAAGGATCCGAGAGTTTTAGCTTACAACTTAAAGAATAGAACTGTGACATTGTATGCTAATACCGTAATTGGGAATTATGAGAATAACTTTACAGTCATCGAGGGAAAGCAGTCAAAGATTAACTAGCTGAAGAAGGAAAATCCGGACCGGATTGTGAGAAGACCACGGGACTGGAGTCCACTCACCAAGGAGCAGATGGAGAAGATAACCATTAATCCAGACCTAAGGGAAGAAGAAAAGTCACAGGTGCGGGACCTGTGCCTGGAATACTCAGATATATTTGCTTGGGACATAAAGAAATTGAAGGCAGCGAAGTTACCTCCAATGAGGATTGACACCGAGGATAGCCTGCCGCAGAATTGTCCGCCATACAGAGGATCACCGCAGGAGATGGAAGAGATCCAGAGGCAAGTCGAAGAACTAATAGGTTCAGATATTCTTGAAGTTCGCCTGTGTTTTTGGTGAAAAAGAAAGGAGGAGCTTATAGGATGGTAGCGAACTACTAAGCACTTAACAAGGTAACAAGACAGGGCACTTACCTATTACCAAGAATAGAGGATTTTCTGCATGCGCTTAGGAAAGCGAAGTATTTCAGTCAGGTGGACCTATTTGCGGGGTTCCACCAAGGGGAAATCCATGAAGAGGATCAGGATAAGACGACGATGTCCGAGTTGGTTCCAGTTTATGATGGACACGGCGTTGTGTGGTCTAAAGTGGAAATACGCCTTAGTTTTTATTGATGATATAATTGTCTATGGACCAACATTCCCCGAGCACCTAGCGAGGCTGAGGTTGCTGTTTAATAGATTAAGGAAGTATAGACTTTCGCTTAATCCAGAGAAGTCACATTTCGCATACACTAGAATTAGCTGTTTGGGATTCGTAGTGGACGAAGAAGGAGTGCACCCCGATGAGGATAAGATTAAGGCAGTCAGGGACTTTCCTAGGCCAAAAAATGTACATGAGACACGCATTTTAGTAGGGCTAACCTCATATTATAGAAAATTCATACCGAATTTTGCTCAGATTGCAAAACCGTTGACAGAGTTGTGGAAAAAGAATGCGCGATACGAGTGGACGGAAGCTAGGGAAAAGGCTTATCAGACGCTAATTAAATGTTTAATTACGGCACCAGTACTTCACCACTTTAGAGAGGATTTGCCATGTATAGTTTCCACTGACGCATCATATCAGGGTTTAGGTGCTATATTGAGTCAGAGAGTGAACGGACAGGAGGTCCCAGTCATGTACGCTAGTAGGTCGCTAACGAAAGCAGAGGCAAATTATCCGGCAGGGCATTTAGAACTATTGGGGGCAGTATTTGCATGTAGGAAATTCAGGGAATATTTATATGGTAGGAAATTTACGATTATAACGATCCATTCGGCTCTGCAACACTTGAAGCCAAAGTTACAGGACACGACGTGAAGGTTAACTAAGTTCTTAATTAAACTCGCGGATTACAAGTATGACATTAGGTATAAGCCCGGGAAGAAACATACAAATGTGGACGCATTGAGTAGGCACCCGACGACGAAGGCAACTCAGGAGGACGAAGGCCAGGACAATTTTGTGAGAGCCTACGGAGCAGAGACAAGTTTAGAATTTTACACTGCAGAGGCTAAGGACTGGCAGGACGACGGGGGCTGGGAGCCAGCCACTCTACCATTTGGATTGAACGTAGCGAAGCGACAGGAGAATGACAAGAAACTACAGATATACATAGGCACGCACAGGACGACGTGCGAGAAGAATTTAGAAAGGATATGGACTTTAAATTCGCCAAATCCGCATTACCAAGAGTTTTAATTCCACAAGATTGGAAGTACTACATATTAAAATCATACCACGGGGGTATGTTAGCAGTGCATCCAGGATTAGTACGTACGGAGAAACGTATCATAATGAAATATTTTTGGCCAGGAATGACGCGAGATATCATATGGTTTGTTAGTACTTGTGAGCACTGCCAGGCAGTAAAACATGATTGGAGAAAAAAGATGGGATTGATGGTCCCACTAAAGCCAAAGTACATGTTCCATACGATAGGATTAGCATTTTTAGGTCCTTTCCCATTGTCATCCAGGGGGAATAGACATGTGATAATCTGTACAGAGTATTTTACGCGATTTGCTTTTACTAAAGCCATACCAACGAGGGAGTCTACACACATAGCTAGGTTTTTAGTAGAGAAGGTTATTTGCAAATTTGGAGCATTCAAGAACATTATTACAGACAGAGCAGCAGAATTGATGGGGGGAGTGATGCAAGAAGTTATTATGCATTCAGGGGCAGCGCATCCTCCAACTGCAGCTAGGTATAGCCAGGGAAACGGACTAACAGAGAGAACAAACCAGACTTTGACGACTATGATATTAATGTACGTATCTAGGACGCACAGTAATTAGGATGAGATTCTACCTTTCATAACATTCGCTTTCAACACGAATGTAAATACCAGTACCAAATTCTCACCATTCTATCTGACGAATATGAGGTAGCCGATATACCCAGTAGACACATTCTTTGGATCGTCAGGGTATAGCAAGAATGCTGATGTGAATATGCTGTTGAAAGATCGACAGTTGGCTCAAGAACAATTGCGCCGGGCGCATGATGCAGCAAAGAAGAATTACGATAGGTTGCATAGGTACTTTAGGTTTCGTAAGGGAGATTACGTAAGGGTTAGAATAGAGCGGCGCATTCCAGGGATGGCAGAGAAGTGTATAATAAAATATTTCGGACCATGCATTGTAACACACGATCAATATGAGAGGAATAATGTGAGAATCAGGCCATTTAATCCAACATACAGGGAACCGAGGATGCTGGAGTATGTACCGTGTGTAAAGCTGAAGAAGATTATTCTAAGGAATAAAGAGGACCCAAAGATTTCATCATTTCCGTTCGATTTGGATAAATTTAATGAGGTACCGCAACTACCGGAGAGAAAAGGCCGTTCAGGGAGAAAAAGGCAGAAACAGGAACTCACGGTAAAGA
This sequence comes from Dicyrtomina minuta, assembly GCA_949802685.1. Taxonomy (NCBI): domain Eukaryota; kingdom Metazoa; phylum Arthropoda; class Collembola; order Symphypleona; family Dicyrtomidae; genus Dicyrtomina; species Dicyrtomina minuta. The sequence goes on along the minus strand of OX461812.1, from coordinate 16,817,267 downwards.
CTAAGAAGAAAGTAAACGGAGCTGAAGAGAAGAAGCCGGCAGGAGGCCGAAAAAGGACGAAATCGGGTAAGAAAAACAATAACATACCATTAAATGCAGAAGAAGATGCGCATTCAAGTGCAAACGAGGATTCACACTCAAGTACAAACAGGGAAGTACATAAGAAGAATGATCAGCTGACCAAGAAAAAAGAAGAAACTAGGTCGAATAATATCAACAAGAGAAGGATATTAAACAATGCAAGAATGTCAAATTCAGGGAATTCGACATCTAGGTCAATTGATATTGGGAATATCAATAATGCAGATTCGAGGGAAACAGGAGCTGGATCGGCAGATGTCAACGAAGGAAAGACATCAGAAGAGTATAAAACAAGAAGTTGACGGATAAGCAGACCACCATTGAGATTTTAGTCTGTCAATATATCTTCGCTCGACAACCATTGCGCCCCAGGAACATTAAGGATTAAAAAAATCGCTAATACAAATAATTAATTTCCTTCTGTTTCATCCATATATATTTACAGAGAACAATGGAGCGGTACTTGAGAAGTTTTGACCAAGAGGAAAACGATTCTGGGAGTGGGAGACATAGGAGTCCGCAAGATCGAGTCGAAATTGCTAATTTGGAGAGGCAGCAGAAGATATACAAACTAAGGACGAGAATTGACGACTTACAAGGAGGCATCAACTAAAGAAATTACGAAATCATGAGCAGCGATGCCAATACCAGAGAGGGAAGGTACCTACTACGCACATGTGTGCACGAGATACCCAACCAGTTCGGGGAACTGTCACGAGAAGATCGCCACGCATCCTTACTTTTCAAATGCGTGGGTCAACAGATTGAACAGGCGCTACGTGGTGAACGGATCCGAAAAACAGGGAGTTTTTATTATAGCAAACACCACAACACGAGGCTTCGACCCAGAGCTCGCGTTCGAATTTTATTGCTGTTACATGGTGAAATGTAGACTGAAGGGGATGTGGACCCAGGGGGAGATCAGCGGGTTGGAGGGACAAGTACGGACGGTACTACGAGTGTGGGAGGACCAAGATAACATGACACCGAAAATGAGATACGCGCTACAAAATCAACATTTCCGAGACGGATGGTGTCATTTCTGCAGGGATTCTTTATTGACTCTGGACGCAAATCAACACGCGGTGGATCGAGTACGGGAAGAATGGCTTCATAGTTACGCTAACGAAGAAAACTGGGACGTGGATCCAGCAGATGAAGCAACTCGAGATGATTTACGGAAAGAATTGGAGGCAGAACTGGAGGAAGCGCGGGGAGATCTACATCCTACGGAAAATGTAGAACCGGAATCGACGGAGGAGAGCGGCTTTGCGGAAGACGACATGGATTCGAGTGAAGAGGAAACAGCTGAAGCGAGAACTCAAACAGATCCGGTCCCCACCATGGAACAACTCGGGGAGTATTTAGCCTGGACGAAGCTAGTGGGGGACGCGGCCGATCAGCTAGATTAAGATATTATTATTAAGAATGTCTATCTTTTATAAGTAGGGACTTATTATATAATTCATAGTCAGGGGACTATTGGGAATTATTTCCTCGTTTGGGCCATCGGCCGAATAATTATTTAAATTCGGGGAATTTATATATAGTCAGGGGACTATTTCAAATTATGTGTAGACTTTTAATTCATAGTCAAAGGACTATTGGGAATTTTAATTTATAGTCAGGGGACTATTTTAATGCAAAAATTTATAATTTTTCTAGTCAGGGACTATTTTTCAAAATTCGGGGAATTTTTTTGGGAGTCAGGGACTACCCTACTAATAATTTTCTTTCTTCGACATAGGGATTTAAAATTGAGGACAATTTTGTTGAAGTAAGGGGATTGTTGTATAGTGCGGGGAGCACGACATTGAAATTATTAGATCATCGTTAAGTTATTTGATGAGCATGAATTAATTAGAAGATCACGTTTAAGTTATTTGATGTGTATGAATTAATTAAGAGATCAAGGTTAAGTACAAACGTGTTACTATGAGTCATGTTCAAATTTGACTGTATGACTGAATTTGCAAATACTGTTGAAAAAGACACAACTCCAGTAGGATCAAACAAGCAAGAAGTGTGCAACGTGCGTGATGAAACAAGCAAAGTGCGTTTAGTAGCGCGGCTTTGTCCTACAGGCATAACCACTTTGAAGGAAAATTCATCAGGGCTAGGATGCCATAGAAGTCCCAGAGTTTTTACGCTGTCATCAGAATCTAGAGTTAAGGATTTTGTCGTCCCTCTTTTTTCTTTAGGAATTGAAGCCATAAATTTAGCATCATTACTTGACCATTTCTGTAGATCAAAACAAGCCTTCTTTAGCAATGCCTCCAGTTTATCCTTCATGTGTATTGCTTTTATAGTTGTAGAATCTCCTAAGAGGGTATCATCCACATAGAAATCTGTTTTCACAATTGTAGTTGCATAAGGGTGTGCAGCCACTTCGTCAGGAGTAAAAGTCTGAAGGCTTTTTGTAGCTAAGTAAGGAACAGGTCCAGTTCCGTAGGTGACAGTAAGTAATTCGTAGATATCTGCAGTCTTCAGGATGCACTCATACAATACGGTACATCTTCACGACATCAGCAGTGAAAGCCACGACATGAGTACAAAAATTAAGTATTATTGGCAATAAAAATTTTTGTACCGTTGGACCCACCATAAGGTTTTGATTAAGAGCTCTTCCTGATGATTTTTCAGCAGAGCCATCAAATAGCGCACTCAGTTTAGTCGATGTACTTTCAGGTTTTAGAACTGCATGATGGGGTATATAGTTACATTCAGAAGGTGGAAGATGTAGTTCTTCAGGTGTGAGACGTCTCATGTGGTTAAGATCATCGTACTTTTTCATAAAGTCCACATATTGCATTTGGTAGGTTGAATTTTGTGACATTCTTCTTTCAATTTGCTTGAACCGCAGACCAGCAGAATCACGAGAGAATCCTAGGAGAGGGCAGTTTGTGCGAAAGGGAAGACAAACTTGATATTGTCCATTAGGAAAACGAATGTGCGTTTGAGAAAAGTGTTCTTCAACTTCCTTCTCCTCTTCAGTCATAGGTGGTATAGTAGGTACTTGCTCTAGCTCCCAGAATTTCTGAAGTGTTTCTTCAACAGTAAATGTGACGTTGGCTGAGACAGTAAGTGTTCGGTTATTAGCTGATGGCTGACCTTCAGTCGGCACCGATCGGAAAACCGACTTCTGAGCCAAAGGAGCATCTATAGGTCCACCCAGTATTCGGGTGTCTCCTGAGCATCTCAAAATCTCGGCATAGACATCAACCCAAATCAGAAGGTCAAGAGGAGCAAAAATGTGAAAGGTAGGATCAGCAAGTTTCAAGTTCTGAATGTGAGGCCAGGAAAAATAGGACAGAGCTCGGGTAGGTAAAGGTCGAGTAATTTTTCCAGGAAGGATGTAGGCACTAACTTTAGTGGAGAACTTGGTAATGCATGACTCAATAGTAACAGTAGTAGAATACTTCACCATACCGACAGAAGATCCTTGAAGACCAGACACAGCAACATTTACATCAGTTTTCGGTAACTTCAACTGTTGTGCACAGTGCTCGGAGATAAATGTTGCTTCAGATCACTGATCAATGAGTGCTCGAACCACCATGAAATTCCCTTCTGCATTCTTTACCTCGACAAGAGCTGTAGCAAGTAGGATGTTCGATTGGCCATGTGATGGAGTTGTAGGATGGGAAGTTTTCTGTTCAGCATCTTTAGGTGGTACTTTTTTAGAAGGTTGATCTTCATAAAGAATTATAATTATAGTTTATTTCTAATAGAGAAAACAATTAATTTATTTGCGCTACAATTAACAAAGATGAATTTAACAAGAAAAAAATGGAAAAGATAGTTAATAGTACTTTTACAAGCAGAACAAAGCTAACTTATAAAAGACGTATTTCAAGTATAAATTGGCTAGAGCTTTGCTCTGGCACAAGTTCAAGATTTCAATTAAAATTCTAAGCTACTTAAGGCCAGTATTTATAGAGCTGGAAAAAGTAACTTCACACAAAAACAGGAGAGAAATAATTATTAGTACAAAGAACTAAGTACTTACGTAACTACGTAAAATTAAAAGACAAGGAATTAATGTAGGTTAAATACGGAGGGAAATAGCAAAAAGCTGCCGTGAACAAAAACTTACAAACTAAGTAGCTATACAATACAGTAGCAAGAGGTTCCAATTATAACTTGTTATATGTAAATAGGTTCAAGTTGAATACAATAATTCTGTTCTAATCTAATCCTTTGAGTAGCAGTGACAACGACAATACTAGAAATAAATAGAATGGTTACGTAATGGTTATTTACATCTATTTTTAACTTACGATTAACATATATACCATATCAGTAAATTAGGTATGTACGGTAACGCATAAGCACAGCAAAGTATTGATTTACAATAAATTAATTATTAAGTAAACGCTTCAAACAATTTAGAAGCGACTTGACACACTTACTGAGAAATAAGTTCTCTAACTGTATATAAAGTTAAATCCGTCCTTTCTTGTTCTGTGAGCGACAGTCAAATTTAGGAAAAATTTGTAATTTAGTTCAACGTATTATGTATACATATGCTGATGTGACGCTTATTTTAGATTTTATTTTACACAAAATGTATAATTAAAATAAGCTGAACCTGACATATAAATATTACAATCATACAATAAAACAACCAAACACCATGTATGTAAATTTTCTAGGTCTTGGTTAGGTGTGTCTTGTATTTCTTGTGCGTTTGTAGCTGTGTAATAAATAATTAGGTCATCCGCGTACAAATTGCATTTACTTTTTTACAATGTTTGGTAGCATGTTTATGTAAATTGAGAAAAGTGGTGGTGAGAGGCAGCTTCTTTCCAAAATTCCTCACTCACGTAGGATTTGAACCACTATAACAAGTCTTATTTTGTTCCTAGGGTTTTCATTTTAGAAATTAATTTGTCGTGTCCAATCAGATCGAATGCTTTACTAAAATCTACAAATACGGCTCTTGTGTGTTCCTATTTATTGCCTGCTATGTAACAATCGTTTGTAAATTTTATGAGAGCACTTGTTGTGGAGAAGTCTTTAAGAAACCCATGCTGACTTGTGGATAGCAGGTTATTTGCATCAAAATAATTTTTGTGTACAATCCAGTCAAATATTTCGGAAATTGTAGGCAGTATAGCTATTGGACAATAGTTGTTTAGGTTAGATCTTTCTCTTTTGTTTTTGTATGGGGGAATAATTATTGCCTGCTTGCAGCATTCTGGATAAATTTCTATGAAAATTGAGTATTGGAAAAGGCGAGCTAAAAGTGTTGACATTGGATCGCTGAAAATTGTAATTAATTTTATGTGGACTTTGTCAGCTCCTTCTCTCTTTACTGATTTTTGGGATTTAATTGCACTTATCACGTCATTTGTGTTGATAAGCAAGCTGTTGAGCTCAAACTTCGGCCTTTCAGTTGCAGCTCGCAATAGAACAAGTGGATCTATGTTCTCAGTATGAGTTGGCTGTGGTGACGGTAATTGTTTGCAAAAGGAATTTGCAATGTCGAATTCTTGTTTGTTCGTTATGTCAATATTTTGAACTACGTGTATGTTGTTTTGCATTTTAGTTCTTCCTATATCCTGTTTAATTGACTTCCATATTTATTTGCTGTGATTTTTAAACTTTTTAGTGGGTTTGCACAAAACATTGAAACGTAATATATGGATTCCTTCTTAACCAAACTGCTGGTGTATGTTACTTTTACGTTCTGCGGCATGCCTAATGGTAACACACGTATGTTGTACTACACGTGAGCACTCTAGCAATATTTCAATAAATCGCAAGACTTTCAAACGGCCTACAACTTTATCTATTTTGCTAGGGCAGGGTTATACCTCACAGTCATGAATATGACGTATTGTCTAACTCCAAATTGAAATGTGAATTTATTAAAGTAACTAAAAATGTCATATGCTGTATGTATTTGAGTTTGAGTTTGAGTGATCTTAATTCAAGTGTCAAGTTTATCAGTACAATTGCACTGCTCTCAACCGACGGAAACCATTATAATTACACAATAAAATAAAATAAATGTAAACTAGAAGAAATATTAATTATCCAAAATTATATAATTACTATTTTATCAGAATATCACATTCACACTCAAGGTGGCTGATAAACAGAATATTCAATAGAAATGCTTGAGCTAATTAAGTGATTAGTAAGTAATGATCTAAAACTACATCATTCATCAAGACATTTTACACTATCAGGCAACTCATTCGACTCAGTAATACTTCTATACAGAAATGAATGTCTAAAAGCCTCAGTACTACAATTTGCAGGGTAATCTAAAATTAAAGAATTACTAGATGTCGTTGTTCTTACACTATGCTTGAGAACAAACCAAGAATTAAAAATATTAATATTCGACCCAATTCCTAATATTTGATACACAAATGACAATGTATAAAAGCTCAATCTTTCTAACACAGAAAAGATGTTTGCTTTCTGCAGTAGAACATTTTTCAATACTGTAGTTCTACATCTATTTAATTTCCGTTTACTGTACAGAGACTTATTAGTAAATTGTACAATTAGACCATTAATTTTATTTTGTGATGCCTGCATCTCCCTCTTACCTTGTACACTATACAAAATAATACAATAATCAACTTTAGACAAAACATAAGCATTAAACATAATTACAAAAATAGGAAATGTCAAAAATCGGTTTGAGTTGCTTATCATCATGCCTATAGCAGAGCTCACTCTATTCTTACGTAAACAAAGTGGCTTATTTACTGTGGCATCATATACCTTATCTATATAACTAATTAACAACAAAGGCCCCAACACTTTACTTTAAGGAACTCCAATACTCAAATCATACGACTTCAAAACCTCTGAACCAGTTTTGATCTTAAATTTTCGACTACAAAGGTAGTCGGTAAGAAGCTTAAGTAAATGGTAGCTTAAGTAATCTATCTTATATATATATCTCTAAGTTTTACCACAAGTTCTAAATGAGGCACCGAATCAAAAGCTTTCTGCAGGTCAATGAACACTGCTTTAACTCTACCACACTTAAGGTTGGTATAGTTTCTGAAACCATGCTGTTGACTACTTAACTCAATTTTATTTAAAATTCTCTGATACAGCATTTTTTCTAAAACCTTATTAAGAATTAAAAGTGTAAAAATTGGGCAATATGACATAGCGTGCAGTCTGGAACATTTTTCTTTGTAAAGCAGTGTAAGAATTGCATACCTAAGCTTTAATAGATGTAAAACAAGACAAAGAAACTGGGTAAATAATAGGGCCAACGGCAAGGATAATGATTTTATGCAGTTATTTAAAATGAAATATGACAACTCATTTGGATTACCTCCATTTTTATATTTAAGTTTAGAAAATCTAGCCAAGACCTCCTCAAGTTTAAAGGGCTTATACATGTTGTTCGTGGTAATAGTTTAATAAAAGTTATCCAATGCCTTTACCTTATCACTAGATACATTAACAGTAAATGCAGACGCAAACGCGCTAGTTAATTGCTCTACTTTAGTTACTACATTAGAGTTAACTTTCAATTTGGTTACAGTACACACACCACTACCCTTTCCAATGAATATTATACAATTGCCACACATTAGACGAGGTTGAAACCTCTTCAAACTTTGACTGGTAATGACTGTACTTGGCCTTTGTAACCTCTTTATTGACTTCATTATTTTCTCTTTTATACTGACTATACAAAGCAGGGTTCCCAGTTTTTAATCTCTTTGCTTTACTGCTTTCGCGATAATGCATCTTCCTTTTTAACTCTACAGTCAGCCACGGTGATACTTTGCCCTTGACTCCTCGTGTAATAATAGGAGCATGCTTATTTACCCTATCCATGACCGACTTTACAAAGTAGTTAAGTAAATCATGAACGTCATCAAAAATATCCATTACAGACCATGGGATTAAACTAATATCAATGTAAACAATTTCCCACTTACCATTTGAATAGTTTAAGTTGACATACCTTACAAGGGTAATGACTCTTGATGCTCTTACGTACAGCAAAAATAGCACAATGATCAGATATTCCCGTGGTCAACACTCCATTTACGGTGCATTAATTTGTTGTACTATATGATTGCATTTATGTGTTATATTATTATGGTACCTCTAATTGATTATCTTTTAAGGATTATTTGCCAGCAGTAGCTCGGTTACTATTTTTAACCGATTTTTCCACACTCGAAAATTTTAAAGTTAGCCGAATAATCTATTAAAGTTAATTGATTATCTAATATTATTTCTTAATTAATTTTCTATAAAGTTCTTTTTTGTCGTGTAGCGGACAAATTTTTTGAATTATAATTGTAAATTCCGTGTTACATATTTTAATTTTTATTATTGTATTAGCAAGAGCAAAGTGTTAAATCCTTCTTTACCCTTTTTAATAGCGCATGTTTTTCGTGATTCAATGCGAACATAGTCCTTTTGTAGCAGTATCATCAAACGCATATTTTATTTGGTCTTGTTTGTACACTGTGAAAGTCGTTTCTATAATTTAAATCATCGCCTGTGTCATGTTCTGCAACAGTGTTCTAGGTTGCTTACGTTTTCACCATCACAGAAAAGGGAAATTCAATTTTCAAAAATATATCAAATAACGAATGAATTGACGTATTATTTGTGATTAAATAATAATAATAATTTATTCATTGAGTCGATTTAGACGCAGCCCATACAACATTTGGTATTTACATTTGGTTATACAAGGATAATGTTCCTTGGTTAAATAATACATAAATATAAATAAGGTATAAAGTATGTCTGTATAAGTATGTGTTTAGTCTATCTTGGATTTTGTTTCGTTGAGCCTGTAAGGAAAGAAAAGCATAGTGAGAATTTCATATTATTGCATGCATCATTGCATTATCTGTGATTAGTGACAGCATGTATTAAACCACAAAGGAGATATAATAAATTAAAATATTAAGTGTAGCCTTTTTTTTATTTTCATAAATAATAGAGAGGGGGTATAATGCTTAGAATAAAATACTTTTTTATAGACATACGCATTTTAATGTAAAGATTTTGGGCGTTAAATGACGGTACTTGTCTGGTTTAAATAATTAAATTTGTTTTTTTTGTGCTTTTTACGAATTACAAGAATTAGGCAATTATTATTGCAGATAATTACATTTTTACCCAATACTCTATTATGTCCACCGATTTATCCGTTGAAATATGTAACAGATTAGTATTCTAAGCAAACCGCTTAATCGGTATAGTAGTTAACTGATTAACCTGTTATGCATTGCAATAGAAGATAGGTTGAGTGAGCAATTTCATTCTGTTAGCTTGTAACCGAATTATCTTTGACGTTAACTTATTAATCTGTAGGTGGCGGAGAAATGAACAAAACAATAAATTCTAATAGCCTCAAAGTTAACTCGCTGGTATTTTTATAGCGTATTAATTTTATAAACACAGGATAATTGCTACCTGTCGTGTATACTGCGCACACAGTAACGTTGACTTCCTACGGGCGGAGCTTACATACTTGGATATACGCTTGGATATCTTTATAATGAAACAGCGAAAGATTTCTGCGTCCTCATCGTATGTATACTCCACACTATAAGTAACTTGTCTACACGCAACGGACTTAACTGCATATGGTGCAGTGCGGAGTATGCAAATATTACCATTGACTTTTCCTTTACAGCACAATCAATACACATAGGCAATGTAGTACTGTTTGATGCTGTAGGTAATTTCTGTTGGAATATACCTCCTAGTACTTTTATATCCATATGCCCATATGCTCAGGTGTATTACGAGATATGATGCTAAACACTGAGTCGATATTATTTTCATTAAATAAGCAAGACCACTCTAGAATAACATGGGCCAACGAATTTTTCTTTAAGACTAACTTCTGTATTGTCATGCATTTATAATTTAAGTCCATTGATTACTAATTATTCACATTCATATTATAATAAATGGGGCAACTATTATACATAATAATAGTTGCCATTAATTACTATGAGGCGACTATTAAGTAATATTCGCCAATACAGTACATAATATACATTTATGGAGGGGCAAGCATTATCATAATGCTCGCCTTTACTTGTATCCTATATACAATTGGTGTCTTAAATCCGCTGACAGAGACTCATCTTCATTTGCAGTTTCCAGTCTTCCACGAACTCCAGTGCATATCATAAACCCATTAAGGCCAATGATATCCGGTGCACTCACCACCTCCAAGCCTCCAACTCACAATGCTGACGTTTCTGCAACGCTCAGCATCACACCACCGCTTCACACCAGGCTCGAATGCTGACACATATCCTCTGATATGTGTCCTTAGGTGGTCGCACCCACGACGTCTCCACTGAAACCTCTAACATCCTCCTCATTCGGCCTTGTGCCACCCGCCGCAACTTGCTGGCGTGGTGGAGAGGGATGCAGTCCTATTATTGTTTTGAATCCTATCTGCTCGTTCTTTTGTTAGAACCACCAACCAAAGAGGACTTCCGGATCCAGATGAACTAGTGAATGAACTTATGCTCTGTCCAGGTAGTATACCACTCCCACAAGAGTCTAAGTTCCCTCCACCTGCTGAGCCCAAGCTTTCGTTTAGAAGTGCTATGAGGCTTTCATCGCTTCCTTTTTCTCTAGGTAGGTTCCGACGTACTTTCCATGTCCACTGGAGTTTACAGGCCACTACAAATCCCAGGCCAATTCCTATAGACAGCAAAACACATTAGCAAGTAATCAAAACAGTCCAGAAATGAGACGTTTCTTTGCTGTTCCTCCTCACTACAGTATAATACGAACCTTTTTCAAGTCCCGTATTTATCTGTGTCCAGTTCATATTACCGTCGAGATAAAACGCCGCCGTCTTTGCAAACAGAGAATTCACATAATCTGTGTAACTGTGGTCAATCTTATTCTTATTCTTATTCAGGGTTTTTATTGATCTTCCTAATTAAATTTATACATACACAGTAAAGTCACAAGTAGATGTTAACAAAACTGAAAACAGTATAAATAATTTAGATAGTGATTTTAATCAAAAATTTTAAAGTAAATAGGCAGCTGAGTGAATGCAATATAAATTTAACAACGGAAAGATGAAGAAGCCCAGGCGACATATACAAGCGCTGTGGACTGAAAGTATTTCTAATGACATTACTCAATACTTAGGAACTAATAACTAGTATGACATCGTTAAACTCAAACAACAAAAATTAACAAAGACTATATAGGTATAAGGTTGCGTTAAAGCATAAATATTTACTGGGTCAGAAGCTTAATTAACATAGGAATTTTAGATGTCTTGTACCTTTCAGTTCTACACTTTATAATTCTGTATTTATTACTTAATCTATTACAACGCGTGTTACATCTCTCATAATTATTAAGCCAATTTCCAAATCTTTTGGATTTCACCAATTTCTTGCCAAAATTAATTATTAAGTCTTTGAACTGCTCTTGTATTTTTACTAGTCCAAGTTTTTTTGCAACAATTGCGTAACTATTTTCACTTACATATGAACCTTCTATTATGGATAAGCATCTTTTCTCAATCGAAGTAATTTTTTTTAATAATGAATTTTGAATGGCCTGGCTCCAAATAACAGATGCATACTCCAAGTTGCTTCTTATATAAGATTTCTATACGGACACTAACTGGGACTTTGTAAAGCCAAAATATTTTAATTTTCGAAGCATAAAAATCTTCTTAGACGCCTTTTTTACAGCAAAGTTTATATGGTCGTCCCATTTTAAACGGTTGTTAATTTGAACTCCTAGTAGTTTCGTACACAAAACTATCGGGAGAGGCATATTATTAATTTTCAGTTCAACTTGACTATATTGTTTATTTTTAGAGAGATCAACTATAATAACACAACATTTTGCTGGGTTAAGCTTCATTTTTAACTCAGAGGCCCACATACTTATGTCATCCAGATATTGCTGCATTTCAGGGATACCTCCATATTTAACCCTTTTAGCGAGAGTTAAGTCGTCAACATAACCAAGCAATAGATTTTTAATGTTGACAGGAATTTGATTGTGTTTATTTTCGAAATTGATTAAAAGTCTGTTGATTACAATAATAAACAACAATGGGGCTAACTTGGTGCCCTGAGAAGTCCCATTGAAGATTTGAAAAAAATCAGACAGCAGTTGACCATCTCTCACGCACTGAGTTCTGTTGTAAATGAAGTCTTGTAACCACATTACATCTGACTTGTCAATGTCTAACAATAACAGTTCTTGAATTAGAATATGGTAATCCACTAAGTCAAAAGCTTTTGAGAGGTCAAGCATAACTATGTTCACGAAATTATTTGTAGAATCCATTGTTTTGAATATGAAGTCATAAAGACTAAGTAGTGAGCCGAGGAGGAACCTTTAAGAGAACCGTACTGGTTCAAACTAATGTTATTAATTATTTTGTGGTAAAGTTTGTTGAACATTTTTTCTTCCTGGATGTTCCCAAAAACATTAGTTTGAGAAAGTGGCCTAAGGCTGTCCATGCTTATTGCATTGCTATCTTTTAGTATAGGTGTGATGTAGCCAATTTTCCAACAGTCTGGTACTTTGCATGTTTTAAATGAAAATGATAAAACAGAAACCAAATTCCTTTAAAAATTTGGTTGCAATGCAATTTGGTACATTGGATTTGGAAATCTTTAGATTGTCAAGCATTTTTAAATCATCGCCCCTTCAAACTTCACATCGTTCATCATAAATAATGCCATCAAGGGTAGACTGAATACTTTCTTCGGACACATCTGGGCAGTCCTGGGTCCTATCGTGTAATTGGAGCTATAACAATAAATAATATATTTTTCATTATACAACTTCACTTGGACAAAGTCCTTGAAGTCGACTTTCACTGGATTGCTACACCCTATTGAAACAAATAGAGAGGTCTCCGCTTTAGAGACCAGACCATTTTGACACTGACTATATGATGAAACCACTAAATTTCCAGGATATGGCAATCTCAAATTTATATCATATAAACGGTCCTCCTGCCTAGATAAAAGGGCATTAATTGGCACTATGTACTCTAGCCTGCAGGTCTTACCTTGTTGGTTCTTTACTATCAAGATAAACGGATCTGCGTCCACCAGCACCAAGTCATCCTTCACCAGTGGAACCAAGAAATCGAGAAAAAGTTTACTTCAATCCTTGCTGATTTTGCATCCTTTGGGTTGAGAGTACCAAAGAGGACAATTTCCCTCACATGGTAACGTCAAATTCATGAAGTACATAAAAACTCCAGAAACTTTTCCATCTCTCCACTCCCTGCTGAATTCTTGTATGATGGAGCGCCCGATCAGTAATCTCCCAACTATATAGGAAATTATGAAGTTCGTCTCTAGATTCTTCGACTCTAAATCTTCAAAGTCAACTTTTATCATTTCGGTCCGCGACAACACCTTTATCAGCTCCTCCTGGAGGTGATGGATGTTCTTGTCGTATGTCGATATCTTTGAGGCTAGGTCATCCAGACAATTTTCTAGGTCACCTGTTATCTCCCTCAGATGGTCAATTTTCCCTTTATTAGAGGCGAAAGTTGACAATGCCGCAATCCCTGTCTTAGCACTGGCAATCAACGCAATTAAAGTGACTCCGAGCATCAAGGGACTCCGCCGGCCTCTGGTCGAAATCCATTCCTTCGTAGGACAAATTTTCTCGAGTTCATTTAAAAAATACTCCGAGTACGCCTCCATGCATCTTCTGCGTATGTCTCCACTCAGCTTTTCGCTAAAGCGGTCCTTCTCTACCACCGTACATGGTGATAGGAGCGAAACCATCATATGTATAGACTTGAATCCTCCTGCAACCGGACTCGGGTGTTGTCGCCACAGTACGTTACCCGTGTTCGTCTGAGCCTGTATGGGTGCACAGATACACATCAGCATCAATACGTTTATCATGAACGCTGACATTCCATGCAGCTTTCCCGTCACTATGCTCTGCTGTTCCAGTTCCGCAGTTTTCTTATTCCTAATCCTTTTCTCATATGATATTACTTTCTCAGATTGTTCCATCTCCTCCTTCGTCACAACAAGCAACCTATTAAGGTTCATTCTGTTCATCTAGTCCTGGAGTTGGTCATAGGGAACAGTCTTTGTAAAAGAGTCTGCCAGCTGCTCAGTAGTTGGCTTCCATTGCAAGTCGATTTTTCCCTTCTTAATCTGTTCCCGGACATAATGATAACGCACATCAATATGTTTGGTCCTCTGATAGAACTCCGGGTTTTTAACCAATTGTATGGCACTCTGGTTGTCCACCAGAACTTTCATTGGGCCCTCCATTGTAAAGCCCAACTCCTTCAGGAATCGAGTTAGCCAAATAGCCCCCTTACTCGTCTCCGATAACGCTATGTATTCGGATTCCATAGACGACAATGCTACACAGTGCTGTAGCTGGGACCTCCAAATTACTAGGCACCCATTTACCAAGAAAACCATCCCGGTGGTTGATTTTCTCTGCACATGGTCTCCTGCATAGTCGGCATCCGAGTAGCCCACTACTGCTATTTCATTCACTGGATTGAAAGAAACTCCTTTATGTTCAGTCTCCTTCAAGTACTTCCAAACGTACTTTGCCGCCTCCCAGTGTACTTCCCCGTACCCTGTCAAATATCTCAATAGCTTAGCTACTGGATAAGCTATATCCGGCATCGCATGTCTGACAATATATAGCAGTCCTCCGATCAGCTCCTGATATGGATATTTGTACTCTGGAATAGATAATTTATCCGCATTCTAGTTGGCGGTCATGGAAATCTTTTTCCCTTTTGCATCCAATAAACTGAACCTGTTTAGCAGCTCTTGTACATAATGTATTTGAGATACCTTTACCTCCCCACTGTCCAGTATTTCTCCTCACACCAAGGAAGATTGTTGGTGGACCGTCCGTGATGGTCAGAATTTCAGCCATTTGGTCGAGAATCCAATTGATCAATTCCTTAGACTGACACATCAACAGTCCATTATCTACATAGATGGTTATGTACGTCAGGTAACCATCAAAGAAACCTACAAACGTACATGGGTCACTCAGAGTTGCAATAAATCCAAGTTTTTGTAGGATGATCCTCAACTTCTCATTCCATATACGGGGAGCTTGCTTTAATCCATATGAGCTTTTTACAAGCAAACAACCAGATCCTTGCCTTCTCTTCCGCCCTCAACGAACCATTCAGGTTGTTCCATATAAACCTCTTCTTGAAGTTCTCTATATAGAATGGCCGTCTTCACGTCGAACTGGACAATATCGAATTTCCCGGCCGCCGTTTCAGCCAGCAGTGTCCGTACAGATTCAAATCTGCACACAGAAGCAAAGGTCTCGTTGTAATCCAAGCCATGTATCTGTTTTCACCCTCTGGCTACACATCGCGCCTTCTTCTGTATGGGTCTTTCTTGTGCATCCCTTTTCAAAGTATATACCCATCTAGAAGTAAGTACTCTACGACCCTTTGGCCGTGGCGCCAACTTCCACGTAAAATTTTTAAAGAGACTATTTATCTCCTCTTTCATTTTGTTGGTCTAGTCTCTCCTGTCATTTCCTTCCATAGCTTGTTTGTAAGTCCTAGGAACACCTGGCTCCACTGGCGCATCCAAGTCCTCGGCCAAGTCCAACTTCTTCAAATTGTCTAAGGATAGAACTGCCGCGGTCATCGTACAGAACTCACATGTCCTTTACTCCTCTGTAGGCAGTAGAGGATCAACTCTAAGTCTACCTATGGAGGGAATCGCATCCCTGTCTCGTAACGTCCTTTTGGGGGCAGGCTTAACCTCTTCAGCTGTAGCTGCCTTCCTAGAGCCCTTATTTTATCAGTCTTGCTCTTTTTCCTAAATTTCAGAGACATTATGGGCTCTTACGTTTCCTTGTTTTTCCCAGAGAACTTCCTGATTCTCCTTTTTACAGTAGAGTCATTTAACCCACCTCCAGCACCGTTCACTGGCGCCTCACCCATTTCCATGTCGGCTGGAGGATCCAAGTCTCAAGCTTGAGAAGCATTACAGTCTAATACGTCCTCAGCTCCACTTCCATCCTCAACATGAACACAAGCCTTTCCATCCTTATTCGTTTCCCTTTTAGTCTCCGAGTCCTTCGTGTACAGATCAGAGATAATATCAAAGCTCGTTCCACTGGACGCATCTAATTTAACTAAATTTGAAAAGTTTTGGTTTGTTGGTGTAGGTGTTTTTTCTATCATTACGTGCCTACTCAGGGAGCTTCATGGCCCAGTGATGACAAGTCTACGGTGATTTTCGTCACCGTCTTCGCTCCTTCATCCACTGGTCCATTAACATTTTCGTTCTCTATGTAGAACATCAAAGTGTTCTCATCGTCGCTCAGATGACATTTTGTCACCGGAAGTTTTGTAAAGTTCGGCTCCTTCTTGTAAAAATATTCTAGGGCCACTCTCTCCATTGACGTTTTCGTCCCGTTACTCCCTCTAAGACTTTCAAATTTACTTTCCCTATCATCTTGGTCCATCGGAGGTGTGTTTTCCACACTCTCTTCATCCAAGCACCTGGTGTCCAGAAAAGTTCCAGTTACGTCTTCATTTAGAATTCCAAATACTTCATTCAATTCCAACGAGGCACTGTCCTCTGCTACAGTGACATGCTGCATTGGTACAACAATTATCGCCTCTTTGTCATAGATCCGATAACATTTTGGATCCTGATCGTATCCAACCATAATGCCGGCTCTCGCTCTTTTGGCCCAATTTTAGCCAGGTTCCCTCCTCACCAAAAAATAGACTTGAGATCCAAACACCCAGAGGTGTTGTACTGACGGCTTTTTCTCTGTGATTCTCTCAAAAAGAGTTTTAAATTTGCTTTGTTTGTTCAACAGTCTATTTAACAAATATATTGCACAATCAACAGCCTCAGCCCAAAACTTCGCAGGAAGCCCGGACGCGTTTAGCATTGTACAAGCTGCATCCTTTACAGTTCAGTTCTCTCTCTCAATCAGTCCATTTTTCTTTGGGCAATATGGAGGGGACCTCTTGATTTTGATTCACATCTTCCGTTTAAGTTCATATTCCAAGTCTTTGCTAATGAACCCACCACCTCCGTCCGTCTTTACACACTTGGTCTTCCTCCCAGTTTGTGTTTTATAGTAACAATATACTCAAGTTCTTTTTCTGCAGCGTCGCTTTTCTTCTTTAGAAAATATACCTCCCTGTATTCAGTTGATACGTCTTGGAACAACATAAAGTATTTTGCTCCGCTAAGCGATCTAATTGATTGCTTCCCCGACAGATCAATCGCAACTTTCTCTCCTGGTCTTAAGTGATCAGACTGAAGAACAGATGAGAATGACTTCCTAGTCATCTTGTTTTTAATACAATCATTGCACCCAATTCGGTCAATAATGGCATTGGGTGGTAAACCCCAAACAGCCTGCTGCTTCGCAGTATCTTTGATATACTGCGTGTTGACATGACTAAATCTCTCATGCCATTTACGAGGTGGGACACTCCTGGCCGCTAAGGCCAGATTAGATACAAAGGGTTTGAAGATCATCTCTGCAATTCCTTCAGTGCAGACTACTCCAAACATGTCCGGATCGTCCTCGTTAGGGGACTCAAAAGATACCTTTATTCCTAGCTTTACGATCTTATAACCTGTTTCTGTCATTCTTACCTCCGAGAATAAATTATGCGTTCCCAGAGCATAGACTACATTTTCTATAGTGTAATCTATCCATTTCCTGTTGGCCGTTCTAGCCCTAACGGGTACGTTCCCAATCCCATGTGCGTAAATGACCCTGTTGTCGGCCACTGTGATGGTCTTCTATTTCTGGAACTCCTTGAGGTCCCGAAACCATTCTAATACTCCACAATAGTGAGCATTGGCACCCGAATCCACAATCCAAGTAAAGTCTCTAGAGTCTACTGCTTTGTTTAGGAGGCTTCGGTCCCTCCTCGCCATATGAGCTTTATAGAAACTGGGAGAAGCCTTTACATCTTTTGCGGACGTCTTTACCTTCTCCGTCTCCTTCTTATCACCATTGTCCAACTTTTTATCGGAACATGCATATCGATAATGCCCGATCTCACCGCAACAGAAGCACTTGGCTTTTACTCTAGCTGCCTCTCTCTGCTTATCGGTCTTTTGTTTCCCACCCTCCTTCTTGCCTCCTCTTTCACCTTCACCGCCAGCTGCCACCGCGGCAAAAGCCGCATTTTCGACTTTCTTTGCCGTTGTTACTAAACCATCGACTTTCAAGGCTTTAATCCGAGAAAGTAATTTTCTCAGAGTCTTGTAATCATTCAAAGTAGCTGTTTAACTCCCTTAAATATTCAAAATTAGGACCAAGAGTCTCAAGTACCTTACTGATTTGCATTTCCGGTCGAATTGGCTAATTCTTAGTACTAAGCTCCATAGCTTTGGCTGTCAGTTCATTGTAGATTTCCATAGGAGTTTAATCAGATGGTGGTGTCCATTGGTAGTAAGCCAATTCTATCGTAGTCATGTTTGCTGCACTAGTGTCACAATTAAGTGCCTCTAGGTTAGTATACATCTCCCTAGATGTTAAACAGCTCTGCGTGTGAACTTGAAGATAATTCGAGATGGTAGTCATTAGTACTGACATCGCATCTACATCCTTCATGTCCCATTCCGCCTGCAGCGTATCAATAGTTTTTTCTGCGTTCGGACCTGAACCAGGAACTGCAATGGGAATTTCCTCTGTCTCACTCACTACTCCCTATACCTTAGCCTGTCTTAACACTGTACTCACCTGACGGTTCCATCGAGCAAAATTCCGATTTGTTAAGGTTGTGATACTCCGTAGGTCAACACGATTCACCGACATGCTAATTTTTAACTTTCAGAATTTATTTTTCACTTAAAAACAAAATCAGTTATCTATAATCGCAGATTATACTGTAACTTACGGAATTTATTCTTCACTTAAAAACAAAAACAGTTATCTATAATCTCTTAAACTCCCTTAATAAAGTGTACTTCACACTAATTATTAACAGTTTAAAATTTTCTTTTCACTAAAGTATGTTTTAATCACAAAAGGAAAAAACCAACTTTTCCGTGCTGAAAAACAACGTGTTGGAATATACCTCCTAGTACTTGTCTATTATATGCCCATATTCTAAGGTGTACTACGATATATGATGCTAAACACTGAGTCTATATTATTTCCATTAAATAAGCAGGACCACTCCAGAATAACATGTGCAAACTTTTTTTTTTAAATAACTTCTTTATTGTCATGCATTTATAATTTAAGTCCATTGATTACTAATTATTCACATTCATATTACAATAAATGGGGCAACTATTATACAAAATAATAAGTACCATTAATTACTATGAGGCGACTATTAAGTAATAGTCGCCAATACAGTACATAATATACATTTATGGAGGGGCAAGCATTATCATAATGCTCGCCTTTACTTGTATCCTATATACAATTGGTGTCTTGAATCTTAAATGACAGAGACTCATCTTCATATGCAATTTCTAGTCTTCCACGAACTCCAGTGCATATTATAAACCCATTAAGGCCAATGATATCCAGTGCACTCACCCCCTCCAACTCAATGCTGACGTTTCTGCAACGCTCAGCATCACACAACCGCTTCACACCAGGCTCGAATGGTAACACATATCCTCTGATATGTGTCCTTAGGTGGACGCGCTCAAGACGTCTCCACCGACACCTCGAACAATTTTTACGGTTTACCTTGAGCTGTTTAAGAGACGAGTTTCCATAACAATGATGGCTTACGCAGATTTGATGTTGCATGGTATTATTTGTGTCGGTGATGAGTGATTTTTTCTTAAGTCTATTTATTTGGTAGCTGTTGTTGAGGTAGCTTTCGCGTCGTCCTATGCATTAGAAGGGGGTGATATGTTGCTGACAGTGCTGTACTCATGTACGATTTATAGATTTTGACTAGTTTATCAAAGTGACTATTGTAAAATTGGCCGTTGTAAGACTATACTTTAACATTAAACAGCATAGGATTGTTGCCGGGACTGCTAAATTCGACCAGTGTATCAGGATGACTGTTGTAGCCTAGGCAAGTGTAACCCCACTGCACTGTATAAAGATGAAACAACAAATTCTTTAGATCTTAAGGTAACAATTATTGACAATATCAAAGGTGAGAGAAGTCAAAAAGTAATAGATTTGCATAAAGATATAAGAAAAAACAATGTGTTAATAAAATAAATAACAATGATACATTATGTGGTATAAGAGCTAAAATGATATCTACTTTCATTGAAGTAAATACGCTGAAATTCTCCTTAATTATATAGGATGAGTAAAGTGTCAGTAGTGAGTTAATGTGTGAGTTGACTTTTATGATGTGTGTGATAAAAGTGTGGGAGCGCTGTGTATTTTGAGAGTAATTTTACTAGAACCTGTTATCATAGTCCAATTGTAGTGAACAAGTGTTGTTATTTTATTCTGATTTCAACATATTATATTATTCGCCAATATTCTGTGTGTGATAGAATTTGGGGAGGAAAAATAGGATTATATTATTTAGGTGCGTCGCAGAAGAAAAGTTGGAATTTAAATGTAGAAAATTAAAGTCTATAATACAATGTAGGCCATTAGTCATACTGCTGGCGTATTAGAATTTCGTATAATATATATATAATAAATATAATATAATTATAATTAGTATTTCCTTCATGTGTCAGAATTTAATTGTCATAAGAAAAAAATGTAGAATTTGTGTTTGACATTATGCAGTGTAATGAATAGTGAAATAATAAAGTATTATTCTGCCGTCGAATGCAGTCGACATATATCGCCATGCGTATAGGTATATCGCCGTTCAAGAGCACTAGTGGTTGGTTTAACATGTTTAAATTTAACAAAGTGTACATATGCTAAAAATCTTAGTTTGAAAGGTATAAACTATAGAAATATCAAAAAACTCAGTCAAATAAATATAAATAGCAAGAAATGTTTTTAAATAATTTAAAAAACTACTAAGGATCAGAAATACCCAAAGAAGGAATCACTCTAGAAATACTTACGGAAATTGAAACAAAATAGGACATTAAAATCAATATAATTTATTTAATTGATGGTTTATTGAAATGTGTTGTTAAGTAACCTAAAGCAGAAAACCAATTGTATTTATTAGATGTAGACAATCATTATGAATATGTTAATAAACATGCTGCTCTTTATTGTTGTTTATACTATTGTCATGATTGTAAAACAATTTATTAAAACAAAGATCAACATGTTTGTGAAGATCAAATTGAAAACAAATGCAACATAAGTAATGGATTGAAAAATGATTGTAAGAGTGATGAAACTTCAAAATATTGGAGAGATTGTGAGGATTGTAACAAAATATTTTGGAATCAAACTTATTTTAATAATTATCCAGAAAAACAATGTAAAAGATTCAAAAACTGTAAAAATTGTAATGCAAAACTATTTAATGACAACAAGGGTAACCTAAAGGAACCTTATGTTTGTCATCAAATTTAATGTTATATTTGTGAAGATGAAAAAATGATTTATAAAAATGAAAATTATCAATGTTATATAGGTTTTAAAAAACCTGCAGATTGCAATAAAAATTAGAGAAAAAGACAATTTTATTAAAATAAACTTGACACTGTCGTCCAACGACGATAGCCTAAAGGACTCAGTATACGTTTCATAGCTTTTTTATATACAAATACTGCCTGCCTGAGACGTGATACCCTGTTGACGTGTGGTGAGTTTAGTGCTGCTAGAGATTGATATTTTACACGAACAAATTAACATACCAAAACATAAATTACATCATCTTATAGTACTCACTCGCTGCTATCTATTAAACTAATTAGTGACTAATTTATTTTTACTGTTTGTCAGTATAAGAAATTTTGGTCAAAAACTTAAATCCATATTGTAAAAATAAAATTCGAGAAGACGCAAAGACACAAAATAGATTACGTGACCATAAGTGCAATATTAGCGATTCAAAAACTCAATATTCAACAAAATTTAATAGTTTTAAATTCCGAATATCAGCATTTATTGCATTTATTTGATTTATGGTGCCAGATGAAATTACGAGGCGCAGGGGTGTGTCAATTAATTAATTAATATAATTGGGTTGACCACATCTGAATAGGTAACAACTTTAAAAATGCATGCAAATGTTGCTATTGTACGAGTTATCCCAGGGAGGAGCCTAGACGGAAACCAGTGCAGGCATTGCGGCGCTGAGAAAGAAAGTCTTGGTCATGTCTTAGGATCCTGTATCCGGGGAGAACTTTTACGCAACAATCGCCATCATGGTATTCGTGAAATTCTAGCAAAAGCTCTTGAGGACAAAGGTTTTGTAGTAGAGCAAGAAGTGCATTGTCTTGCTGAAAATGGATCAACTAGGAGAGTGGATATTATTGCATACTGTCCTTTATCTAAAGAGGAATATATTTTGGATCCTACAGTAAGATTTGAATATGGGGATAGTAAGGAACAAGCAGTTGCTGTAGACAAGGAGAAAAAAGAAATTTACGAGCCTTGTACAAAGTACTTCATGAAGAAATGGGATTTACGTAGAGTCGAAGTGATTGGTCTTTATATAGAAGCACGAGGATCTTTATCAAGTTCTTTCAAAGCATGGGCTAGTTCTTTTTGTATTCCTTCAACAGTTGTGGACGATATTTTAATGTTTGCTCTCAGAGGATCAATTAGGATTTATAATCATCATTTATATACTTAAAATGCATTCTTGTTTTTTGTAAAATGTTTTAATTATAGTTAAAAAAGTATTGTATTGTATACTGAGCTGTATGGCTATTGCAATTGTGCAACAGTGACTTAATAAAGTTTTTCTCTCTTACTATCAGAGAAGCAAACTATAGCAGTGGTTAAGCCAAATTCAAAGCCAAAATTAAAAAAGAATGTTGACATTACCAACCGAACACATTACTGAAAACAGCAAACGAAAACATTCTTTAATATCTGGTGCCTCTGCTGCTTCTGCAACCTGTGCTAAATTTAAAAACACACAAACTTTGCCTTCACTCAAACAGCCGGAAATGACAACAAATGACCTGTACCGCCTGTTAGTACAAAAATTGGACTCTTCCTACAATGCACTTAAACGGGAAGTTAAAATCATACACAAACTGCTTTTAAACGCTAAAACTGAAATTACAAAATTAAAGAAAGAAAACGAAAACAAGGCCGATGAAATTAAAATGCTTCAAAAGTGCTCCAATAATAAGAACTTAATGATTTTTACTGTTCCTGAAAAAATAAATGAAAACAAAACAGAAACGAAATCTAAAGTGTACCACCTGTTGGAAACTCTAAAACTTGAGAAAATTGAAATCGACGATGCCTACCGTATTGGAATTCATAAGCATGGATACACAGGCACAACATTGCTTTACCTTATACGAATAAACGACAAGAATAAAATAACAAAGGCTAAAATTCAACTCTCAAATAACCCGTTAACTCAAAAAAATTGGTATATCTCCAGCGTATTCTCCACACGAACGCCAAACTATAAAATTATTACTTACGTATGGACATCAAGAAAAATAAAACCACCCAGCCACCAAATTCAAAATCCGAAATGAAATTCTGCAGCTAATACAAAACGGAACTCTATCAAGCTGGACAGTCAACGACAAAACAGAAATAATTGAACTAATAATCTAAAGCTGTTAAACAGCTTGCTTTTAATCTGCTGTCAAATCTTCAATTCCAGTTTTAAAAAATTTAATCCTTTAAAAATTAAATTAAATTTATTTATTTAAGTTTACTTAAAACAATTATGTGTGCATAAATATGTTACCTAAAGCAAATTTCAATTACATTGTTACTCTAATTTAACGAATTATCACAACGTATCAGGCAGACTCATCAGTAATGTAAATTCACTTTAATTTTGAACAATAAAACCAATTATCTAGTCCCATGGGCGCCAACTTAAATGGGACTTATTGTATAATAAAAAAAAATATATACAAAAATTGCTTGTTAATGTTATTTTTATAAATTAAAAAAATTAATCAGTTGGCACAGAAGAAAACAAATAATGCACACAAATTTGAACAGATTTCTTAAAAACGGAGATCACTATGTCTTTAATGAGCGTACTTAGTAAACGGTGTTTTTTCATAAAGTTAAGAAAACATTTGGAAATCGTCCCACGAGATCCAATGTAGAGCCCAATAACTTCGATTTCAGTAAGCCCGAGTTTATTTTTAAAATACGGAATGCAGGGGTCATAAATTCCTTTTTCCTGTGTCCATGTCCATTTCAGCAGTAAAGGGATCTTTTATGAGGTCGAGGGATGGCATTAACGGGTAATACATTTGCAACTATTTTAATAGCAGTGATCCATTCGGATGATGCAAGCCCATTTTTTGAATAAATCCATTTGTTTGCATTTGGCAATTCTTGAAACTGGATTACACCTTGTCTTTTTTGGGGTAACTCGCACCAGGTATCATATTCCAAGCTTCTTAGATGATCACGAATGAATTTGATTTTTGTTCCTTTATGTTCAGCCATAATTTGCCTGTCTTCAAATAGCACACCAAGAAAATCCAAACATTGGGATACTTTGATTTCTAAATTCTTTACCTCATAAGTGAAAGCATGAGCAGAACTTGATAAAATTTCGAGGGCATTGAAGTTTTGGATTTCCGCTTCCCATTTAGCACAAATTAAGCCTATTCCTTTCACTTTTAAGCTGGAGTACAACATTCTTGTTGAGGTACTTGTTCAAATGGTGAGATATTCCTCTACAGAACTACGAATAATTTTATCGATGGATTCTGAAAATTTTGTGGATAATTTTGCAAAAAGGGGCATTTTGGAATGAACGAATATACATTATACGACTACGCAACATATTAAGATAAAAATTATGTTTATATACATATGTGGATTAAAACACAAGAATTAAAAGGCAATGGAAAAGCTTTTGCTACTTATACTAAGTTTTAAAAATGCGCCTAACAACAACAACGATTAACATTTATAGCACATAATTCAAAAGTTATGATAGTCATTTCATTTATAATTACTGTTTATTAAATAGTAAACAACCAGAATTATTATTAACAAGGACATAAATACTGTGTATGTATATCAAAAAATTAAAAATTAGATTTATAGACAATTTTAATTATATTGTTGTAATGTGCAGAGCACAGCTAAATTTAGGTGCGGAGTCACCGGTATGTAAATTGGTAATGACATTGTAATTTTGAGAATGTGCCAACTATTTGTTCATTAGATGAGTCACTAGAGTAAGTCAGCGGTCAGCGGATAGTTTTAGATGATCGTGACATTCGCAACGTTTGGAACGGATGTGAATTGAGGACAGGGTCCTTGGGCCGAAAACAGTATTACTAATTAAGTATATCAAAAGTTGTAAACAAAAGTTGTAATTTGGACTAACCAGACTTAGAGAAAGTCACTTCTGATACTCATCTCTAACAGAGATCTTGTATTTTACTAACTCCTATCAGTGAACCAATAAACTTATAAATTCGCTTTTTGCAATTCAAACTCTGTCGTTTGTCAGCTCACTCATTATCACACATCAAATCGTTGCACTTTTGACATAGTATACCCAAGAGCAATCCACTAGTTTAACGTGGTGGCCTGGTGAAGAGCAGGACTGTGTGCCGGCAGTTTAAGTTGTAAAAATCCCACTCAATTGGGGAGAGCATCAGGGTAGCGAATAGATTAGCACGTTAGAATTTTTTTTTGAACACAGAATTTTTTTTTGAGAAAAGAAAACGGAGAACTAGTGAACAGGGTAAAATTATTTTAGGGCTGAGTAGGACTAGAGAAAAGTTTTCGAGGAAAACTTCAAACGTCAAGTGTGCAAAGGAGCCTTGAGAAGGCCAGAGAAATAGATTTTAATTTCCAAAGTGATAGATAGAACCAGAAGATAGATTTTTGAAAAGTCGTAGGACGACTAGTGCCTGAGTTTCTAGGAAAGGTAGAATTATTTCAGACGTTTAATATGCGGCACAAGGTGCCCAGCAGGTAATATATAGAGGTATATATAAAAGTCCGCTCAAATAGATTTTAATTCTCCAACAGTCATTAGAAAGGTGAGTGTCCAATCATTAACGTGCGCCAGCCAGAAATTGCTCTTTAGAAGTGGAAGTTAGGTATACAGAAGTAGGGAGTTTACTTTAGAGATTTTAAAACGATAGAAGTGGACAAGGGTCCTTCAGAAAACAAAGTATATAGAAGTAGACGCGGTCCTTCAGAGAAATTAATTCAGGGAATTAAATTATATACAAGAGGTTACTTTAGAGAAGTACATAATATTGAGAATATTATAGGTTTTAAAAGTCAAGTGCGGGGACGATATTGACGTGTGTGCAAATTCTCTGTAGTGTGTGTACAGTAGTGCGTTGTGATCCTGAAATTTATCCCTTACGCGCAAAATTCCTTATTCTATCCTTTATCCGCTTGTGCATAGTATTTTGCTGAACTAACAAATAGAATCGTAGACGGAATTTATTGAGTGGAGTTAGAGCGAAGAGAGAGGGCAATTCGGCAGTTTTTATTTGTATTGGAGGAGGAAGTACATACTCTGTTGGTGGTTAAAGGTAGTATCAGTCGTCACGAGCTCGGAGTACAATACTCAGGTAACGTACAGACAACTGTCGATATTCTACATAAAATATTATTTGTTTTCATTGCATATTTATTTTCTAGAATATCAAACCGCACTGGTCATTCGGTGCAAAAGCGCTTATCTTCGATTTTTAAGGCCTGGTATAGAGAGGTATAGTTGAGCGGATGAATTAGCTTTCAGACTATAATCTCTATATGACATTGCAATAGGTGTAGATAACTCGGAGAAGTCGTTGGAGGTTGTATAAAGATAGCCCATACGTAAAAAGCCTCATCTACACAGACTAGCATCACTGTATACATATTGTCAGGGACAACAGCTAGCATATAAGTAGATAACAGGAGAACTACTTAAGTGAGTCACAAGGACCACTACATACCATAGACGGGGTCTATTAATTCATAGACAGTGAGGATAAGGCCACTGCATAAATATAGATAGGGATCTATATATACGATTTTTGATAGGCAAAAATCAAGGTACACTCAGGTAGATAACAGGAGAACTACTTTCATAGACAGTAAGGAGAAGGCCACTGCCTAATATAGATAGAGATCTATATACGGTTTTAATAGGGAAAATCGTGAGGCATATTAGCGCTTCCAATTCAGGGGAATTGAAGGTACGGTTGGGAATCGTACAGAACTAGCATACGGGCACACACATAGTCAAGGGACTTTAGAGCTAGTACATACCGGACACAGTGAGGACAAGGCCACTGTATATCATAGATAGGGATCTATTAGATTTTGACGTAGATAACAGGTGAACTACAGTCAGGGCTTAGAAGTGTAAACGTTCATACTTAGAGAAGTATAGGAAACGGTGAAATAATTTTACACAGGTTGCAACCACACACATACTCATAAATAGGGAATGAGTAGTATAGCCCATGTCCGAGGATAATTCGCGCACAACAAGGAAACAGCTTAAGGAATCCGGAGGTAAAATACCAGATAGTGTATTTAGTGATTATTTACCAGGAAAAGCTTCAGCCTCAAAGAGTGTACAGACAGACGTCACCCAAGATTCAAGTTTAGGGCAATCAGGATTAGGACAATCCTACGTAGTCACTCCCGAGTCACAGGTAGTATCGGGGAGTATTCAGAGCATAGCCAAGTCATTCGAGCGTTTAGCAGAAGTAAATACCCCAATTAGTGCAGCGGCCAGAAAGGAAGGGGAGAAAGATACAAACCTCAGGAGGAACATTTTATTTGAAATATACGAGGACCCTACTGATCAAGGATCAGAAGTAGAAGCACTGGTAGGCTTAGACAATAGTCAGGAAACACAGAAGATTAGAACCCTACCAACCCCACCAATCATTCTAACAGAAGAAGAAAAAGTAGAAGTCCTTAGGAAGAGACAGTTAGTCATTAAAGAGCGCCAAAGAGAGGTAGCTAGACTACGGGAAATCCAGGAGGATAAATTAGCTAGGGAAGCTAAGGTAGTCAAAGAGAAAGCAAATAGGAAAGCTTTGGGGTACCCATCCGAGGAGGAGTGGGAAGAGGACGATTTTTGCTATATAGGAGCAGCGGTGGGGGAGTTAGAGAATCCTAGCGGAGCTAGTATGTTTTCAAACCCGAATAATTCATGGGTAGGGACTAGGCGGTCAAATTTTAAACCAGGAAAGGATGACCCAGAGACGCATTATGCGAGATTTATAGAGGATATGGAACTGCAGGGTATTACAGCACAGGCAAAGCAAATAGCCATATTTGGGTCTACGCTAAACGAGAGTGCTCATGATTGGTATGGAGAGATGAAGGCCAGCAAGAAAATTAAAGATTAAGAGACGCTGAAGGAGTGCTTCACGCGTCATTTTCAGATTAGCAGGCAGATGAGACTACGGAATCTTAGAGAGAGGGTGCAACTACCAAGTGAATCTGTTATCGAGTATATAACAGACGAGAGAAGATTAGTCAAGGCAGCCATACCGGAACCAAGGGAGTTCGATTACATAGGAGAAATAGAAGATGGACTGTCGCAGTTTATGAATACTAAACTATCCTACAATGGGAAGTGGGATGAGAAATTGGACGACTTTGTAGACATCCTAGTGCAATTGGAAAGCACAGCCCAGCAGTCAGCTCCAGGAGACCCACATCTATCAGTGATGTCAGCCGAAATAGAAGAATTGCAGGCACATGTAGCTTCTCTGAAAGGAACAAACTCCAACTCGTCTTATGACAGGAAGAAAGAGATGAAAAATTTCCCACGGAACGAGTACAACAAGATCACTCAAGAGGACCAAGGATCAAAAGGACGATCGAACTGGCGTGGAAGAGGACGAGGCCGAGGAAGAGGCGGTGGAGGAAGAGGAAGGCAGAAACCTGCGGGTGACGGTAACGGAACAAGAAAGGACAAGAACGATTCCATGTGCTATAGATGTGGAAAGAAGGGTCATTTTGCAAAGGATTGCAATCAAGAAATTCCATCGGATTCGGGAAACGGGAGCAGGGGCTCGCAAGGTCGCGAGTCCCGCACGAATCAAGGAGCTGGGCAGAGCTGATGGAGCTCGAATCAGAATCAAGTCCAACGAGAGAATATCAGGGATTCTCAAGCAATAACACAAGGCGCTCTAGGGCATGTCTGGGACTAGCCGGTACAGGGGTACCGTATGTACAAGTAAGTTTAGACGATAAAAATTACTTAGCGCTGTTGGACACAGGATGTAGTAGGACCATAATATCAAGAGCTATATTATCCTACCAAGAGATTACGAGGACCAGTAGTCTAGAAATTCAGGGAATTCAAAGTGTAAGTAAACCAGTGGGTTTAGTGTCGTTGCAATTTAAAGTGAAAAATAATGTAATCAGATTAAAGGCATTAGTGTTGAATGACCTCTACCCCTCATTAATTTTGGGATACGATTTCTTCGAAAAATATGGAGTAACGATGGACCATAGAAAGCGAGTATGTACCTCGGATTTGTTGGAGACATTTGTGTTTGGTGTAGCAGTTTTTGGGGAAAACAAAATTACAGAAGAAGTGCTAGGACGACGGGGCGATGGCCCGGAGCAGGACCAGCCTCCGGAGGGAACCCCACCAGGACCCACCCAAGCTATACGGGAAGAGAATATCAAGGAGGACCGAGGACCTACTAAAGAAAGGGTGCCTGAAGAACTCAGAAGAGAGAATTATAACAAGGTAAACATGTTATATAGTCGTCAAAAATGGAAAAGTGTATCTGTCAACAGAAAAAAACGGGAATTCTCAAGAGGAGAAGCTGAGAGGAAAGAATACAGAAGAGGATCAAGATCTTACACATTCATGCCCACATACAAGGAGTATGTAGATCAAAGGAATTGCAAGGAGCAAGGGCGAAGAGGAAAAGAATGTGGACTCAGCAAGACGGATAGAATAGCACGCTACAGCCCAGAAGAAAGTTGTGGACGATCTCAACATACGGAAGAGGAGTATAGCAAGAGGTACGGGACCATACATACATACTCAGGAAGAATAGGAATGCTGAGAATCAACCCAGTAGGCATAATGGATGCTACTCAAGAACAAGAAGACACTATGGAGCCGAGGCGTAAGCAGTCTGCACATAGTATAGTCAGTAGGTTGGCATTCCATAGCTTTTAGAATATCAAGGACGAAGAACGTATAATGAGCAGGGAAATACCATTGACAGGGTCAAGTGAGTATTTGAAATTACAAATCATCCAGCTAACTTTGTTAGGGAAGGTGCTAGGGATGAGGGCAGCCAATAACGGGAGGCAGGCCCAGCAAACGAGATTTGCTATGAGAGATGAAAAGAATTTAGGTGTTAATCAGTTTATTCTACACGGTACTCAGACAACGCATGCAGCTGTTAGGCCTTATGAGAAAGGTAGAGAGGTAGGGATAGACCCTAGGGACCTCACACTAGCCACAGGTAGAAATCAACACATACCATTAGAAGAACGGCAGTACGTTATAGATGGAACGAGGAGGCTAGGTACATTCAAAATAATCAATTCAGGGGAAGAAGGGTACGATCCAGAAATAGTATTTGAATATTTGTGTTGTTACTATACGAGAAAAAGAATTCATGAAATGTGCCCAAAAGAAAGATTAGAGTGGTTGAATGGAATGGCAACAGCAGAGATACTGGAATGGAAATTAGTCAGGGGATTAACCAGTAATATGAGGAGTGCGGCACTCTTCACGCATGGAGTACAGGAGGATTGTAGATATTGTGTGTAATATTATCCTAGTGATAGAGTTTTGATAGGCAAAGCTAGGGAAATCACTGAAAATGAAGTTCATGGAACTCAATTAGAAAGGATCAAGTGTAAAATAGAGACAGCAAAATTAGAATCGCTTAGAATAGGTAGGCTATTCAGGGGAACTTGGGGAGTTCAGGCAGCGGCACATCAGGACAACAGAGAGGATACACCTGAAGATACTATTGGAGATGAGAAGCGCGCCACCCACACTATTTTTGCAGGGAAGGTTATGGCCCCTGGCAACACTGAAGAGGATAATCAAGCGAGGAGCTTTAGGAAAGAAGAACACACGGGGAAAACAAGGAGCCCCAAGAAGACTGATCAAATAGGGAAAACCGGGAGCCCTAAGAAGACGGAAGGAACTGGGAAGCGCGAGAGCCCAAGAAAGAGATTCAAGTCCGGCCAATTAATCTCATGTATATACGGGATGTTATTAATTTTTACAATTTTCCAAGGGGAAGTTGAAGCAGGTTTTTGGGAAAAACTTTTCGGAGGCGGACCAGGCAAGAGGAACTCTATACCGTCAACACCTACAGGAAGTGTCAGCAGCGGAGCCAGCTCAAGTTACAGGAGTGCGAGCGGCAGCCCCATGGGAATAGCCGATGTCAGGGACAGAATGAAGGCAATACTACCAGCCGGACGGACAGTGAAGACGGCAGCAACCATAGCAGGAGGAGTAGTAGGGGCAGGTGTGGCACAAAGATACATCAATGAAGCAATTGATCTGGACAAAAATGCGAATTTAATTCAAGAGGAGACGATAGCAGAGTCGAGGAGGACTCAGTCATACACCAAGGCAGAGAAGTTGCCAGAAGAGGAGATGTCTATCGATTTGGAACATGTAATGGAAGCAGCTACGGATACAGACAGCTTAGGGAGCGAAGTAGAAGATCCAGAAATTGGAGGGAGCGAGATACTCCCACTACCAACGTGGATGCGGAACAAATTGAATATTACGAATAAAACTAATGGAAATGAAACGGAGTTTTTCTGGCATGTAGGACCAATATAGGGAGCGGTACTCAATATAGATGAAGAACATATACCACCAGGAGTGTATATAGTAGGGACCACCTCGCTGACGGCATCAGGGCCGGTCGATTATTGGAGCATTGGGATAGCAGGGCTATTAACTACATTTACAATTGGAACTATTCTGGGAATAATTAACATGGCGCGGAGCCATAGAAGATTGTGGAGGAGATTTGGTTTGAATAATTTTTCAGGATCCAGGGGATGCCAGGGATTGAAGGCAAATATTCCAGGGGAATTTAGGCGGCCAGCAGAACAATATTTGAAGAACAGCTCAGGGTTGAGGGAACCCTTACCGGATATCAAGGGATCGGATCAAATGGAAGTACAGTTATCCAACGGGAGCTCGGGCCAAGACGAAGAAGTCAGAGAAGACCTCATCCTACAACCAATGCCACCACCAAGAAGAGGAAAAGTACAGGAGTACAACATCACTCGGACGAACAATACTCAGTGAGACTGAAGCGGATAATCATTATAGATAGTATTTAAGGATAGGCCTAGAAATTTTTTTTCTATAATTGGGATTTTATTGTTAAACAAATGGGACAAATTTGTAAATATTCTAGCAAGAATATAAGGGTCTGGGTAGGTTAATTTAGTTCAAATTAGATAGTCAGGGGACTATTAGCAAACAATTCGATTCAGAGGAACTTACCCTCGAGTAGTTAGGAACTTCAACCTCAATCATTTAAAATTTTGGAATTTTTTTTAGCGTGGGACGTCTAAATTGGGGACAATTTAATTTTAACGAGGGGAATTGTTGTAATGTGCAGAGCACAGCTAGATTTAGGTGCGGAGTCACCGGTATGTAAATTGGTAATGACATTGTAATTTTGAGAATTTGCCAACTATGTGTTCATTAGATGAGTCACTAGAGTAAGTTAGCGGTCAGCGGATAGTTTTAGATGATCGTGACATTCGCAACGTTTGGAACGGATGTGAATTGAGGACAGGGTCGTTGGGCCGAAAACAGTATTACTAATTAAGCATATCAAAAGTTGTAAGCAAAAGTTGTAATTTGGACTAACCAGACTTAGAGAAAGTCACTTCTGATACTCATCTCTAACAGAGATCTTGTATTTTACTATCTCCTATCAGTGAACCAATAAACTTATAAATTCGCTTTTTGCAATTCGAACTCTGTCGTTTGTCAGCTCACTTATTATCACACATCAAATCGTTGCACTTTTGACATAGTATAGTCAAGAGCAATCCACTAGTTTAACGATATTGCAGATCCACCTAAGAAATTTCCTAAAACATTTCGATTAACAGAACCTTGAAAAGGATATTTTCTACAAAAGTTTATTAAACCAGAAAATTGGAATTATATAGCTATTTTACTAGATAAAGATTATTATGAACCAGATACAATGAAATCTAAGGATCGTGAAAATTTTATGAAATGGTATGATGAAGAAAGTAGGCTATGTAACGAGTTTTATTTTAGAGAAGAAATAATTGCATATTGTAAATCGTATGTTGATATACTCCGTATTAGTATGCCTAGACGGTATGCGTTGGTATGGCTATATCAACTACTAGTTATGCTTGATAAAATAAATGCAGAGTACACGAGGTAGTACTACAGAAGTATTTATTACTATAAGGATAACACACAAAAGAACATACTACTTAAGTGAAAGAAAGGCTGGAGGCGGAAGTGCTGGTGTTGCTGGAGCTGTTCTGCAAGACTGTCTTCGAGCTAACAGTAAGCATGCCTTATTATAGGCAGTAGTTCGAGAAAGACTTGGAACACACAGGAAGTGCGGACGTATTAGTGAGAAACTACGTCACACACATGCACATGCTGTGGAATATGGATGCGGACACTTTATGTATAGGGCCACGGGCATGTCACAGTGTTACGAACTACACGTATTACAACATCTTTACCAAATTAGTTACATACATAAGCTATGGTTGTGTATAGTTTTAAATTAATGCCTAAGAATAAAATAGCTATTGTATCCGAAACCAAAAATAGATTTTCAAAACAAAGTATAAATTGGTTAGAATTTGTTATGTCAGAGGAAAATATATAAATCGGACATGCTCTAAATAGAGGTTATTTGGTATACAAGATGCTCATTATAAAATTAGAAAAGTTCATGGATATTGTCAAGAAACTAACACAGAAATTATTAAAGATATGAATGCTACGACAGAGCAACAAAATGCACCAGTCA
Source organism: Dicyrtomina minuta (assembly GCA_949802685.1). NCBI lineage: Eukaryota > Metazoa > Arthropoda > Collembola > Symphypleona > Dicyrtomidae > Dicyrtomina > Dicyrtomina minuta. The sequence continues at coordinate 16,783,140 of OX461812.1, read as the reverse complement.
CAGTTCTAAATGATCCAATTATAGAAGAAATGAATGCTACGACAGAGCAACAAAATGTACCAGTCACAGTTCCAAATGATCAAATTATAGAAGAAACGAATAATACGACATCTGAATCAAGATCACCGTTGACGCGGCAAAGCTCAAGAACAAATGACTCACGAAGCTCAAGAATGGAAGTTGATCAAAGCTCACAAAGTTCTTATCGCTCACGAAGCTCAAGATCATTAAGAGTCTCAAGAGCCTCACGAAGCTCAAGAATAGAAGTTGATTAAAGCTCACGATCTCGAATCCCAATTTAACAAATAGTGATTTACCTGAAGATTGTTTCATTTGCGATAAGAAATATTATCAGATTGCGTACATATTGATGAAGGAACTTGTAATACTCATTTAATTCATAAAAGTTGTAGAGCTTAATATTTAAAAAAATTAGCTAGAGAAAATATTGTTATTAGTGATAATTCACAGTTAATCTGTCCTTCGCATATTTGTAATAAAAAAGGTCGTTTTAAGCCATTAAAAAAAAATAATGTAGATATACAAACTGCTTTTAAAGGTTAATGGGCTTATTGTCATAAGGCGTTAATTAAAAACTGCATTCATATTAATAATGATAACTGTAAAACACATTTAGCACACTCTGTATGTGAACAAACACATACTACTAATATTTCTAATCAAGAATCAGAGTCAGGTACAAAAATAGGTATGAAATGTGTTAATTCTGCCTGTAATGAAAGAGAAGAATTTGTAAAAGCAGTTGTTTAATTATTTTTAGTTTTAAATGTTGTAATGGTAATTGTAGTTGTAATTGTAATTGTAGTTGTAACTTTAATTGTAGTTGCTTAGGATTAAACGGAGGCTAGGCCTCCTCACAGAGCGGGGCATAGGACCCTGTAGGTTGGTTTAGGTTAAGTTAGGTTTGTTTAGGTTAAGTTAGGTTATTTTAGTTTAGATTGAGTTAGATTAGATTAGGTTGAGTTAGTTTAAGTTAGGTTAAATAATTTTTAGCGGTTGCTCTACCTCCTTGAGAGACTAAAGAACCATTAGTTTACGTCCATGTACACACTTTATTACCAGTCTGCATTTACATATTCATGCGCTCAATGACAGTTGGTTTATCATACATATATTGCATTTTGCATATTGAAAAATCTTACACGGTGTCCTAAGACTATCGCCGATTTTTTCAGAAATAGCGACATCTAGCAGATTTTAATGGAACTAAAATCAATTTTTTTTTATTTTAGATGCTGAAAATATTAAAATAATATTAAATTAGTAATACAAAACAATAATTATTGTAAAACGCAATTAAAATGATATATAACTCCTGGTAAGTAATCAGTAATTTCTTATCAGTCTTATATGTCGCCCGTTAATAGGAATTTCACAAATATCCATGGAAAAATTAGTACCCTCAAATGATGGTTCACTAATACGACAAATCACTGTCAAAATTCCATATCCTTTATTGAATTATCTGAATTTTTGTTGGCATGTAATATTTTCTTTACCTACAAGCAGTATAGTATCTGAAATACTAATTTTTGTCATTAATCTTGTTTCTAGGGTTCTATTAATTTTATTTAACGTATTTATTTTTGAATTAATTTTACGTTCTAAATTGTTGAATAATTCATCTTTTGCAGTAACTTAAGCCTGTTTATTACGTTCTATTAAATCAATAATTCTAATATTTTTATCCTTAAGTTTGTTTTCACTTTCAACTATTTTAGTATGTATTTTAAGGTTAATATTAATATCTTCTTGAATAAGATTGTTAATTAAAGCACTGTCGGTTTTTACTGCTGTACTATTAATTTTACATTTTTTATCAAAAACATTTGTTTGGTTAGTAATATTATCTTTTATTCCTTCTATAACCCCTATAGGATTCTCTATTTTGCTGTTTTTATTAGCTAAACTGCCTTTCAATTCATCATTCTTAATTGCTAGATTTTTAATTTCACCTTAAATTTTACTCCATAAATTTTAAGTATTTAAATTAAATATATATTCTGTTTTCTTGATATATCCTAGTTTTGAGATCATTTATTACAGAATATTTATTTTATTACCTGCGTAAGTGCTACACACGCTTTTGTGAAATCATCTGGCTCTGCCTTCAAGCCCCTTTGGGGCGCATCATTATTAACAATATTATACATTAACTGTAGACATAAAAATCCACATACATTTGTACACATTTCTTGCAATTTATTAGTAGAATAAACTATATCTGATTTTAAATAATTCAATAATTCAACAGGTGGTTTATGACTAAAAGAATCAAAATAATAATTGCGTTTATGATTTGTATACCACAAAGTCCAATGAGTTCCCTGATTAATATTCCTATCAAAATTTAATATTCTATTTAATTTCTCTATTTTTTTGCTTTATTGGTAAATTATACCTCATATATACACGTATAAATAAACCAAGCTTTAAAACGCATATTTTTTCTAGCATATTTACCTATTTTTGTTTGTGAGTGCTTTTAAGGAAAAGGTTTAAAAAAACCACTTCCAGACTTTGTCTTTGACTTCATTTCTAAATCATGTCTTTTCTGTTCAGCTAAATTTTAATCTTGTGACTTTTTATTATACTCTGCATTTACTACTTGACTTACACCTTCTGCAGCAGCTCCTACTCTACCAATAGTAGCAGCTGCTTCAGTAATTAGTAAAATTAGAGCTAAAAGAGGTAAAGCACCTCCTTTTTTATTGTTTTGATAAATCTGTGATTATTTGTTTACATTGAATAATTGATAATTTTAAATTAAAATAATTACGATTAATTTGGTTTATTTGAGCTTTAGTAAGTTTGATTGAATAACCGTCATCTTTATTCAATTGTTCTTTAATTAGATGTAATGTTACACCTTTTTTATTCAAAAACACATTTCCAATAGCAGAATATTGACTATCTGTAAATAATATCATGTGAATATTATTCATTTATATAAAAAGAAAAAAATAAACGCAGTAACTTATAGGTATTTATATATTCAACTTGCATTTTTCTACCACCGGTTGTAGTCATAGATAACACACGTTCTCTAAATATAATAACATAAGCATTAGTATTTGCAGGTACATTTGCACTAAATTTGAAATGATTTTTAATACTTATAGTATTTCCACTAATTCTGTCTTCTTAAAACGATGTATCAAAACAATAGATAGAATATTCTGTTTGAAATCCAAGTGGAGCTATTTCGGGTTCTAAATTAGTAAATTGTTTTCTAAATTTTAAATATCTATCATAATTTTCAATATAACTGAGGCCCTCTGAACCTCCATTTAAATGTATACCTAGATATCTGATATTATTAAGAGAAATAAAAGCATCAAGAACATCACAGTGATCAAACACTGAAATGTTAGATTTTTGATTATTAAAACGATTAGTTTGGAATCCAACAACAAAGCCTAAAATCTTTTCAGGACCTAAAATAGTTGTTAAATTACTATCCTGTATCATGGCCTGGTTTACTGAAAAATGTTGTACTTGTTTCATTCAAAATTCATGGGGTATTTTTAGTTAAGATGCAAGATAACTAGATATTTCAGTAGACATTCCAGAATTAAGTTTAATGTAAGGGATTTTCCACTTTCGGAAAGTAATATTGATTAAAACATCAACAACATCATCTACACCTTGTGTTGTTTGAGTACTAGATTTAAATATAGCATTTCTGTCAATTACATGATCCATTTGAACACAAACTCTCACTCCTAATAAAATTGTACATTTGAATCCAAACATATGTGAAAATGGAATCATAAATCTAGGCTTACCATTATTAATTGCAGTAGTATTACTTTAGAATAATAAATCATGTCTATTAGCAAATCCTTGATTTTTATCTAATTTTGCACTCTGTTCATTATCATATAAAGACCAGCATTGACCATGGCCCCTATTTGAACTAAAACCGTCATTATATTTTAATAATCCTTGAATTAAACAAGTATGACGAATATTTGAGAACTCTTCTATAGTTGTATCATCAAATTTTAAAACAACTCTATCAAATACAAACATAGGTCCATTATTAACTAATGTAATTAACTCAGTTACAGCATATCCAGAACCATCAGATTTTTTCACTAAATCAATCTCAATAATGAAGAAACTATTCTCTAATAGAAAATAATTATCTACATTATCAATTATTATTGTAATTGGAACTGATCTATTTAAATGAGAGGATTCTTGTAGTAACTAATCGTTTATTGTAGTAAATTTTATAGCATCATTACTTGTAATTGGCTGTTGGAGGTAAAGGTATTTTCAATCACTTTTTGCATACTCATTTATTAAAGAAAAAATTATGAAATGTTTTTGTGAAGGGAAAAACTATTTTTTACCTAATACGTCTATTTTATCAAGCCTTTTTCTCCAAGGCTGCAAGTTCATTCTGCATTACAGTATTTATTTAACTGCTCTAACCGTTTTACCCAATTTAAGCTTTCAGAGCTTTAAGCATTTGCTAATTAGTTCTGTTTATTTATACTTAATTCATTGATTTTAGTACTTTTATCATAGGTTACGTATTCAGTATTTGTATTCATTTAGTAATATTTTGAAGATAAAGTAATTGTAACCTCATAATATCTAAATCTAATAGGATTGAGTTCTTCATCAGTCAACCATACAGTCATTTTATTTATGTATTTTTGATCTACTTGATAATACACATTTTGCCTGGCTTCTTCTATGATTTTATAACCTGGTGGTACTTTTGGTGTAAATGAATAAATACATCTAAATGGTTTACTATTAATAGCACAACCAGAAACTAAATCACAAGGTACAATTACTGAGTTAACTGGATTGATATCAACTGTTGCATCTAAAAAATATCTACCAGAAGTAAGTATTTTTGGTGTAAATCCTAAGTTTTACCGATTGAATTAGGTGTTCTAAAATCGACGAAATAACTCTGAGGTATTTTTATTACACATTTAGCAATAGAAGCATCAGACTTGATTTTTATACCCTTGTTAAATGCGTCAGTTTTAGGAATTTTATTATTATTATAATCAAATTCCATTAAATCTTTAATAAATTTACCAATACCTTCAATTTCATAGCTCCTAGTTTCTATAGTTATTTTTCGAAAAGCAGTACCTGGATCATCATTTATATTATATCTAAAATTATTATTTCGTTTATCAACATTGGGTATTGAATGGTATACATATATCTTTTTAAAGCTATTTGAGCTCGATTGGGGATAAATGTTGGTTCATAAAATAATAAATAGTGCTTTATGGATAACACCTAATTATTGGCTGAGGCGTCCATATGCTACTATGGAGTGTGAATCTCAGATGAAAAGTAAAATGTTCCGGAGGAACAGAAAATAAATAAGATGCTGTTGCTCTGGCGATCAGTCTAAGATTAATTTATTTTCAGTCTTTAGGTATTGAGCATGGCTCGGTTTGGTAGAATTTTGATATATCAATGTTTACATATGTTTTAGTACAATAGTACATGAGAGTACTGTACTAATCGAATATAGACTGACGTGTCACTACAATAGTACGGATGATGTGGAGGAAATGAATATGACTCCACCATCCTGTATTGTGAAATATACATGCTTGGGTAGCTGCAATAAAACAATAAAATATAATTGCTAGTTGAAGGATGACGAGAGGGAACATTCCCGAATCGTCAGCACAAATAATGTCCAATGCTTTTGTATAGAGAAGCTCAATAACTTGACTTCTTAAAGTTTGACAATTATTCTGAAATATTCATCTCCATGTTAATGGAGATGTTACAATTTGTAAGTAACTTGAATCTCTGATTAGATAAGTCAATTTGCAGCTTGCATGAATCTAATGATTGCTTAAGTAGAACATCTCATGATAATGAAATGTGCTGAATCCCTATTTACCAATTACGGGATTGAAATGATACGGATTTGCCATAACGCAATATCCTACATTATGTATGCCTAATTATAATGTAATACGTACTATGTATATAGTCACAAGTATCTACATTTAACACCTTCTATCTGTATATAGGGAAATATGTCTATATTATATAATACATCCTAATTACATAGGTACATGTATCTATATTTTAACACCCTCCTTCAATTTGAGGTAAAAGAATAAAATGAATGATCCGAGAATTGATAAATCTCTAATATAGACTATTAAGATAACAACTGAATAAAATCTGAATGAAATGAACTGGAAATAAAATTTGAAATATTAACAATAATAAATTTCAAAAAAAAAACATAATTATAATTACTACTCCCTATAAAATCGAATCTGCCTAATGAGATGATCCAGGTGAGCTCCGTAAAAATGTTGTCCAGTAAGATGAGTGTCTTGTACTCCTAGCCACTTGTTGGCTGTCCAGTCCATGTAGGAAATATGTCCATCTGTCCAGTGTCTCGTTCCGAGATGTCACCTGGGTAATAGCTGCTGATGAGCGTAAGTACTGGGTCTTGGTCGGCAGGTACATCGCTCGACTCGCCAGGTTTTATCCATCCATCACTATTCGGTCCGAATGTTTGTGACTGGAGATATAGGTCAGTCAAATATGGCTTCTGATTATAGAGAAGATATTTGAGGTCAAGAACTGGTAGTCCATATATAAACCAGTAAATCAATGCATACTTCAACGTGACTAGCATGATGTTTTCCTCTGAAAATCGAAGATATTCAGGAAGTTCTCGTTCAAGATAACTTTCTTGAGAGTATAGCTCGTTCTGAGGCTTATGATTCAACTTCTCATGCATATTATTTAGCTTTATGATATCAAGGAGTCCTGCAGAAATTTCAATTTCTTGTAATTCGGATAGTGCCAGTAAAAACTCGGCTTTCAAAATCTGCGAGGGAGTCGCATCTGCCCTCCTGACTGTGTACAGTCTTCCATCGTGTAATCTTGTAAGTCCAACTGGAGTATGGATGAAATAATAATGATAATAAAAGCTGCGGACCGTCCCGTATTTCAATGTTTCAGGGGATTTCCTAGCGTCACGAAATTTCATTATGATGCAACCTGTAGTTCCAAGTGGGCACCTTGCTGAGGTCGAGTTATACCAGGTCAACTCTTCTCGTAACGGTTGCAAGTATTTCACATGTTTCGGGTCCAGGTCCTGGTTCCCGTTTTCTATTTTCTTCCAATGAATTGGTTTTAAATGCTCATGGTCGCTGGGACCTAACCTTCTGGGGTTATTCTCGTCGAACTTCAGGGTGCTTTTCCCGTAGTATGGGACTGCATTCTGAGTGAGAGGTAACTTGTTCGTGATGAACTTTCCCGTTATACGTTTGTGGTAGACAGACGTATATGTCTCCAATCTCCATGCTGAGAGAGACTGTAATATGTTGATCCAGCAAAAAGATTTCCTATACAGAAATAGATGTGGATAGTTCAGATCTCGAAGAAAGTACTTATTACTTTCACCGATTTGTTCGTTTTGATAGGAGATTGCATTCTTCCTATGTTGCCCGGGTCTCTGCTTTGTGTCAGATACATTCATTTCTTGGATACGTGGTACAAAGTCTGCTTCTGTTGCTGGTGACTCTTTTTCTGCATTTCGGCTAAGCCTATGCCCTTGAATTTTTCGGTCTGATTGTACCTGAGGTGGCTCGTAACGCGTTCTCCAATTTTGGCAGGCGTGAGCTTGATAATTATACTCGAATTTGATCTGGTATTTGTGTACAGCTTTCCCATGTGTAAGTGGGATTCCATTGAGACCTTGCTCTTCGCGAAGTAGAGTTGGAAATGGGAAATCAATACTTGAAATATTATTTCCACTTAATTGAATCTTGTTTCGGTTGCTAAGTTGCTGTTGAAACAATAATGAGGGATTCTTTTGTCTGAGTGTTTCCGAAACTCTTGAATTTAGAAAGACTCTTCGACAACCCTGTGACTTCGGAATAACCAAATATCGTGGTTGAATTGTATTCCTGTCACTTGGCTTTCTCTGGGAGAAAGGTTTTCCTGCTTCCGTCTGGCAAAGACTCGCAGGGTAGCTGATGACTGGATTAACTTGAAAACAGTCAAAATTCAATATCGACTTATTGCTTGTCTTCGGTCCGGAGTTCACTCCTACCTGACTTTCAAATTTAGTAGCTGTGGTAGCTAAACTGTATGAACTATATAGTGTTCTTGATGAGGCTACTTGAATGTAGGCTTGTTGTCCTTGAGCTCGGACTTTTTTCTTCAATTCCATAAAAGGATTGGAGTCTGTTTCTAAGTCATCCTTAGCTAGCCGCTTGGCACCGGTAGCTTGGACATTTCTCTTGTGTGAGTACTGCATTTCTTTGACTTTCTTCGTGATTCTGGAGAAAGGAATGAATTCTTGGCTGTCTTCCCAAAGAAGACTTTCTTCATATGAGGCGTTTTCTAATTCATCTGCCTTTTCTACTATTGTTGAGCATTTCAATTGTTCTTTGTGGTAGCTTCCACTTCGAGTACTGGTACTTGGTAATTTTCCATTCCTTTGACTTGTCAACTATTTCAAAGTTTCGACAGTTGCTTGATTGTTCAGGTACTTGCTATGTTTCTATTGCCTACGTCTCTGGGACTTGATACATTCAGACTGAGTCCTGTTTTCTTCTCGGTTTCCCGGCAAGTTTCCCTCGGAGGAGAAACTCGGAGATTTTTCCCATACCTCTCTTAGAGTCTTCTGGGTTATCCAGAATGCGTAGATTCTTTCGGATATATTTAACAATCTGATCGGCAAGACGACAATAACAGTGAAGTTACCCAAAATTGTCTTGGCGTGCTTTCTCTGAACGGCGGCTACAAGGACTGTAATAAGCTTTGTATCAAATCCTTTGTAGGCCTTTACGATGATTCGTGGCTTAGGTCTTAATGAATTTTCGTCCTAAATTGCTGGGGATTGTTGAATTCGAATAGAGTGATAATTTCCTAATATTGTCGGATCTTGAATCAGATCCTCACTTGCCACTTGCATATTTATCATTTTCTGAGAGTTCGAACTGTATCTTTGTCTCAGTATGCTTATATTTCTGAAGGGGTTCCTTCCTTCTTGGTTCCAGTGTTCAGGCGATTTGTCGAGCCTTAATTGCGGTAGAGAAGGGCCAAGTCCGTACCATTTGGACTTGCTTCTCGGTGTCCTTCCACTTTTGATTGAGTTTTGTTCTCCGTGGAATTCTGCTGCAAAAGAAGTCAAAACAATTCTTCCTTTTGCAAATATAATTGTTCTTGTTATTACTTGTAACCACTCTGATGTGGGTTTCTTTTTACTATTTCCTGTTTTCGGAATTCTTATGTTGGTGGCTTTCACGTCGTCACCTGTGTCTTCACCTACGAATTTTGCTGTCAAGAATAATGCTTTCTTTCTTGACCATATTCTGTTCATTTTTGGTCTTGGACCTGTGTGCGTGGATTTATGAACTTGTTCATGGATCCATTCTTCGCCTAGGAGTATCCTTTCGGCGTGACAGTATTCAATCTTCAATTGGATGGATTGATGCAGAGACACTCTCAAATTCTTTGTTTTAATTTTCCAGCTCAAGCCAACAGTAGCTGGAGTCTCTGTGTTGTTGTGGTTTCTTGCTAAAACTAACTCATGTTGAGTTTCATTCCAAATTAGTCGCGAAACTTGCGTGTGATTCCTTCTGACTGTGAAGACTACAGTTTCAATCGAATTTCTTGGAGTAGTAGAACTCCCAAATTTTCCACATCTTAAATTATCTTTCTCTTCTGTGTAGAAATAACTTTGAAGTATGTGGAACGGATAACTGCCTTTTATAGGGCTTAATCCTCGTAAATTCTCAACAACACTTTCCGTACAAAGGTGTACTAGAGTGTAGTATGTAGTATGCTGGCAAAGGCTTACGCTGTGGCCTTGACTTTCTTCATTAATTTTCACAAATTTTTGCATCAATTTCTGAGGGGCTTTCTCTTTGAATAGAGATTCAGTGTCGGTCCTATTCATCACTGCTAAGGTAAATGATGTGTCCGGATCTTGATACTTTCCTATTGATAAATCTGAATTCGGTTCCTCTTCAATAATGATTGGTGAGGTTTCCTGAGGGATCTGCTTCCCCGGTCGGAGGATGCCATGATCAGATTTGTATGTCTTATACTTACTTCCTTCTGTGAGGATTTCTTTCTTGGCTTCATTGGTTTGAAGGCTTGTGTTGCTGCTGTCTGGTGAAAGCTGAGTTGGCTTCCCACCTCTGTGACTGTTAAGTCTGTATTTCCAAAATTCTTTTGTTCGGTTTTGTTTTCTTGTGGTCCCATCTACTTGTGAGGTTGACCATGAATTTTTAATTTCTGATGCGAGTGTGATGGCGCGCAATGGAGGTCCTTTTCCAGGTTGATATCCCCCATAACTTTCTCTACCACTGTCAGGTGATTGAGAATGCCATCCCAGAACAGATTGAATGTGACCAGGCTTACTTGGTGCGGCTGGGTTCAGATAATTCCAATGTAGAGTAGTTTTCTGTTCTGTATCATATGATGAGAGTTGCTTTTTGATTGAGTGTCCATTTGTCATGGTGAGAAATAGCATTAATCCTATGAGTAGGATTGTGTGAAGTCCTTTCTTCATTCTGAGACCTGTACACGGTCTCCTTTTCTCAGGTGAGATTGCAGCTGTGTGCACTTGTAATTCATCGTGATTCGAGGAGTCTTGGGTCACCTCTACACTTGATGGTCCAGGCTTACTTCTTTTGCTGGAGCTATCGGTTTCGACTAATGTCTCCGATTCGGACTTGTCACTTTCTCTCTTTGTAGGAATTCGTACACTAGGACATACCATGTGTACTGTCGGTTGCTCAATGGATTGAGTACCTGTATCCGGATCCTTGCTTTCAGCGATCCTGGGAAGGAAATTCGTCTTCCAAATTGCTTTTCTATCTTCAGATGTGAGAATTCTTCTTTCGAACCATCTGGCCTTGATAGCTTCTTGTGTTGGTGGAGAACTGATTCGATCCACTCTGTAAGGTCTTCTCAGAGTACCTTGACCTAATCTCTGAAAGTATTTCTTGTTTAATACTTCTCGGACTGGAGTTCTCTGGCTTGAGATGCGTAGATTCCGCTTGTTAATTTCCAGTCTGATCGGCGTGACAGCCTTAACGAAGAGGTCTGTTTGTAGAAGCTCTTCTTTTTCATGTAATGGCTTGATGAGGTCCATCTCTACCATTTCTCGGAGGTACCATAGTTTTCTCTGGTCCTGCCGTGACCATCGATCTTGGTCGTCTTGCTTATAGATGATCTTCCATCCAAAGTCTGAGTCTGATAAATGTACTATGGGTGTGAGCCATTTCCGTACTGTTAGTTCACATAATTGTAAGTGAATGTTGACCGCTGGGGTATGTAAGTCAAAAAATGTACTGACTTCAATTTCTTCTAGAGTCTTGTGCCTGTCTACTTCTTTGCGTGAATGCCAGTAGATTGCGGCTTTGTTTAACGTAATTACCCCTCCTGTCAGGAGTAATGTTCCAGTTGAATCCACGGTGTAGCACGATTTCGCTTGTACTTCCACCTGTACTTCTTTGAGCGAAGCGTTTCCATCTTTATGTACATCTCTCTCCCTCCCAAGGGGAATCGTAGCAAACCGGAGATTATCGTACATAGTAGTCCATAAATATTGCAGAATCCTCTTGGCTGCGGCATAGTCTTGTACCGTATAATTGTTATGGACGGATTCAATTCTTTCGATTGCAAAAGCAATGTCTGGTCGAGTGGCGTCTCGAACTTGCAAAAGTTCACATATTAGATTGTGACACTTCTTGTAATCGTATTCTGACAATAACTGAGAATCTTCCATCTCTTCGTTGTCGTATGGAAGCGTAGCTTCTTCCGTGGGTTGACGTCCGTAGTCAATATAAACTTGTTTGATCTTGTTTGCTTGTGTAAGGCTTACGTAAGATGCTGTTCTGGAGATTTCGATATCCATCCAGGTATTCGGGAGTAAATTTCTCTCCGCTTCAAACATCCTCTCTAGGTCTGCGGCAAGCATGTAAATGTCTTGACTGTGTGTGGCAGATGCTAGAACTTCCTGTCCATTGATTAACAGATAAGTATGATGTGTCTTCCCGTGGGGATCCGTGTAGGATTGTATATACAAGTCTTCATCGTATTGGCTTTGCTTGTAATGTAGTAGCAGTAAGAACTGATGCGTCTTGTGTCTCGATTTATTGCTGAGTACGAGACCACTAAGGCTTGAATTCACGGAATATACCAGTCGATGACCATGGCTATATCCCTCTGGAGGTTCCAAGTAAATTTTCTTCCCTTCAGTCCAAATCATCTCTGCTGAGGGTCTGAGTAGAAAAGTTGCCAGGTATTTTCCGCGAATACCCGCGTCGGCCAAAATAAGTCGGTCGTGATGAGACCGTCTAACCTGATGAAGCTTCCATCTTCGGTTATGATGACCACTTTAGAAAGATAAAGGTCATTTTCTTCTGTGTGGGTATATGTCCACGCTGTCTTCAATACTTTCTGATTGCTGGGCATTGTAGAAAGTTTCCATTTGCCACTTCGCATGTGGGCTTCGATTTCCTGGTCCATTGATCGGATCCAGTGTAAATGTTCTGAGGTTCGGATTGCCTCTTGATAATTGTTCGGATTTTGAATCCCGTTGCCGTGGTAGGCTTTGAATATCACTTTCTCTGGTAATGAGTGATAATGATTTCGTATAAAGCGCTTTGATGAGACGGCTGTGTCTAGCGCTTGAGACTTGGAACTTGTCTTCTTATCCGAAGTTGTGGCGGAGTGATCTCGCTTAGATTCCGCTGTGTTACTTCTTTTTCTACCCGTTTCCTTCCCTTGATTGGGGGTGGTAACCGTAGATTCGTCTGATTCTTGCTCGTTGTAGAGGCTTGTAGGACTTCCTGTGTGTAGTACATGTCGGAAGTTCATGATGGAGTAACCCGTATCTGTATGATTTCGACGAACTGTCTTTGCTTCCATCATCTTTTCGTCTTGAGAGTTGTAAAATGCCCAATAATTCTCGTTTCCGTGGAAGGATAGTCCCATGCTCTTACAGGCGTAATTGACTGAGAATATATTGGAGCCATTCGGTAAATACCATACATTAGGTATTTCCATTTGTTTCCATTTGCTTCCATTGAAGGCTTCAAGTATTACTGTCCCAGTTCCGGGTGATTCCACTTCTTTTCCGTCTGCGAGGATAACTGCGGTTCTTTTCTTGAGTTTTGAGGGGGCCGTAAAACCAATCTATTCGTCCGCAAATGTGGACTGTGGCTCCCGAGTCGCACGTCCAGTGGAATTGTGATGCCAGGGAATTAACAATTTCTATTCCTGGGTTGTCCATGTTGCAGGAGCTGCCTGTAGTAAGGTCTTGTGTCTGTAAATCGAACTTCTCAACTGACTGAAGACTCTGCGCGCCTCCAGGTTGCTTTGATATGCTTAGGCTGGAGGTGGGGGCTTCTTGAGAATTCTGATGATTGATTCGTACCATGAGTACTTTATTCTGTTGACCTTTCTGTGTACGGTCAGTTTCTCTATTTTCGTCCTGGTGACTAATAGATGAGGGCTCATCATTTTCGGCTTGTTGCCTTTTGGTGGGTATGCACCATCCGTCTTGAGAACAAACATGTTCTTTATTGATGATCCTCGGAATTGCCTTGAGCAATTTGATTGTTTCCTCGTTCTTTTCTATTTCGAGGCAGAACGTTTCCGGATTATATGATAATCCTAACGTGCAGTACTTTCGAGTAGGTTGACTCATTTCTTGAGTTTTCTGTAGCATACATTGTTTGCGCCTATGTACTGGCTTTTGACACCAATTACAGGGTAATTGTGTATTCTTCTGTGATGAGGATTGTATTGTGTCCTCAATGTCAGCGCTCTTGCTTGAGGCTTTGAGTTTCTCATACCATTCTGGAAACTCTGGTTCTTCTTGACGTATTAGTTCCTCATTTCCTTTTGAAAATATGAGGCAGGTCAAGACATGACACATGTATTCTTCTCGTTCTTCTTCTTTCGAGAACGGATTTTTCTTAAGTTCCTCCCGTATTTGTGACGGGGTAAATGCAGGGATGATACTCCCTCCTAATGTGCCTGGGGCTTCAGCTGAAGATATTTTAGGATAATCAGCGTTTCGTTTTTCTTTAATTATTAGAAGTTTTCTTTGTGTCTTCTCAAGAATTGATTCTAGGTACCGAATTCTATCTTCGAATTCTGAATGATTCATTCCATTGTCTCTCTCTTCGTCACTGTCTGACGGTGTGTCTCCTATGGTATAATGTACTTCATCCGGAGTTGAGACGTGAGATAACGTATTTGAGTCGAATGCCGTGCCTTCTGAGTATTGATGTGACTCCTTCTCATACTGAGGAAATTCGATCAATGGATCTACTGTTGAAGGGCTTTGTAATTGTTGAGCTTTTCTCAAAAATTCTATTTCTTGCATATTCCATTGCATGGCTTTGTCAAATGTGTCTTGGCAACATTGACTGGGCATTTCGACTAGTTCCCATGGATAGGGAGATTCTTGCGGTTGAACTGTGACCGCTGGCTCGCTTTGGAGACTTAGATTTGAGTCCGAATTCTGTGTATTTGAGGACTTGAGAAATGACTGGGGAGTATCATGGTTCTCTCCCGTTTCGTCTTCAATCTTGATGCGGACCATAAAAGCTTTATGGATTTCGTCCGTCTTCGTGTCAATTGATGACAATGTATCCTTCGTCTCTGTTGACTGAATAATTTCTTTAAAATTTTCAGTTCCATATTGAATGACTGAACCCCCTCCGACCGTGTGTAGGTCTGGGGTAAGTAGAGGGGGGATGCCCGCACCCTCCTGTTTTTTGCATTTCTTCGACCGAGGCGGTTTCTCGGGAGATGATAAATTCTCAGAGCTGGGGGAATGTGAAAATGAGCATTCCGTCTTTACATTGCCCGTGTCGGGGTCGAGAACGAATTTGAAATTGTTCATGTTACCCGTGGCTGTGGCTGACGCTGTAGGGTCAGGCTTTACTAGTGCTGGGCTTATGATGCCAGGCTTCTGAGCGACTGAATTTATATTTTCAGGCTTTTTCGGGGCTGAGGTTGTGTTCTCAGACTTATCCTGTGCTGCTTCGAATTTTGAGAATTCTACAGACTTGGCTCCTTGAATTAATTCTTCATATGTTGGAGGCTTTTCGTTTCCGGAATTTTCGGATTGATTTCTAACGATTTTCGAATCTTCACAATGATTCTCTTCAGTTTCGACTTTGGGAACTGGGGCCCTGTACGATAGGGGCTGAAGGGGAATTGTCCCTTCCTTTCGGACTTGGAATTCGATGTCGAATCTTTCCATAGCTTCATTTAAGCGTTCAAAAGTCCTTTCGTAATTCGGGAGAATGCTCCACTTGTCGAGGAAATCTCTGTAGAATTTCTTCCTCTTACGGATTGTATGGAGGGCTAGCTTGACCAACTCCATGTCTGCAAATCCGTCAAAGTCCTGTATTAGAATTGCCTGAATATCTTGTATTTCTTGAAGATATTGACTGCCCGTTCCAGTGATTTTCAAGTTATACAGGTGCGAAATTACGTCTTCTTTTGACTGTTTCTGTCCTGTCTGAAACTTCATTCTGAAGGTTTCTACCATTTCATGAGATTCTTTGCAGTGAAAGATATCCGGTAGTAGGTCCGTGTCGACCGTTTTGATAATCAATTCTTGATTATATGCATCCGCATCGAACCAGGCTCTGGTGATGGCTGTAGTGATGGATTTCGGAAATGGGAGATATTTCGGTCTTTTCCATGACGCGTTAATGATTTCTTCATTAATACCGTTCGTTACGGCTTTTGTAATTTCTTCTTCCCATTCTTCAAAATTTCCTTGCTCGGATAATTTCGGGATATTCTGAGATTTCGTCTCTGCGGACTTCTCAATTTTCAACGGACTTATTGAGTCTTGTAACTCCTTGATTTGCCGTTCTTTTTCGAGTAATTCATTCTGAAAATGAATTCTCAGTTTCTCGTACTGTTGGTCAAAGTATTGATTTGCCCCCAACAGGAGATCTTCGGGTGTGGGTACGGTCTTTACGTAGCTGACCTCTCCATTTCTTACTACCCGCTTGATATCGTATAATTCTACTCCGTCATATGGCTTTACGATAAACGGAGGCTCGAATTCTTCATAATTTCGTCCTTCGGATGAGGATCCTGGACTGTTCAGTCCTTCGGTTGAGAAACCTGGACTTTTCTGTCTTTCGGACATGAGTCCTAGACTATTTCTTCTTCCGGATGAAAATCCTAGTTTTTTCTGTCTTTCGGACATGAGTCCTATACTGTTCTGTCTTTCGGATGAAAATCCTAGACGTTTCTGCCTTTCGGACGCTCGTCCTAGGTCTTTCAGTCCTTCGGATGAGAATCCTGGACTTTTGGAGTCTGACGGAAGTAGCACTACCGTCCTTTCCATTTCAAAGTTGATTTTCTCGGAAATTAATTCGACCAGGATTTACTAGGTGACCTGGGATTTAGTTAATAGCTCCTGGATTAAATTATGCCAGGGCACGAGGGGCTTAGAAAATTAATTGATGCACTCGAACCTGCGAGTGGCTTGTAGTGCGCCCTCACCGAAGGTACGTAGCGTTCAGGAGTTAATTCTATTCTTCTCTTGAATTCCAAATTTTCAATGATGATCCTCTTGATCCTCTTCTGAGCTACTCTTCTCCTCGGATATTTCCACTATCAGAATTTCCTTTTTAGGGGATAATTGATAGCTTATTTCCTCGAGTTTACTTACTTAACCTCCTTCGGATCCGCTTGTTAGGCGGTTTGTTGGGTTTAATTAAGTATAGTAGTGTCGTTAGCTCGCTGCCGTAAAGATGAGATCTTTTCCCAACGGATTTAATAGATCTGTACTTTTATCCTTTTCCAAACGGATTAAATAGGATATGAGATTCTTTTTCACAATGGATTAAACAGAATCTATAAATATTCTTTTCTAAACGGATTAAATAGAATATTTCTAGTCTTTTCCCAATGGATTAAACAGACTCTTCACAATATTCTTGTCCAGGGGATAAACAGAATTATTGTGGCTGTGCTTAACTTTTCCCAATGGATTTAATAGTTAGCACGAAGTACCGAAAACTTGGTTTTCTAAATTGAATTATACAGGAAAACTTCAGGTGCACTGGCCAGTGTCTTACGGGAAGTTTCCTGTCTTTTACTTTTTATATTTCAGTGTAAAATAGGATTGACCTACAGGGTCAATTGTGACCACTGTCTCAGCCGTGCTGATAACGTAATAAATAGTGCTTTATGGATAACACCTAATTATTGGCTGAGGCGTCCATATGCTACTATGGAGTGTGAATCTCAGATGAAAAGTAAAATGTTCCGGAGGAACAGAAAATAAATAAGATGCTGTTGCTCTGGCGATCAGTTTAAGATTAATTTATTTTCAGTCTTTAGGTATTGAGCATAGCTCGGTTTGGTAGAATTTTGATATATCAATGTTTACATATGTTTTAGTACAATAGTACATGAGAGTACTGTACTAATCGAATATAGACTGACGTGTCACTACAATAGTACAGATGATGTGGAGGAAATGAATATGACTCCACCATCCTGTATTGTGAAATATACATGCTTGGGTAGCTGCAATAAAACAATAAAATATAATTGCTAGTTGAAGGATGACGAGAGGGAACATTCCCGAATCGTCAGCACAAATAATGTCCAATGCTTTTGTATAGAGAAGCTCAATAACTTGACTTCTTAAAGTTTGACAATTATTCTGAAATATTCATCTCCATGTTAATGGAGATGTTACAATTTGTAAGTAACTTGAATCTCTGATTAGATAAGTCAATTTGCAGCTTGCATGAATCTAATGATTGCTTAAGTAGAACATCTCATGATAATGAAATGTGCTGAATCCCTATTTACCAATTACGGGATTGAAATGATACGGATTTGCCATAACGCAATATCCTACATTATGTATGCCTAATTATAATGTAATACGTACTATGTATATAGTCACAAGTATCTACATTTAACACCTCCTATCTGTATATAGGGAAATATGTCTATATTATATAATACATCCTAATTACATAGGTACATGTATCTATATTTTAACATAAAAATAAACTGTCATATTGTTCTCTTTAGTATGTAAAATTAAATCTGTTTCTCTTTTATTATTTAATATTTTTATTTCTTCTAGAATATAATTTAAAGCTTTTACAATATTTTCATTATTCTTTTAATATGTAATTTATTTAAATGTATAGAATAAATATATGTAAGAGCCTTTTTACTAAAATGTGATTTAAATTTTTCTAGTATTTTAGTTGCTAGTGCGATATCAATTTTGTCAATATTTGTATGTCCTGTTTCTATATTAGCCAAAGTGGTTTCTAATTTTGATGTAAGAATTTCTTGATCATCTATAATAAATTTAATATTACTATGTTTCACTCGGTCAGAGCCTAGCAAACTATTCCTGAGGCCTTGTCCTATTGCTATTTTAAAACTTGCTTCATCTAATGTAGTATCACTTTGTGATCTTTGTCTACCAAAAGGCTTATTTTTTTACCTATATTTTCAATAGCTAATTGTTCTTTTCTTTCTTCTTGTACGGATTTATTGACTAAAGCTAAATTTTTTAACAATTGATCATTACCAGCTTTAAATTCCTTAAATTTAGTGTATTGATGATGTGCAATAGTTTTAAAATTAGTATGTTTAGAATTGACATCTTTTTTAAAAAGAGCTAATTCCTTTGAAGCTGATGTTGCTTTATTTTCAACCGTATCAGTAATAGTTTGTGTAGCTTTTATTAAAGGTGCATATTTGTTTTCTTGTTTTAGTGTAAAAGCATTATTTCCTGTTTTCTTAGCTATGAATTGTGCTCTTAATTTTCTATTATTCTCATTTTCTTTAATTATAAGTCTTATTTGACGTTTAATTTGTTCTGATTCACTCATTTGTATAAGTTTATTTTATCAATTATTTTTTAGGCCTACCGAAGGCGGCCCAAAGGGTCTTTAGGAGCCCCAGAGGGGCTTAAACTACGTGAACGGAGCCAGCTACGCTTGCTTAGCTACATATCTTTTAACACGTGGTTTTATTATTTTAGGTTTTAAAAGCTTGATTTTATTAGGTTTTCTATATTCAGAGTTTTGTGTTTGATCTGGTGTTAAATCAACCTAACTATTAAAATTATCAGAAAATCTTTTCAATTTCACTAAAGCTCTTGTAATATTAGGATCTTTTGTTTTCTTTGTTTTGATAATATATTCATATTCAAAATCTTCGTTTTTTTTGTTATATAGTGTTATTGCATTTGCATATTACGTTCCTTTAATTTCCTTATTATGATAGTCTACTAGTTTATACGTTATTAGGTCTGTAGGTAAAACTTCCTTGATATCTAGTATTTCTTCAGCAAATTGTAGTTTATAACCTCTATCAAATTTAGTTTCAAATAAATGTGTTCTTACTCTTTGTCCTGGTTAAAAATTATTATTTGTACTTATATTATTATTTACTTTATAATTAAATTATATTTATCACCTTTTCTAACCTAGATTTTGAGCCATAAAGATTTAAATATACTTTTAATTCATTTTCTAGTTGAGTTGCTTCAATAAGTGTCATTTTAATACTACCATGCTTTGAATTGTTTTAATTTGTAGCAAGATCTTGTAAAACATCAACTTATCTAGTTGTTTGTTGTTCAGTCATATATTTATACATCTTTTGTTAAATTGTTTTCGTAAATCTTTCTACAATCATTGCTTTTGTATCATTTTCAGTTGTATACTAGTTAATAATATATTTTTGAAACATCTTATTAGTTTTTGCACCACTATATTCAGTTCCTTTATCAGAATGTAGTTTTTTAGGATTTCTACTATATTGTAATACAGCTTCAAAACTATCAACTACTTCATCTGCATTTTTAGTTTTTAAAGGTATAGCCCATCCATATTTAGAAAATGTATCAATTCATAAATCAAAATATCTGTAACCATCATTATCTTTAACCCATTTTTCAGGCATAAAAACTAAATCAGCTTGCCAAATTGAATCTATTCCTGGTGTGTAATATCTTCAATGTTTAAATTTTGTTATTTTACCTAAATGTTTAGTATATGTATGTTGAGTAGGTAGTTATTCTTTTACAATTTTAGTTTTTATTCCTGTTTTTATATATAATTCATTTAGTCCTACAAATCTGGTCAATGTGTTTTTGTATACAGAATCTAGTATTCTATATGATTTATCATCTTTATCTTCATCTAGTCATAATTTATTATTATGTAATGGCTTAAGTCCTAAACCTAGCTATAATTTTGATTTTATTACACTTTTTGTTACAACACGTTTTACTTTTTCATTAAATGTAGGATTTTCTATTTTATCTATATCTTTTAGTAATTTTCTATTTGCTTCATGCCTATTGCCTATATTTTTGTAAATATTGTACGATAAATCGTGATGCATTGCTGCTTCATCAATTCGATCTACCGGTTTATCTCCTTTTGCTATTCGTTCTTGAAATTTAGTTCTTGGTCCTAGGTAATTACTACCTGGGTAGTGTACTTTTGTTTACATATTTTCCAATTGTATCAACAATATCACCACCCACCTTCGGTTCAAGGGTCTGCGACCCACCTTCATTTATAGAATCTTTGGCTTTTATAAATTGACATTTTGTAGTATTACATTTAGCACATTTTTCTTTCATTATATTTTTGTTATTTTTAGTAATAGCATACTCGATTTCCTTATTAGGTGTTTTTACCTTGCACTTTACGCAGAATATACTTTGAGTCATTTATTAACATATATTTTTCATAAATACATGTTACTTTGTCATGGTTTACGTACTCTGAACGCTGTGTTAGTGGTAACGTTCGTTCGTTGTGTTGTTTGTGTTAACGTTCGTTATGCGTTAGCGTTTGTTAGCGTTAGCGTTGCGTTAGCATTCGTTAGTGTTAAAAATGCGTGAAGTATATGTTATATTATTACATCTACAATAATAAAATTGCAATAAATATAGGAATGAAATTACTGTTTTTATAAGCCTTGTATTATGCATTTTCTTGTTTGTT
Source organism: Dicyrtomina minuta (assembly GCA_949802685.1). Taxonomy (NCBI): domain Eukaryota; kingdom Metazoa; phylum Arthropoda; class Collembola; order Symphypleona; family Dicyrtomidae; genus Dicyrtomina; species Dicyrtomina minuta. The sequence continues at coordinate 16,762,084 of OX461812.1, read as the reverse complement.
CCTTGTTTTGTGAGAGTCAGTAATATTAATATCGTGATATTGATACATTTCACTTGGTTTCAGACCATTACACGTTAAATATCTAATAACGTTATTTCGAAATGGTTGCACAAGCATTAAATGTCTTTATTAGTGAGACTTGAGTCCTGGATGGCTTCACCCGCTTTAATGGCTTTGTCTGTTTTAGGATCAACATATATACGCAGTTTAACTTGATCTACTTTATTTTTTCTAGAATGTACTATTTTACATCTCAAAATAAGATATTTCTCACCGATTTGAAACTGGTCCAATTTTACATAGCCCCATTTTTGCTTAGGCAAAGCGCTACGATTTTCCATTTCCATTTTATAAGAAATAAATTTATAGGTAAAATTTAAAAGCGGGGCATAGCCCCTTGAGGACCACGGTCCGTTTAGGTTAAAGTATATGTGGATATTTTTAGAAGAAATAACTGATTAATTGTGTGTAAGAGTATCTACAAGTATTTACTAGGTGTATAAAAATTGTCTAAATTATGTTTGTATCGCTTTTCACTAGAGTTAGAATCAAAATCAATAGTTATAAAGAAATATTTCTCACTCCAGCCTTTTTCACAAAACTTAGTGAATTCTTTCAAATCCATATTTATTGCTATCGTATCCCTATGTAAATTTTGAATATAATTGCTAGATAACCTAAATAAAATTAAAAAGTTTGAATTCATTCTATTCGATCTAATTCGAAATATGACTGACTTAGATAAAATAAACAAACATTATTATGTCTTCCTCTCGTAAAATAACTTTTTATTATATCCTGATTTTTACGATTCATCACATCATCAAAAATTATAAGAGTTTTCAATTTAGAATCAATTTCACTAGAGTCTGGTATAACATCTTCCTTGTTATAAACAGCTATATGTATTACTTGTTTAACCTTACTTTCCTTTATTCCGTTTCCTACTTTCTCGATTAGTTGCAACTCACATAGACCTTGTTTTTGTATTTTATTTTGATTTTCAAATAGATTAACCACATGTTGTTTTGATAGATTATTTTCAAATGCTTTTATTAGTATTTGATATGTGTCCTGTTAAAGACTATCTCATACTAAAATTAGATTATTAAAGTCTAGTTCTTCTTTTTCTTATAGGAATTTATTAACTAGACAGCTCTTTCCACAATTACTTTCACTAATGACCAAAGACCTAAATATATTAGGAAATAGATTACTATAGTTAATTTTTCGATTTTTATTCCATAAATATACTGTTTCATTTTTTATTTATTACGTTCTTTATTTTTCATTAAAACCATATCAATACGTGATTCAAGCCTTAAAAATTGATTTTGCAAGATTTTTAATTTTTTATCTTGTGAAGCATTAACATTTTCAATATTTGTTAGTTTAGTACTAATATCTTCTAAAACAATAGTACATCTACTGTTAAGACACAAACGTGTAATACATGAACCCATTTATTATAAAATAAATAACGGACTAAATAAAGACATGAATAAATACACAAACCTATTGTAGCTTTTGAACTAACAGAAATTACGGAGTACAGAGTAGTAACAACTAGATTACTGCAGATGTCATAAGTTCAGAATGTATATTGGATGTTCTATGCCTTGTAATTTGATCATTGCGTACTGTACGTCCACATTCGCATGTAGTTTTGTGTTTGGTTTTTCTGTTATAACACATTATACATTCTGATCTTAGACCTGTTTTAGATGCTGAATATTTTCTGAATTTGATTGGTTCTTTTTTGATATTGGAGGTTTTGCATTTATACGTCATTGCATTATCGCATATAATGTCAGTCATTTTAATACAATTTTATTTTTAAGGTAATTGATTTTAAAATATGTAATTATGAACCATTGTAGGTTGAAATTTAATATGTTGTTTAACTCACTTATACTTAATAAATGAGATGCTTAAAATTCAATTTGCTTAAAACAAATTCCTATAAAATGACGAGTCAAAACTGTGAAACTTAAATATCAAAGAAAAATTGGAGTCACCATCTTGAATCTAAAGCACATATAAATATAATACAAAAAGGTGCTTCTAAACTTCAATGTAAGATATGCAATGTTAAAGTGGTAGATAAAGATAAACATTTACTAACTAAAATCCGTATTAGAGAGATAGTAAAATTTTATTTACAACTGGCGCACTATTACGCTTGCCATTAAGACACAGTAGAAACAAAACACATTATTTACAAGTTAAATATGATTTTTGTATATCAAACAATAACATTAATTTAAATGATCAAATTAAAATCAACTATGGGATAAATTCATATTATATAAATGATTGTGGGCGATTCGGCATAAGCCTCGAATTGTAGCAACTACGATTTCTTCAATCATTTTTGATGGAAGACGCTATTCTTTGCGAAATGATTCAAAGAACTCAGTTATAGTGCCCCGAGCTCCAACGAGAAGTCCAACCACTTCCAACTTCTTCAGTTTGTACTTGTCCAAAAAGTAAGGAATGCATGGGTTATAATGCGCCTGCTTTTCTATATTAACTTCTTCAGCTTGACTACATGACTGCTCCATACGAATTGTGGGATCCAGAATGTACCCTGACAGTAGATCTTTTCGCCAGCAGATGATGTCCACCCTTTTTGAAGCACCATCAGTCACTTCTTCATGCACAATCCAATCAAGCGTTTTCAAATGATTAGCAATAATAGTTCTAACGTCATGATGTCTAGTATTTCTCAGTAAGCTTCCTACATGACATTTCCCTAGAACATAAACGAGGGTTTCTTTCTCTTTGCAGTGCCTGCAAAGGGATGATTCTAAGGAACGACCTGGAATTGCTTTAACGGGATATACATTAGCAGACATTTTTAAAGTATTCAACCACTCTGAAGACGTTAAGCCACGTTTTTCAATAATAATTTTATTTCCGTATGGACACTCTTTGTACAATTCAACACCTTGTCCTCGGAGAGGAAATGAACACCATTGATCATACTCTTGGTTTCTCAAAGTTTCCCTTAATATTTTGCCAGGTTTTGTTTTGGGGCGTGAATTCAGCATAGACTGCACTTCATCCACATCAAGTTGCAAAGCTACAATGCAGCTTTCCATTTCCGACTTTAAATCTTTAACATATGAGATATAAGGGTCATTGCAACTCAATAAGACTACACAAATGTTATAGTGTTGAATAAATGCTTCCCAAGTAGATCTCATTATTTGAAGACCCCTGCACTTTTTCGAGGTGTACAACAATGCATTAGGAGAATCATGAGTAATAGCAAGGATATCTTAGACAGCACTCTGAATTAGCTTATCTAAATCTTCAAGAAATGTTTTAGGCAATTTATTTAACGGGGCTGTTTGTAACGAGTAGGTAAGACAAGGCCATAAATATTGATTAATAATGGCAATCTTTTGATTAGGAAATAACATAGGAGTCCCAACTAAATTCTGCAGATCTTTAGTAAAATTCTTGATTAAAGAAGCAGGATCAAAAGAAATTTCATTATTAAAGTTAACACCCAGATATCTCACCGTTTGTTCTTTCTTGATAGATTCTATGATGTTATTATCATTGACAACCAGCGGATCTTCACATAACTTTCCTTTTACAATGTTAATGACTTTGCATTTATTGATGTTAATGTCATACCCAACCTTGTTAAAGTTTGAAATTGCGATCTTTGTTAATTCACGGGCGCCTTGGATAGAACTAGACACAAGAGCAATATCATCAGCAAATCCTCTTTCTGCTACATTAGGAACATCTTTGTGTAAGTGAAACCCATACGCATCACTGACTTCACGCTCATTGAGTTCTCGAAGTACATGATCAATAGAAATATTGAACAGTTGGGGGGAGAGGGGTGAACCTTGAAAAACTCCTTTTTGTACCAATATAGGTTTAGACATTCCTTTACTTGTTTGGATTTGAGCTTCATTTTCAACCATCAAACACAAAATGAGGGATCTAAGAGACGAAGGCATCAATTTAGCGTTCAGCATGCTGGTGGTATGCAAATGGGAAGTTTCTTCAAAAGCTTTACTAACATCCAAGAAAACAACACAGCAATCAAGTTTTTCTTTCTTTGCTTTTTGTAGACAGCCATTAACAATGAAAGTGGTAATAAAAGTACCAGGACACTTACAAAAGGGGCAAAAACGCCTATTAAAAAAGAAGAAACAAAATATCGTACTGATTGTAATAAGTTTTATCCTATAAAATCATGGAATAAGCATATTAAATCTAAAAAACATGTGGGTGAAGAAAACATAACAAATAAACGATTAAAGTATGATATTCTATTTGAAGATAATAAATTTATACTGTATCAATCTGAAGAAGCTTTGAAAGGTGCGTTTCTAAGATTAAGCTTAGAATTCAAAAATGATACAAAAAAGATTAGAATAGATGATACAGATGTATTATATAAAATTTATAATATTCTTAAAGAAACTCTAACAGAAAAACAAATAAAATTCTCCTAGAAACAAATATAACATTTACATTTAAAGATTCATTATAATTTAAACTATGTTCATAAGACACGTTAGCATCAAATTTGAAGAAAGGTGATATCAAGAATTTTAAAAATTTACAAGAATATTTCAAAGATGAACTAGTTGAAAATTAGGAATCATTAACACAAAAAACAGTGTTTCCTTATTCAATTTTAGACTCTTTTAGCAAATTTTAATACAAAAGTTATCCTAGTTATAAAGATTTCCATGATGATTTGAAAGAAAAAGATATTTCATAAGAAAATTATGAAAGAGGTAAAAAAAGACTCTAATAAGTATGGTGCATTTAAAAATTATATGGAAATGTATTTTAAATGTGATGTCCTAATATTAGCTGATGTTGTTGAATCATTTAGAGACTTATCATTAAAAACTTATGAAATAGATCCTGCGAATTATACTACAACCCCTGGCTTTTCTTGCGGTGCTATGTTAAAAATGACTGAGGTTAAAATAGAACTTTTAACAGATCCAGATATGCTTTTAATGTTTCAAGAAGAAATAAGAGGTAGGTTTGAGGTATAATGAATAGGGATGTAAGAGGTTATGATAAATATATGAGTAATTATGATCCTACTAAAGAATCATCATATCTAGCTCCTGTTGATGCAAATAATTTTTATAGTGATTTTATGTCATTTAAATTACCTTTTATTGGGTTTGGATGGTGTAATGAAGAAGAAATTAGTAGTTTGTATAAAAATATAACAAAATTAGATATTGATAGTGATGTTGGGTATACACTTGAAGTAGATCTGAAATATCCTAATACATTACATGATTTACATAATAATTATCCATTCTTTGCAATGCATAAAATAGTTCAAAGTGAAGAATTATCTAAATATCAATGTAAATTACACGATAATAATATAAAGAAAAAATTTCAAGGTTCTTAAAAGTTAAAGTTTAGAAGATAAGCAGGGATTAGTATGTGATTATAGAACTTTGCAACAAGCTTTAGAGCAAGGATTAGTACTATCTTAAATTCATTGTGTGATAAAATATAATCAAAACGCTTGGTTAAAACCATTTATAATTAAAAATACAAAATTAGGGCAATAACAAAAGTTCAAATTTGAAAAGGATTTCGTTAAAATAATTAATAATTCAATATTTGGTAAAACAATTCAAAATAATCAAAAACGACAGGATATAAAATTTTGCACTACCAGAGAAAAAGCTTTAAAATATGTAAATAAAATTAACCTTATTAGAAAAACAATATTTAGTAAACATTTAGTAGCGATACATATGAATAAAACGAGTATATTATTTATTAAACCTATATTTACTGGATTTTTGGTCTTAGAAATGTCGAAATATAGAATGTAGCAATATGTTTATGAACATTTAAAACCTAATTGGGGGAATAATGTGCAAATAATTTAAACTGATACTGATGGTTTAATGTTGCACATAAAATCTAATAATTTTTATGAAGATATAAAGAATGATGTTGAGCTGTCGTATGATACTAGTGATGTAGGAGTTTAAAATATATTTAATTTACCTATTATGAATAAAAAGAAATAAGGGTGTTTTAAATTAGAAACCAATGAGAATATTGTAACAGAATTTGTAGGATTAAGATCTAAAATGTTTTTATATTCTATTTAATGTAGCGATAAATTAGTAACTAAGAAAAGAGATAAGGGTATACCTAAACATAGTGTTAATAAATATGAAATTAATAATTATAGAAAAGCTTTATATAGTGAAATAAGAAGCAACTGAATGTGACCTATATGGAAGGGAGGTGGAGGATGTCTTTCACATAATGCTCAACTGCCCGCACTATATACCGCCAAGGACCAAATTCTTGAAAAGACTCTCTAACTCCAAACCAACGAGAGATAGCCTAGTACCTGAGATATTCAAACGATACCATGACACTGAAGGATTTGGACTAATCTTTAACTTCTGGGACGAAGCTATTAAAATTCAGAACTTCTTCTACAACTGTATTGATGAATAGTAAAGTTTCAAGTCTGAGTCTGCAACTAACTATCAAGTAATACGTTATATAAACATTATCGATGGCTTCAGTAATTATATGACAATCTTCGGTGTTCAGTGATTGTGCTTCAATATTTCCTCTGTAACTAGCTATGCTTGGTACTTGTGTTTCAGTATTGCCCCCGTACCCCTCTCTCTTCTCAGTGCCTCTGTATCGCCCCCGTAACTCCATCTGCTCAGTGCCTCAATATTGCCCCCGTAACTCTATCTGCTCCGTGCTTTAGTATTGCCCCCGTAACTCGCTCCACTCAGTGCTCCAATACTACCACTGTAAAACTCTCTCTGCTCAGTGCCTGTGCTTATGTACTGCCCCCGTAATTCGCTCTGCTCTGCGCTTGTGCTTCAGAACTGCTCCCCTGTATCTTTGGTTTATACGCGTAGCGTTCTCAATGGGTGTTTTACTAAAACTTAGCACTCGTGGTTTGATATAAATGATTCTATAATTCAATAATTGATGACCAAAAAGGCAAATGATCTTGACGGAAAGCGGTTTTGTTCGAGTGTTTCCGGCCAAGAGAAGCTGAATCGCCGTCCGAAGCCTAACACTTTTAACTGTGCACACTTTATCATTGAATACATGCTTGTCAATATTTTTAACAATTTAAGTATACATGTTTGCCATTGTTGTATTTAAATCTTAAATCATGATTTACTTTTTAAGCATTACATAAACTAAAATACCTACTACATAAACTGTTTAAAATAACTGTTTGTCATATTAACATATGTTACCTTTACCCGACAAGGTCTAACCAAGGACCAACAATAATTTTTGTAAATTTCTAATTGTATATACCTAAACAATGTTGTATGGGCTGCGGCCAAATCGACAAAATGAATAAATTATTATATTATTATTATTATATATAGTGAAATAAAAGATGTTGTAAATTTTAATCAAATAAGATCAGATAAATTATATATGTTTACTATTAATCAATCAAAAGTTGGATTAGCTAATTTTGATGATAAACGATATATTTTAGATGATAGGATTACTACATTAGCACATAGGAACTATAGAATTAAGCTGTAACCATCGGCATAGCTCGTGCTCATATGACAATCGTAGTCGTACTCGTAGTTGGAGCCGCGGTGGAAATGTGGTGTTTTTTTTAATTTCTAAAATTCTTGAAAATAGTTTTGTTTTTTATGAAAAAAAGAGGTAAATCATAAATTTATTATGCTTTTATGCTGTTTTTTTAAAAGTGGTTCGTATGTCGTAGTTGGTTCCGCAGTGGAAATGTGTTAGATACGTCGTGTTTTTTTAAATTCGTGAAAATAGTCTAGTTTAATATGAAAAATATAAATAAATCATGAATTTATTATTATTTTGTGTTTTTTTAAAAGTGTTCCGTAGCTTGTAGCTTGTGCCAGAACCTACATTTATACACTACTGTTAAAACTATATCGCCATCTTTAGGAACTTTAACATCGCAAGCTTTATGCAAAATCATATATTTAGTTTTGTCAACAATAATGGACAAATCATAGGTACTAAACCAGGAGGTGACACAGCGAAGATAAGATTGCATTGTACCATACATTTGTTTATACGTTGCCCCAGTACAATACATTACCATATCATCAGCATAAAGAATAAACTGTACCGTACCAGAAATGGCATTACTGACTTTATCTATATAAATAATAAACAAAAGGGGACCCAAGACAGACCCTTGCGGAACTCCCATATTTAAGCAATAGCTATCTGATACAAATTTCCCAATTTTTATTTTGAACGACCAGTTATGCAAATGATCTGCAAGCAGGCCAAGCAAATTACTATCAATGTTATAGTCGTTCTTCAGCTTAAGTAAAAACTTCATATGATTGACAGAGTCAAATGCTTTTGTTCAATCAATGAAAACAGCAAGGACCCAACTACAAGTATTATCAATAGCATTAAATGTAAATTGAACAAATTGAATAATTGCAGACTGGCATCCTCTACCTTTACGAAACCCATGTTGATTCTCTTTAAGAGATATACTACTCAGTAATCGTACATACATCATTTGCTCAAATATCTTATCAAGCATTAACAGACTTAAAATTGGCCTGTATGACATTGGGTCCCTTTTGGAACCTTTACCTTTATATAAAGGAGTAATTATCGCACACTTCAACTAAGTAGGATACGAGCATAACATTAAACACTGAGTAAGCAATAGCGCTATAGGTAAAGCAAGAACATCTAAACATTCAGATGTCACCTTATAACACAATTCATGACGATCCCCATTACCTTTTTGCTTAACCTTACTAAAAGCAACACGTACATCATCCTCAGTAAAAGGGACTACAGGAGTGCTTAAGTCAATATTTACAATATCTTTATAATTGATATTTGCATTACATGTAACATTTAAATCAGCCGAAACAGTAAACGACTTCGCAAGAATATCAGACATACCTTTACTATCAGTTACCAAATTACCATTATAGAGCAGCTCAGACAACAATTAGGTCGACTTGGACTTCCCAACAAGCATGTTGTTTACACTCTACACATTTAAAGAAGTCGAAAAATCTACAAACGACGACTTAAAGTATTCATATTTTAGACGACCAAGCTCAATATTAATCTCCTTTCTTAGCTTCCAATACTCTTGCCACGTTGCATTATCAGAATAAGTAATACTTTTACATTTTAATGCATCATAAGCATGCATTTTTTGCTTTACCTCACCAGTAAGCCACGGTTAAGGCTTAGTACTGACACGTTTACTTATTATAGGTGCATGCAGATCAAGAATATTATTTACAGACAATTCAAAGAAATTTAGCATATCATCAACATCATTAAAAATACACATCGTAAAGAACGAGAGTATATTTCATTTCATCACAAACAATTTTCCAGTCAGTATTTCTAAAGTTACGCAAACCAAAGATTTTTGGCACATATTTTTTCCTTGTCTGCTTTTGTATGCCATACACAGCATAGTGATCAGATACTCTAGTTTTAATTACACCAGCATTACTATACTTATTAATATTAGGTACATAGATATGATCTACATTGAATACATGTCTATTCATCGTGGTTCATAGTTCTATTATCTAAGAGATTAATAGACACACACACACGGTGGTACATGACATTACATGCATTACACACTATTTCTAGCTTTCTACTCGAATAAATTATTATTATTATTATTCTCATTATTATTAATACGATTTTCTATCATTGGAGTAAACAGTTTGCTACAAAAGCAGTGTTTGGAAGCCATTTAACGGTATCTGCTTGTCACTATGCGCTATGGATTAATCAATTATAAAAGTATTCCAAAAAAAAACAGCGGACAGTGGACAGCGGAGATCAGACACCGTTATTCTGATTTTATTAAAATAGGAATATGCTAGAGGATAATTCACAACCAGAAATAGCCCCAATAGGATTTAAAACAGCTTATCTTTTATATTGTTTTGATACATCTTTTCAAGAAGATCGTTTTAGTAAAAATACTGTAAATATAAAAATACATTTCAAATTTAGTGAAAATGTATGAGCAAATACAACTGCATATGTAATTACCATTAGAGAACGAGTTATGTCAATGACCGCAACAGGTGATAGAATAATGCAAGTTGAATATATAAATACCTTTTAAAAGGTTTTGCTGTTTTTTCTTTTATATAAATGACCAATAATATTGCTCTAACCAAAGATGATTATACAGCTTTTGGAAATGCCGTTACTAACAAAAAAGGTGTAACATTACATCTAAATTAAGAACAATGTAATACAAAACACGGCTATCCTATTAAGCTAACGTTTGCTCAAGTGCAACAAATAAATAATTCTACTAGTAATAATATTAATTTAAAATTATCCGGTAGTCAATGTAAACAAATTATTACAGATCTATCAAAACATATTAAATCAGGTGGCGATTTGCCACTTTTCGCATAAATTCCATTAATTACAAAAGCAGCTGCTATCATCGGTGGAGTAGGGGCAGCTGCCAGAGGTGTAAGTCTAGTTGATTATGCATTCGATGATAAAAAATTACACGATAAAAATTAAGCAGGATTCAAAAGACATAATGAAGTAATCGAAAATAAAATGGACTCTGTTGTTTTTAAACATTATCCTTAAAAGCTTTAAAAAATGTAGAGATAGATAAATAGTAATGACAATTTTTAAAAAATAAACAATTAACTTATACATTTAGAGGCGTATTTATAAGAGAAAATTTGCCACAAAGCGGGCCAAAGGCCATTAGAGACGTAGCTGGTTCAAGGTACCACGGGCGCGAACTAAAACCCAAGTATACAGAAATTGAAATATTAAATTTAGAGAGCAATAATAATTCTTGTACTCATTAGACTTCATAGTATAAAAAGTATCATTGTTATTCTTTTGGTCATGGTCCACCTAAAGAATTATGTAATTATTTGAAATTAGATATTTTATATTCAACTCATAAATTACAAGACATTGGGACAAATACATGTAGTGCTTTATGTTTACAGTTAATTGTTAATTTATTGTTAATATTAGTGGATTTTATAAAGGCTTGCGTAGCACTTTAGGGTCCTTGACCCGCGTTTTATGAAACAAAAATAATATGATAAATGATCTTAAAATTTTGGTATATAAGAAAAAGTGATAATTCAAATAATTTAAATATCATAAATAAAAAACAATGTAATGATGCTGAAATAAAAAAACTTACCTTTAAGAACTTTGCATTTAAAGATACGTTAGCTTTTAAAAACAGTTTAATTGGAAACGTTTTAAGTGTGATGAAAGGAATAAAAGGTGATATTACTAACTAAACAAATGTTTTTGATAACAAATGTAAAACTATTGGTACAGCAGTAAAAACAAACCGTTCACTAAGTAACAATCCTATTTAAAAAGTTAATAATTTAAACCTTTAAACAAATACTGAAAAAGCTGAAATTTAAAGAAAACTGAAGAATGAAAATATAAGAATTATTGATTTACTAGATCTTAATAAACAAGAACAAGCAGTAGGTTAACAAGCTGAAACTGCTACAAATGATTCATTATTTACAGATTTAGACAGCCGAATTAATTTAGAAGTAATAAAAATAAATAACAATATTAGGACTTCAGAAGCAAGATTAAAAAACAAACTAGTAGAGAGAGAGAACGTAAAAATTTTATTTACACTAGTACACAATCGTACTTGCGTAAACGACACAGTAACAAACATACATTGTTTTACAAAAAATATTTACACATAAATGCAATGTAATATAGTACATCATGGATTAAAATTCTAAGATGGAGTTATGGCATATAAATGATGATGTGCAATCCTGTTTGATCCTCGGACAGCAGCCAAAATAACTTCTTTGACCATAGAATGTGGCAATATAAAAGATTTCCTAAAGTCTTCAAAAAACTTAGTGATAGTACCCCTGGCACCGACAAACAATCCTATAACTTCCATTTTCTCCAATCCATACTGCTTCATAAAATATGGAATGCACGGATTATATATCGTTTGCTTCTCCAGATCTACTTCTTTGGCTTGGTTTTCATTTTTCTCAAACCTCACTGTTAGGTCTATAATGTAACCAACTTTAGACGGCGCATCATAACACAAAATTTCAACTCGTTGACTAGTATCTGTACAGGTGACCTCCTCGTGAACTTTACAAAACCGTTGTGCGCCAGAAAATGCTTTACGTGAATGCCTCGCAATAATAGACCGAATTTCATGATGTCTTGTGTTTCGCAATAAATCACCTCTAGGACAGCTACCAAGGACATGACTAAGGGTTTCTCTCTTGTTACAATGACGGCAACAAGGTTCACCTAGGCAGCGACCTGGAATTGACTTAACCGGATACACATTAGAAGACATTTTTAAAATTGACACCCATTCAGACGTTGTAAGTCCTACTTTATCCATAATAATACAGTTCCCTGTTGGATATTCTTGAAAGACTTTGACCCCCAAAGTCTAAAAAAACTTTGACTAGGAGCCTTACGTATAAAACAATATGAAGAATATGTTATTGGAGGTCTGAAATTAACCAAATTAAATAATGCAATAGCATTTCTAACTGGGTTTAATCGTATTAAGACACATGCTTTTGAAAAATCTAGTTTTAGTCAAAGAATTTTGTAATATTACTCTTATGGATTTTGCTAATACATGTAATAATGGTGAAACCAAAAAATCTGCATTATTTTAAATATCTAATACCAGCTCACAAATTGAAGTAACTGATTATAAACCAGGCACAGTATATTAGGGTAATTGTATTCTTTAATAATCTTCACCTTTTTTTTCATTAAATCAAATGCATTGAAACGTTAGCGTTGTGTAGCGTTAGTGTTCGTTAGCGTTTGTGTTCGTTAGCGTTAGGGTTCGTTAGCGTTAGGGTTCGTTAGCGTTTGTTAGCGTTAGGGTTCGTTAGCGTTTGTTAGCGTTAGCGTTGGTTAGAGTTAGCGTTGGTTAGCGTTTATTAACGTTTATTATTATTATATTATGATTTTAAATAATATTTTGAAATGCATACAATGATCAGCATCTCAAGTTAAATAAATGGAGTTTAGTTTTGGTAAAATCCGATAGATGTCGCTTATTAAAGAAAAATCGGCAATTGCTTGTCTTCTAAGACTGTTTTTTTAAATGCTAAAAATGCAAAAAAATATATAAAAAACTAACTGTCATATGCCAATGAATATGCAAATGCTACAGACAGTTAGTAATAAAATGCAAAATAAAACTAAATTAAAATGACATAAAATAACTTAACCTAACCTCACCTAGCAGGGCTTAACCTAAACTTACTCTGGTTCGGGTAGTACAGATGTCAAAAAGGTCGTTTTTCAGAATAAGAAATTTTTACGTCAGTCAAAATTTATTCGTGCTTTTTATGAGTGTGTCAAAATACTATATGTATAGTAATTAATCAATAAGTTTTATTCGCACAAAACTTTTATTACGACAATACGCACATTCAATACCTTTCTTGATCTCTGGTAGCAGGCTAACTTCATTAAGATGAGTCAGTCTGCATTACGAGTGTTGAATATGATTTCGACACCTATTTTGATTAATATGAAGAGTTTTTAATTAAATTAAGACCACACTAAAGACATTGACTGCGTAAAATATTTTCAATATTTGCATTATTCTTTATTTTCAATCGTACAAAATTACCAGTTTCATTACAATTTTTAAGAGGACATTGTACTCCTAAAACATCAGTATCAATGTTACTTAATTTTAAATGTTTTGCATATAAAGCTTCACAAGAAGCATGCAAAATATGTTTATTGCAAGATTCATTATTAAGAAGTATACAACGTTTTAATAAACTAGTGTTACAAGTTTTACAGTTTTCAGGTAGTTTATTTCTTCTTAAAGGTGATCTTGATCTAGTTGGTGATCTTGATTATGCTACGCGCTCATCAGAGTCACTTGTTGACGATCTTTGGGAGGATCTTGTTTGTGATAGTGCTATGCGTCCATAGACATTTCTTTATTTATCTACTTCTATTTCTGAATCACTTTCATCTGTTGTAGCATTCTTTTTTTTTCTAATGTTTGGTTTTTTAGAACTGTAACAGGTATTGGAGTATTTTAAATTTCTTGCTTGAGCCTTTTAAATTTATCTTGAGCATCAGCAAAATTTTTATTTTCTTCAATTCTAGTTAAATAATTACGTTGCATTTCTTCTCTAAAAATTGCGTTTTAAAGTTGAAAAATTTAAATAATTTGCTTTAAATTTCAAAATTTAAATCGATCATTAGCATTGGTATTATTAATTTCTTGGTATTGCTTAATTTCTTTAGCAAGATTTTCAGTTTTTGGTACCAGATTAGCATAGGATAGTTGAAGGTTCATATCATCACTAGTATAATTCTGATTGCCTGCGTTTAGGCTTGACATATCACTTCTTAAACCATGAACTTTATGTTCACAATCCTTAGTAATGATTGCATTATGTGGTTTTTCTCCAAAATATCTTGATTCTTGATTTTTAAGATCCTGATTAACCGCTTTAATTAAATCATTATTTATTGATTCTTGCTTTTTACGATTGTCGCGGAGAAATTTTGAGCGCGTAGCGTGATGAGTATTTAACACTGTAACTAAATTATCAAATTTTGATTCTTGATAATGTAGAAATTGTACAAAACTTTTAAATTTTTCTTCCTTTCTATGTTGTGCTTGATTTAACACTGTCACTAAATTATCAAATCTTAATTCTTGATTTCTTGTTCTAATTTCGCACAAAAACATTCTAGTTGCTTGCTCAAAAACAAAACTTTATTTTTCATATAAGTACCAATAATTTAGGCTTCTGTTAGACGATTTATAATTAAATTCTCCTGAATTGATGAATTAACTTGTTGCTTCTTAGTAAATTCTTGTTGATCTTTAATAAATTTTTCTTTGTATTTCATCATCTCCACATTTAGATTTAAAGTTTTAAAATTCTCCATTTCTTTAGAGAGCTTGACCAAAGGCTCCTTGACAGATTCGGTCTCTATAGGTCCTAGATTTAGTTCCTCCATTTGCACTTCCAAATCAGTGAGTTATATTGCCAAACGTCAAATTTGTTCTTGTATTTTGACTTGCTCAGCCAGGTTTAGATTATTCCTGATAATATGCATTTGTTACTTCTTAAAAGATTGTTGTAAATTCTGTTTAATTTTTTGCTTTTCTTCAACTTCTAAGGAAGTTGATTGAGAGTTGGGTCCAGGGGTGACATCCATTTGCTCTGCTAAAACTACTGTTTTTACACAAATAATTGAATTAGACATAGTTTTACACAACAAATGTAAATATTTTAAATTTTTAAAATCATTATTCTGTTTTGAGAATTTACAAAACAAATATTTAGAACGATTTTTCATAGCTTTTGTTTAAAATAATAACACAAAATATAATTAAACTTTATTATTCTATTAATGTAGATAGATATTTAATGTACCTTAATAGATTGCTTAGAGATAAACAAATTAAACAGCACCTTGCGTGTAGGTTAGATTGCACGATTTTAACTAGAACCAAATGAATTTCGATTTCAAAATTTAAGATTGGGAGTTTCAGCATGCTGCTTATACATACACAATGAATTTCAAATCGATAAATTTTAGTAACTTACACATACACTTACCTTTAACAGTGGTTTTGAAATTTAAACAAGTGGAAGGTATATTTTGTTCACACAACTAGGCTAGTTGTGTTTTTGTGCTTTGGCTCTTGTTGTGCTGGCTTTGATGGGCTTTGGCTTAGGTAAATGGTCTGACTCTGACCAGCTGTGTTGCTGTTGGGTGTATCCGGCCTGCTGGACGATCGATTTGGCTGTTGGTGTTACCCGGCAACAACCTAGTCCGTGTATGCCGTGAGATAGTAATTATTAGAGTTAAGTGATCGAAAATTGTTCAAAGTCCTGTCTAATCTTTCCATAAAACTATAGATTCCTATTTTCCACAACTGCAAGTTTATAAGAGGCATCGTTAGACACTGAAGACTTGGATAATAATTGTTTGTAAGATTGTGCTTATCAATTGTATGAAAATTATTAAGATAACATAATATTTATTAACGGTTATTGTCATATCTGCTGTAGTAAATTTCAATCTTCTAGAGCGTCGCCCGTGGTTTGGAGCGGCAATCTTGGATGAAGAGTTTGGGTTCGAATCCAGACTACAGCTAATGAGATGAGCCAGCTGCTACTACTTTGTCGCTTCGTTCTCTGTTCTTCCCTTTTTACTGTCTTTCTGCAACAGTTGATTTATCTCAACGACCCAATTTTGCTTAAAATTGTTTCAAAGTTTATTAAGGTTATTTTGTTATATGTTTCGATGTTTTTTTAATTAATTTTTCTCAAATAATTTGGGCAGGGGGGGGGGTTTGTTCATATATTTCCCACCCAGCCCAATGTATCATTGATTTGTGGTATTACATAGCTAATAATAACTCCGTAACTTTAATGTACATATATTATAATTAACATAGTTATATTATTATTAATGACATACTATTGGGCAGGAATAAATGAAAGTTTCATTTTCAACCGTGAGGATGGTAGTAAGTAAGCAATCAGGTGCATAACTTGTAAAAATCTTTATTTCAACACAAATTGCTTAAAGCTTCCTATTTTCAATGCAAATTTTAAAACTCTAATTTTATCAAAGATCTGGAAACGAAATTTATGTAGTGTTAGTAGAAGCCATGGTTGGGACCCAGAATTAGTATCAAGGGTTTTCTGTGATGCACTTGACTATATGTAGCCTGCGTCTTAAAATAAATCAACTTTTGGTAATCAGGTTTTAATATAATGTAGATATAATTTGTATCACAGAGTCATGGCTGATAATAAGCTCGCTGTTCCTGGCTACTATTTTCTTAGAAAAAATATGCTTCAGAAATATATGTAAAAAAGCATTGTGTCTGAGCCTGTACCCACTGATACTTAATGGAATCTTTAGCTATTATATTTAGGCTCCCAAGCACTAAACTCTTTGCTGTTATTAATATTTACAGACCACCTGGTCACTTAGTTTATGACGACAACTTTATGTAAAAGTTATCAGATCTAATTTCTCTCCTAAAAAATTGATGCATTGATATGTATATTGTAAGGGATTTCAATGTTGACTTGGTTTCTAAATGCAATAATTCACGATAATTATCGCAATCTACATAGAAACTTAATCTTAAACAAATTATAAAGCATGCAACCAGAACCACTTTGACCACTATTAAAAATTAATAGACCATATATATACTAATAATGTAGGTTATGTTTCTGATTCAGGTGTTATAGATTGTGGTTTATGAGACTACGATATAAAATTCTTTGTTTGTCAAAAATCTGAAATACATATAGCTTCTAAAACTATTGTCAGCCGTTATTATAATATTAATATAAATGAACTAAAAAGGCAACTTCTGAATACCAAATTGTCTATTTTAAATAGCTTTAATATAATTGAGAAAAAGGTTAATGCATTTAAAACACTGACTCATTGTGTTTTAGACAAATGTGTTCCTGCTATTACTAGAAGGGTTAAAGCTAAACCTACTGCATGGCTCACTAGTAAAATTAAGAAATTTATTCATAGAAAAAATTATTTGAAGAAAAAGGCGATTAAAAACAAAACATCTATAACGTTGTCTGAGTACGTAGCTTGTCGTAATAAGGTTACCTTTAAGGTAAGACATGCTAAAATTAGTTTTTATTGCTCTAAATTTAAACAATGTAAAACACCTAAGGAGTCACAGGATGCATTTTTACTTTTGCTTGGAAATACGTTTAGTTCTACTAATATTTTTGAACTTAATGTAAATAACTCGATTATTACTGACAAGCAAATTATACGGATAGCCTTGCTGTTAATCATAATAATGAAGATACTGAACTTATAAATATAGCTTGAACAGTTGGAACTGACAATGTACTTTTTACGTTAGTCACAGTTAAGAAAGTGACTAACCTAATTGAAGACACTAAAAGTAGTTTGTCATCGGGAATGAAAAATATTCCATCTAAAGTTATAATACTCTTTTTAGATGTGTTTTATCCTATACTTGCAGATATTATTAACCATGCACTAAATTAGGTCAGTTTTCTAATAACTGGAAAAACACTTTTGTAACACCTCAGCGCAAACCAAAGTTTAATAAGCTATTGCCTACCTCATTTATACCTATCTCAATACTCCCTGTTCTTTCAAAGCTTCTTGAAGCAATCATTGTTTTTCGAATTATGCATTTTGTAGAAGATAATAGGTTACTTTCTGACATACAGTTTGGTTTTTGCAGAGGCAAATCATGTCTCCTCGCACTTATTGAAATAACACATAAAATTGACTCAGCTCTGGAAGATAAACAGTTATGTGCTGGACTGTTTATTGACCTTTGTGAAGCGTTTGACACAATTAAATATGTAAAACTGATTCAAACGCTGTATGATCAATATCATTTACCTAGTTATTTAATTAGAATTGTATGCAATTCTAGCTGTGAGTTCCATATAAACCTGGGTAATTTTATGTCCAAACGATATCAGTTGAATGATGAAGTTCCTTAAGGAAGTTTTTTTGGGCCAGTATTGTTTATATTATTTTTTGACGACATATAACATGTACTAAAGGACTCAACTCTTTATGCGGACGATATTGAGTCGGTTAATTAAGCTGAGAAATCCATAAAATTAAAGATTTAACTTAATAAAACAGAGTTTATGAAATTTTTTAAATTAAAGTCTAGACAGGAATTTAATTTTAATTCTATTATGTGTGATAATAACATAGTTAAGAAATTTAAAGGTTTTAAATATTTAGGGATTTATTTTGATAACTACCTTAAGTTTGATATTCATTGTAATCATGTAAATTGTAAAATTACGTTTGAATGTTCACAACTGGTTAAGTTAAAGTGGCTTACAAAAGATAGTTTACTTTCAATTGTATTTAAATCTTTAATATTCTCACAAATTGACTTAAGGCTTCCTGTGTAAGGTGCCGTTCCTTATATTTTACTTTAAAAATGTCGAAAAACTATTGACTACTTACTTAAATGTATTTATTTTAAAGAGTATCATTTAATTATGAACTCAAGACATGTTATGTCAATTCCACAAAAAAGTCACTCTAGAAAAAAACAAATTGATTTGTTTAAGCTTTATGCATCTTTTTTAATAATAACAGTATTCGAAAGACAAACTTATATGACTGCTTCTATGACACGTGTTCTCCTGTCTCAAACTTTTCAACTAGCCTGTTTACAACAAGTCAAAAGAGAAGACCATGGACGTTCATTACGTCACTCTCATTTTCTAAAAATAAAGAAATGTTCTTCCTATCATCATAACTCGTATTAATATCGTACTGCTAAACTGTGGAATTCTATCTCTTTATCAGTTCATGCTAGTAAAAATATAAAATATTTTCAATTTAATTTTCAAGTGACGTCCTTTGCGCGTCACCCCTAGCTTGCTTACTTAATGTTAATGCGATAGCAGCTGAGTTCGACTGTCTAAAATAAATTTTCACGTGACGTCATTTGCGCGTCACCACTAGCCTGCTTCCCTAATGTTAATGCAATAGCAGCTGGGTGGGGCTGTCTAACATAAATTTTCACGTGACGTCATTTGTGCGTCACTCTTAGCCTGCTCACCTAATGTTAATGCGATAAAAGCTTAATGGGGCTGTCTAACATAAATTTTCACGTGACGTCGTTTGCGCGTCCCCCTTAACCTGCTTACCTAATGTGAATGCGATAACAGCTGGATGGGGGTGTCTAGAAGAAATTTTCACGTGAAGTCATTTGTGCGTCACCCCTAGCCTGCTTACTTAATGTGAATGCAATAGCAGCTGAGTGGGGGTGTCTGAAAGAGATATTAATCTGACGTCATTTGCGCGTCACCCCTAGCCTGCTTACCAAATGTGAATGCAATAGCAGCTAGGTAGGGGTGGTTAAAAGAAATTTTTGCCTGACGTCATTTGCGCGTCACCCCTAGCCTGCTTACCTAATGTTAGTGCGATAACAGCTGGGTGGGGGTGTCTAGAAGGAATTTTCACGTGAAGTCATTTGTGCGTCACCTCTAGCCTGCTTACCTAATGTGAATGCGATAACAGCTGAGTTCGACTGTCTAAAATAAATTTTCACGTGACGTCATTTGCGCGTCACCACTAGCCTGCTTACCTAATGTTAATGCAATAGCAGCTGGGTGGGGCTGTCTAACATAAATTTTCACGTGACGTCATTTGCGCGTCATCCCTGGGCTGCTTACCAAATGTGAATGCAATAGCAGCTGGATGGGGGTGTTTAAATGAAATTTTCACGTGAACCTGGCTGGAAATGGTGCTATGTTTTTCGTTTCATAGCTGGGCATATGTCTTCTCAGCTATGTTTATCGCTACTCCCGTTTTTATGGTGCTTACTTCCAAATTTCTTGACCTTTGTCAGTTCAACATTTAATTGCTAAGCAATGGTCAGTTCGATTACAGTAAAAAAAACAATACAGACCTGCCGGCTTGCTTTTGTGATTGTTTTAAAAAAGTTCTAAGACAATAGTATAAACGGTTTGACCTGTAGCGTGGGGCCAACAGACGGACAGACAGACGGACAGACAGACGGACAGACGAACATGACCATTTCATTAGATGCTTGCTCAGCATCTAATGAATTGTTCGAATGGAGGCAGGCCCGAAGTAGATGCTGAGCTTCAACAAAGGCGTAAGACATTTTATGTTACGCTTAAAGACGAAATAAGATATATGGAAGCTCCCCTACAATCAATAAGACATATACGAATGTGCGTGGCATGTGGCTTAATAGCTGAACATTTTTAATAAATTGCACCATTCACAAATGACGTCTTTTATGGAGGCTCCCTTACCATCAATAAGCCATTCATAGAAGTACGTGGCATGCATTTAAAAAACATATTTTTGAAAATTGAATCTTTTACTAATGACGTCAGTTAGGCGTCGTGCACATATTGCGTATACAAAATAGGAGGGGGGTCTCAGTGCCTGATACTTTTGTATACTATAAAACGGAGGGGATGAGGGTTGAGGGTTGGAGCCCTTGACCACGAATACAAGACAAAATACTCAATTTCCAAGTAATTCAGTTAATTTTTATTCATTTTCTTTGATTTTATTTATTTCATTTTAAAGTGCAAAATTAAATTTTAGTTTATAAGTGAATTATATATTTTTATGCTAGTATAGAAAATCGCTGTACCTACATTATTTTCTTTTTAAGAACATGGCACGGTTAAAATAGTGTGAAAAATCATACCCCTGTTAGATTATTCTAAAAATCACATAAATACATATGTATGCAGTGGTATTGTACTCTCAGGCAGCTGCCTATGTACACCACGAATTTACTGTAGCCCAGACAGCTCTAGAGACACACCATCAGAAGGAAGAGTCTTCGCGATGGTTAGCTTTCTAGATGTGCTCGGTGAGTCTGCTGTCAGTAATTTCTTATACTATGCTTAATTGGGCAATGGGAATAGGAAGAGGATACGGGATAGGAGAGTGAACGGGAAACAAGGCAGGCAGCCGACAGCGGAGTAGAGAGATAGTACTATGAAGCAGCGTCAACCCATGACTTGCGAATCACATAGTACTACCACTACTCACCCAAACACCAAACACCAGCCACGCACCCCTCCACCGCCTCCCTCCCACCACCCGCATGCCAGCACTGGGGAAGATATAGGTGGATGATTCACCGTGCAATTCAAGGTAATAAACATTGCAAAACTTGTGATGTCCTACGTTTCGGTCTGAGACTGTAAATTTTGTTACAGTCTGCAGTCCTAACCGCTCAACCAAGCACGCCTGCTTTTCTATAACGAATAAAAGTAAGTTCATTAAATGTATGTTAAAATAGGCTGGACAAAATTTTCATGTTAAAAATGGGGGTTCCTAAAACTAAAATATTTAAGGGACGTCCCATGGACGATCCCTGAATGTCTGTAACTATAATCAATACTCTTAGAAAAATACGAGTGAATTGACTACTTGACTGTTAAATTGTAACTACTTTCTTGTTACTCCGACATCTACACTGGATCCTGTTAACCGCGGTCAACAGTATTATGGTTAGTGATTTGCAGTGTATACTGTGTGCCTGAGTATACTAGAACGGTGTTGGATTACGCAACACTAATCCTGTTGAACAATTTTATTAACTAAAAATTAACACCAAAAATATCACTAATAACTGGATTCGAACCCTCACCCTTTAGGCTTGTTTGTTTGTATGTTTATGCTTTATTTAATTGTCATCAAATCTCAGTACAAGTACATAAATACGCATTTGGTTTTTCAGTAAGCGATACATTAATGGATAAAAAATAATTACAGATATCCAGCATACAGTGGTAAAGCCATTAAGGAAAAAGTCCGCTCGTACATAATCAGAAAGGTTACACATCAGCATTAAGGTGGTTTATACATAATAAAATACCCTGACTCACGGTTAATCAAAGCATCAATATCCCCATTTTCTAGGACCCTACGATTCATGTGTCATAAGCATCAGCTTAACACTTGTTTATGATTTTAAATACCTAAATTTAAAATGCCTAATTTAAAATTATCCACGGTGTAATTAGTATTTTGTAGCTCAATCAATAAACTATTCCACGCCTTTACAGCTCTACACAAAAATGAGCGTGAATACGTAGACGAACATATTTACACTGTTTTTAAGTAAAATACTATCTAATGCTCTCGTTACTCTTTCCGAGGTTTTTACAGTAATGAATTTGTGTAGGTATTCTATATCAGAGCTGTATTTTAACAATTTAAAAATAAAAACATTCATAATATTCATTGTTATTTCATTTACAGATAATATGTTAGCAAGTTCCAAAGGCTAGGCTAGGCTTCGAACATGACTCCTTAACTACTGGACTGACACAACACATTAACTATTGATCACTAATTTAGCATACATATACAGTGATATAAATGCTTCAACAGGTTTAGTGTAGATTTAACAAGTTTTGTGTTGAGTTTTGTAACAACAGCCTTTTTGCATGAAATTAAGTTTCTTCCACCCTCAAAAATTTTATTTTTTACTACTACACCTTTCAAAGTTAACAGCATAACCTGTTGCCAAGGCCTAACTACATTTGTGTCAAGGTTTATTTAAAGCGTGTATATGGGTACGTTTATTAAATGTAGGTTAATTAGGTTTAGCAACAAATTAGAGTTTGAAAGGGGGTACTTAAAACTGTCATACTTGAGGGACGTTATTATAGACGATCCCTGAATATCTATAACTAATAAAAATATGCTTATTACATATATGTTCAAATAGGCTGGAAAAATTGTAATGTTGGAAATGGGCGTACCTTAAACTATGATATTCATAGGCGGTCATTTTGGACAATCCCTAAGTACTTACTTTTACTTTTAAAAATCTAGAGGCCTTTAGGACATATCCCATGGCCCGTTTATTTACATGTAAATTTTCATTTTAATGGATTGATTGGCTGAAGTTCTCCCCATCGTTATAAGCTAAACTAAAATTAAAAGATTTAAATTAATAAAATTTTTGAATTTGCTTTGTATTGGCCTATTGTTATTGTATTTTTTGTAAGATGTAGTGCATGTACTGTGCCCTGGGTCTTTTTGCCCTTACAAATAATTGAATGTGTAATGGTGTGTGTTGTTGTTCTATTTACCTTCCGTTTTTTCTGAGATTTTGTTTTGGAGCTCCATTTCTTCGTCTGGGATTGCAGTGTATTTCAGCCTGTATGTACAATATATCAACACCGCTATTATGGATATAGATATTATCATGCCTTCAACTGAGCTTACTATTATTATGGTGCTTCCCGAGTTGTCTGTCTCTTTGACAGTAGTAGTGGTGGTGGCGATTGTTCTCACTTCAGGCGTGTAGAACAGTCTCGTTATTCCCTCAATTGAGTTTTCAAGGATGGCGTATACAGATCTAACTGTTGCTGCATTAATTGCTTTGCTTTTGAGACTTCCCTTACATTGCGTTAAAACGCATGCCATAGGGAACCATATACTGTTAACATAATAATATTCAGTTTAATTACTTACTTTATTCTTTATTATTTTTATGTAGAATGCCGTAATGGCTTTGTATAGTATTAAGTTACTTATATCTATCAATTATTGCCTATTATTTATTTTTATTATTTTTAATGGCTGTTATATCTTAGCACTACTTATGTGTTCTATTAAGTGAATTGGACAGCAATATGTAGTATATATTATGTATTCTATACCCTATATATCTATACTAATTCTATATCCTGTCTGTATTATTTTAGTGATACTTTTGTTTCCCTTACTCAATGTATTTGAATCTATAGTATCTCTAAGTATATATAACAAACATAGGTAAGCTCAATACATGTAGGTAAAACAGGTTGGAAAAATTTTTTAGTTGGAAATAAGGGTACTGAAAACAATAATTTTTGAAGGACGTCGTTTATGGACGATCCGTCACTATCTATTGTCTATGTGCGTACGTGTGTGTGTGACCTGTAGTAATCAATTGGCATGTGTAAAATGGTGAGGAAGGAGTTTGAGTTAGAGTTTCTTTATTACAGTGTCAAGAAATTCAATATAATTATACTGTTTTTCACGACGGACACTACAAATATTTAATATTACAATTATAAAATCAAATAAATTAAAATAATAAATAAAATGATATATATATATTCCGTAAAACTAAATGATTTTGTGAATAAATACAGTAGAAATTAATAACATTGTTACAGTTACTACGTTGGTAGATACCTACAATACTTTATGCCACGAGTATCCGCATAGTACTTACATAATCGTGCCTTAAACATTTAAATGACACAGCTCTTAGACGTTATCAATTTTATTTATTTTAATTTCCTCAAGTTATTCATTTTAGTTTTTATTATTGTACAAAACGTAGAGCTTCTAAATATTTCTTTACTAAAACGCCTAGTGTCCAGAATACATTTGTTAGGTGTCCTGGTTTGACGACTAACTGTTTTAAAAACCAATAGCTTTGTCAAATATTTAATATTTGAACCATACTACAATATCTTAAAAACAAATACCGAAGAATAATATTTAAATCGCTCTGAGATAGATAGTATAATACACAACTCAAGCAACTTACTTTCATCAACACATTTACATTGCTTAGAACCAAACATACATATAAGGTAATTAATTTTATTTAGGAGGCGTTGCAAATCAAGCTCTGACCTATTGCCCCATACTATTGGACAAAAATCTACTATGGAAAGTACATACGCATTTAGCATCACTACAAAAGTACCTAAATTTAAATACTTTTTAATATTAGATAATATTCCTATAGCAGAGATAATCTCCTATTAACATAACTAAAGTGATCATTAAACCTTAGATTGGCATCCACTATGACACCCAAGTACCTGAATGTATACACCCTTTCAATGTCAATTCCATGACAAGCTAGTAAAAATCGTTTGAGTCAGGTAGGTCATGATCACCATATTTATGCATAACCATAAACTTAGTTTTTTCAACATTAAATTTAAGCTTAATTAGATTAAACCCGCTATTGAGTGAGTTCATGCAAACTTATATATATGCATATCTCTAAGCATCGAACTAAAATTAGAGTGAGAGCAATAGAGCACAATATCATCAGCATAAAAACTAAAGTTAACTTCATTAGTCACCGCTTTCTTAGTTTTAATAATATACATAATAAAAAGAGGCTGACCTAAAACTGAGCCTTGCGGAACTCCTTCTACTAGATCAAAACAATCTGACATAAAATCCCCTTGATTTTAAACTGGCGATTATTCAAATAGTCAGCCATTATAATAAGTAGATGCGCATGGACTCCAAAGTCATCACGTAATTTTGTCAAAAGTTTTACATGGTCAACACCATCAAAGGCCTTTTGAAGATCAATGAATACTGCCAGGACCATGCCACACTTTGAATCTTAATAAGTATAGGAGTCTCGAATAAATTGAAAAGTTGCTATTTGGCAAAACTTTTCTTTCTGGAATCCATTCTGCTCATTACTTAATTCAATGCTGCTTAAAATACGCACATGTAACATTTGCTCTAATAACTTGTAATAATTATGGTAATGAAGAAATCGGTCTGTAAGATAGGGCATCATTGCGCTTCTCCTTACTTTTATACAATTGTGTGACAACTGCACACTTAAATTTCAAAGCGTATTTGCACAGACAAAGTATTTGTGTAAAAATTAGAGCTAGAGGCAAAGCTAACACGTCTATGCAATTCTGTAATGTATTATAAATTATTTCATTACAGTTGCCAGTTTGCTTACATTTAACCTCACAAAAAGCACAGCGTTCAAATCAATTCTTTGAATTATAAAGTTTACAGAGGACCTACCATTACCATTAACAGACAGACCTTGCTACTTCATTTTCAATCATTAGTCTTATCAGTAACCAACTTACCATCTCATTTAAGTTCACAAAGAGGCAATGACTTGGATTTATTAACTTATTTGTTATAAACATTCCAAATTTCTGTAAAGGAATGAATACTAGCTAACTGGATCTTGGTGCTTTTATATTTAGGTCTTTTAATATCTGCATGGATTTTATTACGCAAAGCAGCTGCCTGAGCTTTATAATTAGGACATTGAAGTTTGATACTCTGTGCACGCAATGCATCTCGCTTACGTATCTTGCTTCTAATCTCAGGAGTCAGCCAAAGAGATCGTTTGGTTTAATTCTCTTTGCACTAATCGGTGCATGCATTTTGATAACATCCATTACTGAGTATTTAAAATATAGTAAAACATCATTCGGGTCTTCAAAAATGCTCATAGTTAACCAAGGTATATAAACCAAGTCAACGCAAACTACATCCTAGTCAATATTCTTAAAACTACAGATTTTTATCAATTTAGGTGCATGCTTTACTTTCTTCACCTTTTGTACAGTAAAGACAGCATAATGGTCTGAGACTCCTACCTTTATAGTTCCCGAACAATGGTAATTATCTGTATTTGAAACATATATGTGATATAGTATAGAGCTGGTATCAATAGTTTGTCTAGTAGCATTGTTTATCAGCTGTGTGAAACCATTGCTACTAAATGCGCACATTCATTCTTTCCCCTTTTTATCTACACTGCTTAAGTCAAAATTAAAATCTCCAGTAATACAGCATTCCAAATTCAAAATATTTAAATCAGTTAAAAAGTGCTCAAAGTAACCGATAAAAGACGCTTTATCAACTGATGGAGGCTTATATACTACTAGAAACTTCAATAATATTTTGACTGCTAATAGTTCAAGCCCATTTAGTACCACCCCTGCCTAAACTTCCAAGCAAGACAATTGAATAAACTGTATGTTATTATTTATGTATGCTGCTATTCCCCCGCTAACCCAGTTACTCTGCCACACTTAGGTAGGTTAAATCTATCCATTTTAACTACACCATCAGGTATAGGCGGTTGAGTTTTTGCTCTGTAATGCAAATCACATCAAACGCATATTCCTAAACTTACAGCTTGACGCTCTGAATGTTAGCTGCAATTAAAGAATTCATGTTAAGAGTTTGAGTTTTGATATTCGTTATATATTGAAGGTTAATATTCGTATGTCGAACTGCACTCCAAAGTATTCGGAATGCCTGAGCTCGGGTTTGAAGCGTAGACCCCCGTCACGAGCACAAATATTTTCCAATACCATATCACAGTCCCAAACCCACGACCTTTATACTAGGTTGCCCTGTGAACGTACATATTAAATAAGTGCGTTTACTACTAATGTAAATTCGTGAAAACTTAAAACTTTCCATGTGTATTTATTCGGCAAAACTTGATAAGCTTTCAGGTAGGTATGTACATGGCATGTAAAGTAGTTCCTTTTTTTATGCCGATACAGAAATTCTGATTCTTGGTTCACACAGCTGCTGATTGCGGCCGAACTATAATTGCAATCGTTACACAAAACAATGAGGCTGCTCTTGCTCGCATTCCTGAGAGTTTCATAGTAGTTACTTAAAAGCAATTACTTAAAAACTGTGACCTGTAGAGCGTTACCAACGAACGAACAGACAAACAGACGGACAAAACAATTTCATTAAATGCTTGCTCAGCATCTAAAAACGAAGTGTGCAGGTCCTGCACTGCAGGAGATTGAGATGCATGGGTAATAAATAAAATACGAGTCATAGGCTACCACTACATACTAGAAGTTATTTCAATGGCACTACGCGATGTCTGCGTGTGCCGTATGATCCAGTAAACACGCTGGCATGTGAGTTTCGCTCAGCCTATCTAGTAAATTCAGACGCCTGACAAGGCAGATGAAAAAATTCACAATATAAAGCTTATTTCGTGGTTTTGGGGCCTAAAAAGACACTAAAATCTTGAACGGTATTGTTTGATTTGGTTTTGACTATAAGACTATGACAACAGTCCCCACCATCCTTTTGAAGTAGTTTTTAAAATACTTAACTGTCTCTATCAACTTTGAGTGTTGGCTGCCGTTAAGTCCATCATTGTCCATCGACAATAATAATAAAATTATTATTATTTAATATTTCAGAAGTTGAAAACAAAATTATTCGAGTCACAAAAAATATATTTTTGTTCATAGTATAAAAATTATTATTATCTCTTAATTAACGCGTGCAGTGTTACAGGGGGCTGCCAACTTATACAGTGTACTCCTCCTACAGTTTTAGGAATTTACCCCTTATTAGGGTGTCATAAGATAGCCCTTGGTCAGGCGGAGGCTAACATGGCCTTGAAAAATTCAGTGTTTTGATACTTTTTTGAACTATTCACGTTTTAACGTTTTAGCTCTACACCAATCACAGCCTGAAATTCGAATATTTAAAAATTCCAGGGTCCTGATTGGCACAGAGCTAGATTATTAATTGCAAATACTTGTAGACTACTGCGTGATAATTTAGGGATCTAGATATAATAATAATAATAATAATAATAATAATAATAATAATTGTTTCCCGGGAAGAATCCTAAAGGATTTGAGACAAGTCTCTTGAAAACCCGGTTGTCACTGTTTAAACACTTTGAAGCTTGAGTCACTCGGAAGTTTTGCCAAAACTCCACCCTTTAAACTTATCTAACTTATTTTTAAACGAATTCACAGAATATAAATTTGATTTGTCACTTTTCACGTCACTTGGAAGATTATTCCATTCTGTAACTACACGTTGGGTAAAGAAGTGGTGTCTTAAGTTAGTGATCACAGGTTTTTTCTTTAAAAACGGAGCATTTCGGCTCTGCATGTCGATTTCGAAAAAAGCAGAGGGGTCGATGTCATACTTGTTGTTAATTAACTTAAACGTCTCAATCAGGTCTCCTCTTTTCCTTCTGTCCTCAAGTGAGAGAATTCGAAGTTCCTTTAATCTCACCTCATAAGGCAAGTTCTTAAGCGATGGTAAAAGCCGAGTGGCTAACTTCTGAACTTTTTCGATCTCATCACTGTCACTTTTTAAAATTGGGCACCAAATACTGTTGCAATACTCGAGCAATGGGCGAATAAATGTTACAATAAGCGTACGAAGTCCGTACTTGTCTAAATGTTTAAAGGTTCTTTTAATTTGTAAGCACATGGATTTGGCTTTTCTTATAGCCTGTTGACAATGTTGAGAAGACTTTAACTCGCTGTCAATATAAACTCCCAAATCTCTTTCGCAATTTGAGCTTAGCAACTCAGCATTATTGCAGGAGTATGTAGGATTTTCAGTTTTTCTCACACTGAAGTGAACTAGGTGGGTTTTCCCAATATTCATCTCCATGTGGTTCTTGTTACACCATTTTACCAAGTTATCTATGTCCTGTTGAAGTTGATGAAAATCCCCATCTGTTTTCCTGGCTCTATAGATTTTGGAATCATCTGCGTATTGCTTTAGAGAACTTTGAACTACTTCACCCATTTCATCAACGTAAAGAAGGAACAGAATTGGCCCTAGAACAGTTCCTTGTGGGACTCCGCTGATGACCTTTGTTTTTTTGGACGTCTCTCCATTCACTACCACTTGGTATGTCCTGTCTGTTAAAAAGCAGTTCAGCCATTTTGTAAGGTATGGATCAAGGTGATGACGCTCTTTCAACTTGTTGAGTAACTGTTTATGAGGGATCTTATCAAAGGCCTTAGAAAAATCGATGTAGACACAGTCAACCGTACTTCATATAATGCACAGCTTCAATCGTCACAAAATAAACTAAATCGAGCTAATATTGCTTTCTGTAATATTAATCATGTAAATGTAAATCAGAGAAGCCCAATGTGATTAAGTTCCATACTCTATCACGGGAACTTCGAATCAAATAGAAAAAATGTAAACATGAGTGAGACCATGAATGATACGTTCGAATGTCTCTATACTCCCTTACATACATACATAGTTGGGAAAACGCATTATAAACCCTTCCCACCCATATAGCATCAAGCAGTTTAGCTCGTAAGTCTTTGCTACATAAATCCCTCACATTTTATAGATGGACATATATGGCATATTTAACTATCACGCCGGGCCGGTCCTGAGATACGAGAGAACCCCCAAGGTAAAGTATATCAGTCGCCCGTGTCCTAATTCGGAATTAGAAGACCGCATTAAATTCCCTGTTAAAAGAATATGAGAATTATATCCGAAATAAAGGAGCGTATATCAAATCTAACTACAATAGTCACTGAACTGAAAGCAAGTGTTGATCTTGCAAATTTAACAACGCCTGCAATAAAAAGTAAAAAACGTCGTGAGAAGACTGCTGACATAGCCACTACTACTACTACTGCTACTACTTATACTACTAGTTGAAAAAAATTGAGAGAATGTTCTAGATATGTTGCTATATTGTTGTCGTATTCTCAGTAATTCTTCGTTTCTTCGATTTTTAGATAAAACGTTCTGTAGAGAGTCTTATTTAATGTAGATGATGAATACCAGTGTGAGAAACAGTGTAGTCAAATTCAAGATGCTATGCAATAATGTGAGTGTTTACTGTAGTACTTTATTACTGCTGTGAATAAAGTAACATAGACACAAGTAATCAGCTTGGTCTATGAGTGGTGAGTAGATAGTGGCAAGCTAGAAATTGCACAATGGCTAAACAAGAGTGGCTAATAGCTAGATTTTCAATGGCAATTATTACTTGGTTACATTGCTTATTTATAAAATTTGAAAACAAGGGCTCAAGCCCTTGTTTTATGGCAGCCTTTATTAACAGCAAAAACCTAAAGTACAATATTGAAATTTTTGAATTTCCCGCGAATATATAGACAACTTTATTCAAAAATAAACTTGACACTGTCCTCCAATGAGGATAGCCTAAAGACTCAGTATACGGAACATACTTTTATTATACATAATAATGTGATTCATGGTTGTTTAAACTTTTAATATAAAAAATTAGGTAATTCTTGTAGAAAACAGGTGATGAACACAAATTTGCACCGATTTTTTTAAGACTGACGTTAAAATATCTTCAATTAGCGTCACTGGTAAACACTGAGACTTCAAGAAGTCCACGAAGAACTGTGAAATTGTGCCTCTAGCACCGACGTAAAGCCCAATGACCTGGATATCGTCAAGGCCTAATTTCTGTCGAAAATACGGAATGCATGGTTCATAATGAGATTTTTTCTCCTGATCCACTGATTCTGCTTGATGTTCATCATTTTGTTCCATTCTTTTAGTAGGATCAAGAATAAATCCTTTTCGCGACTTTTGATTGTAAGCTATAATATCCACCCTTTTCGAGCCATTTCCAGTGCACTCCGCTTCTTGAAGAACCTTCCAACCTAGTTTGACCATGGCTTCAGCAAGTAGGCGCCTCACAGCATGGTGTCTATTATTACGTATCAATTCCCCCCGGGGACAAGATCCAAGGATATGACTTAGTGTTTCTGACTCACTGCAACCGTGGCGGCAGCGGAATGATCCTTGATCAGGTCTTGGGATGGCATTGACGGGCATAACATTTCCCACCATTTTAATTGCATTGACCCATTCGGAAGAAGAAAGTCCGTTTTTAGAATGAATCAATTTATTCGCATAAGGACATGCTTTAAACTGAATAACACCCTGACCTTTCTGCGGAAGTTTGCACCAATTTTCATATTCAAGTGAGCGCAAATGGTCACGAAGAAATTTACTTTTTTTTACCACGAATCCTCTCCATACTGTCTCTAACATCAGCAGGGATGTTTAAGAAATCCATACATTTTGTTCGTTTAACTTCCAAATTTCTAACCTCTTGAATTTAAAGATGCTTTGATGCTGACAGGATTAGGGTTGCATTAAAATTTTGTAAGCCTGCTTCCCACTCAGCTCTTATAAGTCCTAATCCTTTAACTTTAGGGCTAGAATACAACATGTTATTAGGAGTACTAGACGGCAACATTATCATTTCTCTTGTAGCACTTCAAATTATTTTGTCAATTGCATCTAAAAATTTTGTAGATAGTTTTCTAAGCGGCGCATTTTGAAATTATTAAATTAAGGTTGGCCAAAGGTAGTCTTTCAGAACTTTTAATTTCTGGTCTTGCCTAAGCATTGGGGTAGATACTAACTTCTCAATTTTGCGATTGAATTTCTCGGCACATTTAACTTCATCAAAAACTATTTCGTCACAAAACGTAACTCCTAGATATTTAATGGTGTCATTTTTTCCCATGCAATTTATGAAAGTATTTGGAGCTACCTCTAGTGGAATTTCGCAGAGCTCACCTTTCACCACACTAATGCCAGCACTTTTCAGTGGATTCATAAGTAGGCCAATTTGAGCTAAGGATGCAGTACTTTGCTGGTAAAGCTCGATTGCGGAGTTACAGGAATTACCAATAAATCCAGTATCATCTGCAAATTCGGCATTTGACACATTTTGATGTAGTGGATGAAGACAAAATCCAAACTTGTCAGTAACTTCTTTTTCACTTAGTTCCTCAATCATAGGATTGATTGAAATATTGAATAAAAACGGTGACATAGGTCCACCTTGCTTCACACCTTTTCAAATTTGATAGGTCCAGTTTTGCCTTGAATTGTGGTAATTCTTGTAAAATTACCAGTAGCCAAGTTACACGTCAAGTTTTTAAGACTAGTTGGAGCTGGTTTACTTTTAATTTGCTGAAACATGTGGGCGTGCCCAATGCTATCAAACGCTTGAGAAATGTCACCAAAAATTATTGTACAGTCTGTTTTCTCATGTTTTGCTTTCTTAAGACATTCGTTTATTAAAGTTGTGTTGATAAGTGTTCCCGCCTGATTAGTAAAGCCTCTTTGATTTTCATTTAGCAAAATAAATTCACGTAATTCTTTGTCTAGTACTTTTTCTGTGATTTCGGCGTAATACGGACTAACTAATTGCAAACTCAATATTTATTGTTGATCTCATTAGGTTATAGCAATTTATTCTGTCATTCATTAAATTTCGATGATGACTTATAAATTTAAATAAACATTCTTTAGGTGAAAATGCCTTTAGGTGATTTTAAGTTTTGTAGGAGTCATGTTTTTGAATTTGCCGCCAAATCTTAAAATCCAAATTTAAACCTCTAACTAAATGGAATTACACAAACGATACACTCATCAAACTGAAATGAATGAGCGAATTCAATTAACGCTGTGTGACAGCTCAGATCATGATTAATTTTTAATTGTAATTAAAAAACTTGACTCATTTTTTGTCAAAGTTGACCGATGCAAATGCATGATATATCATTTTAAAGCCCTTTTAAAATAAGAAAAACAGGTATTTTGTTTTTGGCCTCCGACGCATACAAACAATTTTAGGCGGAAATTTCAAAAAAAGTAACGGGGTTTAAAAAACAAATGGCAAAAGCTAGTCGATAAACTCTTCCCTTTTGCGTAATTTAGAATCTACAAGTCATTAGCTTTCGAATGGTATATTACACGTTGAACTTCGTTAAGTATCTAAAAGTGTGAAAAATCCGGTAAATTATGTAGATAGGTATAGGGTTATATATCATTATATTTTTGCACTGAAAGCAAATAATAGTATTTAAGTTACATTTTTAGTTCTTCTTAATACTAGACACAAACTGTAGAATTATTGATAAGACTTATACTAGGAATTGGGCTGGATGTAATCCTGAGTAGTACATGACGTGATGCCTAGAATTTATATGGCATCATATACTACATCATATTATACATACAATTTCTAATTACATTAGTTAATTGTATTGAATTAGGTACAGTTAAGCCGGGCTGAATAGCAATATCTCAAGACCTGTGATTGATAAATAGTTCTATATTATGTCTGGTTCACTGTATCTATTAAATTTATATAAAAATCCGGCGCTTCGCGCGGGATTTGTTGACCGTGGGCTGGCCCGAAGTAGATGCTGAGCTTCAACAAAGGCACAATACAATTTATGTTACGCTAAAAGATGATATGAGATTTATGGAAGCTCCACTACAATCAATAAGACATATACCAATGGTCGTAGCTTGTAGTTTAATATAGCTGAAATTTTGTTATAAATTGCACCATTCACAAATAACGTCATTATGGACAATCCCTGAATATCTGTTACGCATATAGGTAAGTACGTGACATGTAGTTAAAATAGGATGGAAACAAATTTAAAGTTGGGACTTGGGATACTGGAAACTATGGTTTTTGAAGGACGTTATTATAGACGATCTCAAAACATCTATAACACATATAGGTCAGTCCGTGACATGTAGAAGAAATTTTCACGTGACATCATTTGCACGTTACCCTTAACCTGCTTACCTAATGTGAATGCAATAGCAGCTAAGTGGGGCTGTCTAAAAGAAATTTTCACGTGACGTCAATTGCGCGTCACCCCTAGCCTGCCTACCTAATGTGAATCTAATAGCATCTGAATGGGGCTGTCTAACAGAAATTTCCACGTGACGTCATTTGCGCGTCACCCCTAGCCTGCTCACCTAATGTTATTGCGATAGCAGCTGGGTGGGAGTGTCTAAAAGAAATTTTCACGTGACGTCATTTGCGCGTCACCCCTAGCCTGCCTACCTTATTCAAATGCGATAGCACCTGGTGGGAGTGACTAGAAGAAATTTTCGGCTGACGTCATTTGCGCGTCACCCCTAACTTGCTTACCTAATGTGAATGCGATAGCAGCTGGGTGAGGGTAATTAGAAGAAATTTTTACGTGACCTCATTTGCGCGTCACCCCTAGCCTGCTTACCTCATGTGAATGCTATAGCAGCTGAGTAGGGCTGTCTAACAGAAATTTTCACGTGACGTCATTTGCGCGTCACCCCTAGCCTGTGTTAATGCGATAGCAGCTGGGTGGGGGTGTAAAAAAGAAATATTCACCTGACATCATTTGCCCGTAACCCCTAACCTAATTTAAAGTTTCGTTAGAAGTGCATTTAAATGTGTAAACTTATACAAGGCACGTATTTGGGGTCGTTCGCAAATATCGCCACCCACCTTTACGGTAGGTGACTTTGAAAAAGGTGATAGGCCATATTAAAGATATAGCCATGTAGGCAAGTCTGAAAAGGTTAGCAACTTAGGTGGGGGGTCCAAAAATTTGGTAAATTTTGCTAGCGCCATTTGTGAACGGCCCCTTCACTGGTTTTTAGATGCCCATGCTTTCCATTCACTAAATTGCTTTTTGACATGGGTCCATTCAACATTTAATTGTGGAGTAATGGTCAGTCCGATTAAAGTGAAAAAACAATACAGACCTGCCTGCTCGCTTTTGTGGTTGTTTAAAAAAAGTTTCATGACAATCGAGTAGACGGTTTGACCTGTAGCGACGGACCAACAGACAGACAGACGGACGGACATGACCATTTTAATAGATGCTTAAGCTCAGCATCCAAAAAGCAGTAAATAAAGTATGCATGCTGATAAGTAAGAATTGAGCTCAATTACTTTTAAGCAAAATAAAATCTTATTGAGTAGCAAGAAAACTGTTGAGAACATTGTCTGAATAAAAAGGGGTTTTCTTGCGGGTCTACGCGAATCCAAATCGGGAACGGGCTGAGTTTACGGAACAAGGGGATTCTCTTGTAACTCAAGACCAGCCCGGGATGATATAATATTATATGCACCGCTGAATGGAGGAATTATGCAACACAAATAATAGAGCACTCGCTAAATAATATTATGATGCTATGGGTGGGGAGGGTAGATGCTTTCTTAACCTAACTACTTATCGTTCCAACTTATGATATTGTTATATGTTATATGATATATATTAAACTATATTATTATGCACTTAAAATTAATGCTAAGTACAACCATATATATGCGAATATCAAACGAGGGCAAATGCAATCACATACACACAAAATACTTAAATTAATATCAGGGTAAAGGGACTTTAACTTGCCCTGTATTTATTGAAATTTAAGAATACTTAAATGGGCGAATACGCCAAATGCTAGTTACTTTTTAAGGGGATCCGTAAGCCAAAAATGAAATATTACTTTCCAAGGGCGAATACGCCACAAATAATATAAGTTCCGAAAACCTCGTGGGCAACAATGAAACGACAAACAATATTTTTTCGAATCAAAAGCCTCTTAGGCATCAAAATAATACTTCTCAAAAATAAGCCTCGTAGGCAACAATATAATAAATCCTATGAAAGTATTTCCTTTTACCTTATATTTCCGCAGTAGCAAGAGTGACAGACGTGGGCTGCTAATAGGGAATTTACTCAATCATGGCTCTTAGTTGGGTTTCTCTATTTTAGAGCAATAACACAATTATCTTTCCTCGCCCGAATACGGGTCAAGCTCTTAAACTTGGATCCCTATATTATTTGCAATAGCAACAAATATCCTTCCTCGTGGGCAAGGCTGTGTCCTTATATTTCTTCAGTAGCAGCAGCTTCCACTTGGGACTTCTAGCTGGAGACCTCTTCACTCGTTGAGTTGTAAGACGGAACTGTTATTTAATGGGCTGGTAAATAGAAGATTCGCCAGTCCATGCTTTAACTATATAGCTTTTACATCTCCATGCTTCTCATCTCTGTACCGTGTACAGCGTTAACTTTTATCTTCCTAAACAGGGGACGGGCACCGTCATGGTCATGGTCATGGTATAAGTATGTACGCTGCACATACTTGGACGGGCCGTCTGCAGCTTTACTGCCAATTTGCCTGTGGCAATTCTAATACTATTTCTTTTGGGGAAATACGTCTGTCTGTCTCTATCGCTTTTACAAAAATACGTTTACAAATATTTATTAAATATATCATATAATTTTGTATTTAGTATTTTTGTCTTCATTTTTTCTGTGACACAATCATCATCAAAGCAATATGCTTATGCTATTGCTATTAATATGCTATATTAATGTAATTTCATATCACATTAAACAATTATGGAAGTGGCTAATAAGTTAACTCATTTTATAGCAATGCATAAATATGATTTTACAATTAAGTAGTGTAATGTATTTTGTTTAGCCAACATATGTAAGGAATTATATGTGACCATGTGCAAGTAAGTTTATGAATAATTATGAGTGGACATTGTCAAATGTAGATACAGCTGTGATTGTTTGATAGTATATATAAATATTATTATATATGTAGGATAGAATGTTATTTTATTTACTACAAGGTAAACATGAGACTTTTTTTTCCTTCTATTAAAAGTAAATTCAGAATGCCACGAGTAATATATTTATTCTTATGGTCTGTGACTGACTTGTTTCCGTTCTTGTATTACAAACAGTGGTTCTAATACTCTAGAAACAATTAAGTGGAGAATTTGAACATACATCGGTATGAGATATCCCAACTCTGTTAAAGAAATATTAAATAAACCTGGTTTTTTTGATATTTTGTGAAGACTGTGTTATTAGAAAGTCCTTGCCCATAATCAATTTGATTCTACCAGATTTCAGAAAACTGGGGTCAGCTACTTATTAGCACTTCAATGTTGTTGGCTTTGCACTGAAGGCTGGAAATTGTAAATATCCCTAGTGTATGCTAGGCAAAATGTGAACTAAAATATTGAATATTTTATTAGAATTCTGCTTGGATTCTAATTTAATCATAGCTTTGCCTATTGTTTTGAGTGAAATCATTCCAGGTGTGACATAAGCACAGCACGATTAGAGGAGGTGTTCCAAATGACTTAACCTAAGTGACGGACCATATAAATCGTGATAAAGTTCATGAAGACAGTGATTTCGTGTGGTTCGCGCCTTTGATATGGCGTCAGCCACGGCTGTGGCAATAAGTGTGGTGGGAACCGGCATAAAAACCCGAACACAGTGATGCCGTGTTGTTTTTGAAGTTGTTATTGTGTAGACATGTGTGGTGACGTTCCCTGCATAACTTACAGGTGTACGTGCTTACACATGTTCCTGTGGAATGGTCATGCAGACAGTTAATGCACAAGTCTTTATTTCATACCCATCTATATCGTTCTGGTGGTGTGTATTGCAAAAAATCGCAACATCTATGCATTCTGTCTTCTGTGAGTATTACTTTTACAGTAACGACATGTGAAATTAATCTCTGCATAGACTGTTTCCACTTGTTTGGGAATTTCATGTGTTTTCTGCAGTAGAGTTTTCCTGCTCTAATGTTATCCGAGGAAATACTAGTTCGCTTACAGGTTATTGATATATGTTAGTAAGTGGTTCTCCATATAATAGATTATGCTTGGTCGAATTGATATCAATAGCACAGCAATTGCATATAATTAGATCTTTTTTGATCACGATGCGTCTTAACGCAATCCTTATCTCGTCGTATTCTGTGTTGAGAGTTTAAAAATCCGTGATTGCAAATAGTAACAAATCCCTGTTCTCTTTAGTGAAGAAGAGTTTGTAGCACTTACCATGCTGACTTGTGATGGCCGGTCCCATCTCATCCAAATCGATGAGATTCAATTCTACAATCTGTTCTGGAACTCTTGAGGAAAATTCATATTTTGCTATTTTGGCTCGAATGCTTTGCATACCAGCGGACAGAGCTTAATGGATTGAAATATGGTCCACCTGATCTGCGTTTCAAATTAGATCATGTTTCAATTTCGTGGCAAACGTAGAAAGGAAAGTGTCTAGTAGATAAGCCTTCTAGGCTTGCTTTTTCTCCTGACATCGTTTCTTGCTTTTCTGAAGTCATAGTAACTGATGATGAAGGTCGAGCTATAACGATAGCTGGATCCTGCTCATCCTGAAATGTAGGTAGGTTCGGCATTGCTGCTGCCGGTGACACTATTCGCCAGTTACCTTATATATCCTTTTGTGGATATTCATTAGGTAATCTAGCTTGAATGCTAGAATGAATGGAGAAATGTTCCATTCAGAAACTTGTACTTTTGTAGTTTTGGGTTTATATCATTTCAGTACTTTACACCTTTCAACGGTGATAATGCGGAAAAATTACAAAACAAATTGCCCTACTAGAAGTATTACTGAATATTATATAATTCTGTATGACTCAAGGGTACTGAAATGCAATGGGATTCGAATCTTGGAACTTAATATAGATTGATCCCTGAAATTGTTATGTAATTCAATAGGGAGGGTTGGGAAATTTTTTATTTTTCCTTTCCGTACGTAGTAGAAGAGGCAGACAATAGATATATTAATTAG
Source organism: Dicyrtomina minuta (assembly GCA_949802685.1). Lineage (NCBI taxonomy): Eukaryota > Metazoa > Arthropoda > Collembola > Symphypleona > Dicyrtomidae > Dicyrtomina > Dicyrtomina minuta. The sequence goes on along the minus strand of OX461812.1, from coordinate 16,722,476 downwards.
TGTAGTCTTATTTAAAAAACTTACACAATTAATCCTTTGTAATGTTACTGTGCTCATGCACAAGCTTTTTTGCTATCAGAGGATATTTTTGAAGTATTATGCGGCTTTGTGGTCGAAGTGAGACGTGTTCCAAATCTCGATAACTTAACTGTTTCTTTTTGATCCGCTGAGGGGTATTGCTATTAGAACCCCCACAACCCCCCTATGATTTCAAGCCTACAATGGTCCACACAACAACCCCCATAACACCTGTCGTATAATCATTAATTAACAACAACCCCCCGCAATTAATTATTGTAATTAGGCACTAGCACGAATTTTTAGATTAAAAGTGACTTAAATTCCAGTAATCACATTACAGAAACATTAAAAAGCCAGATTGACAAATATTGAAGTTTCGCAGTCTGAATCTGGTCTGGCAATTATTCCATTTTTAAATCTAAGATTTTTTACGCGCACATGCCATAGAATGTCAACCATGGATCACAATAACAATGAACTCTCACTTTACTTTACTTCAGTTCTCTACCAAGACCGACGACGAGAACAAGATGAGGAATAAGGAAGAGGAGACGACACACAGACCGACCATTCAATAGTCGAATTCTAAAGTGATTGATTTATGACAATATGTGACAGTCAGTAGAGGAGGTGCTTTACTGTAATAACTCATCTACTTTGGCACTGTAAAGTACTAATAAGCGATTATTCGAAGGTGTAAAGTACTTGTAACGACTTGGCATAGGGTGTCGTTTGTGTAAGAAGTATATAATTTGTGGGTGTATATGCCACTTAATAGGGGGGTTGTTGGTGTAGAGTCCATATTTTAGGGGGGTTGCTGGTGAAGAGTCAATACTTCAGGGGGGTTGTTGGCGTAGAGGCCATATTTTATGGGAGTTGTGGTTGTTTTATTGTCGTAGCTCAAGAAAATTGGGTGTAGAGACCGTAAATAGGTGGTTAAGGCAAGTGTCTGGACAAAAAATTGTTTTAAAATTGTATCAAATTGGCTGGAAAAAATCTCGAAATTTCATCCTATGACGCACGAGAGGAAGTTTCAAAAGCTGTTTATACATACTAGAAGTGGATAGCTTAACTGGGGCGAGTCGAAGCTACTAAACTTGTGTGAGTGGCGTTGAGCCTTTATGTTTACTTGATTAACGAACGAGTAACAAAATTTCTGCCATCACCATTGTTGCTAAAATTGGCAATTTAAGGGTTATGGGAGTTAGAGCATAAAACTTATTGTTGTTGAATATGAAAAGTTTTGATTTCTTGCATATATAATCAATAATCAAGTATTGATTATTATTGTTTAGACAGTTTCAAGGTCGTCTTGTCAAGTTTTATAGCTCATGGAAGGCATTGTCAGTAACAGTGGAAGAGGTGCGTTGCTTCAGTTTTTATAGGAAACATCAAATCAGGTTGCCCGACTCCCCCTTAATAAAGATAGTTTTAATATTCAAATAGAGGACAATGTTCCCTTAATCAGGGTATATAACAGTCTGTGGACAATAATGTATGATGTCCGTTTTTGTAAAGCAGTATATTTGTACTGAGAGACCTGACATTTTAATAAAGCAATCAAATCAAATCAAAAAAATAACCAATTCTAATTGCTCGAAAATTAGATTTAAATACTATTATAAGTTACATATATTAGGATATCATGTAATTACAACTATAATATAATTATCATTCAAGCATGCATATGACAATATGAAAGTAATTATATTAATGCCATTATAAAAATATGAACTGTGAACATCAAGAATTTACTGACGCTGTCAAGCACGTAGCTTATCGTCAGCTTAAAATATCAATTCTCACTTGAGTGAGACATTCTATTATGTTAAAGTGAAACCTGACCTAAATGCCGGTCCAGGATTTTATTACCCTGTTTTTGCCGTATCGACATTGTCGGTACGGCCCCTAATCAATACCATATTCTTAACGTTCAATACTCATAATATTTTTCACATGTTTTCAGATTCTACATAGCAATAATACTATATATAAGATATACGTAGGAAATTCTTATGTACAATATTCAACACTTTATTTTATTATTTCTTCTATATACTACAATGTATTCATATATAAGAAAAAGGTCAGCGTTGACCACAATGTACAAACAATTCACTGTTAAAAGTTCCAGTTAGAGCATTTCATAAAATAAAGACACCATTTGGTTCAAACTTCTTGATCTGAAACCATCTACTAAATATTCTCTCCCGAGAACATTTATTTCAAAAATAAGACACAAAACTCATTTCATAAATGACACAATTTGCATTATATCACACGTTATCGCACTTCTAACCAACTAAGCTACCCACTGTAGTAGAAGCCCGGCCGGCACTACCTACACCACAGAAGGAAGAGTACTGGAATTTTGAAACGTCTAACTTCATTATTTCCAAAGTTTGTGAGTTTCGAAAACTGAGTAAATTTTTTTTCACAGAAATTCTGAAAGGAATAACTCTCACAAAAATTTCCAGTTTCGCGGATATTGAAATTGATTTCACTGTTCACATCTTGAGACATTCATTATTCAAAAGCATACTACGAAAATCGAGTACAAACTTTGGCGTTCTAAACTCCTCAGTATACACTTGATTGTGCGAGCAAAACAAGCCACTCGTGATATTATTTTTACAAAACACACTCTAGTGTGGGAATATATATCATAAGACGAGTGTCCCAAGTCCTCCAACTCTCGTAAATCCGAGTTAAGGTGAACATACAGAGTCTATGTCTAAAACAGCTTCACCAAACAAGGGAACTGTAGACAAAGAGTCGAGAGGCGAACATAAAATTATTCCTTTTCCTTTTGAGCCACAGAAAGAAAAAATTGTCATTTCACACAAAAAACTAAGGACACCAAATCTCACTGGGTACTCGAGGCTACACGTAGTGAACTTTTACGGAGGTGCAACGATCACAATTACAAAAAACTTTAACAGATTGCAGAATATTACGAAGGAATAATTGAACAATACAAGGAAGCACTAGACGATCCGGAAAACTTCACTATGACGAACAATCCACTCATGAATTATACGGCTCTGAAAATAAATTTTTACCGTATCACTGGCAATAACGACTTTGAAATCTGGGCGGATAATCTTGAAACTTTTCTCACACAAATCCACTGTTGGGGGATCATTGATGGCTCTCTCAAAGAACCCAAAATCCCGAAACAAGACCCGACACAAAATGATCTAAATGCAAATCCGAATTGGAAAGCCCAGAATGCATGCTGTATGTCCGTCCTTCGGTCTGCCTTAAACCGGACATTGGAACCGAAACTCAAAGGACACAAGAGCGTGGCGGAAGCTTTTACATACTTGAAGCAACTTTTCGAAAAGCAACAAACCCACGCCAACACAAAACTCTTATCCGCATTTTATCGGCTCTCCATTCAAACTTTAGGCTCAGCTTACCTGAGTGAACTAATGAATCAGAACTTGGCTTTGGCTCGTATTAACAAGGATGTGGATGATAAAGCTATACTCAATATGACACTAGCTAAATTGAGCAAACTCCCGCGTTATGCAAATTTCCTGGACACTTGGGATGTGATCCCATCCGGGGATCAATCAGTTGAACGCTTATTATCTGCACTCCAGGCACACGATGACACTGTGGAACGTCCATCCTGAAGTCAAAACCAACCAATTGGACATGCAATGCAAGCTCGAGGAAGTCGCAAGAAAGGCTCCCTGAAAGAACAATTGTTGTTGCGTAAATATAACCAAAAGGAGGCTCCGGCCAACCAACAACAATTACTACAGAACCAAGTCCACCCTGCAGCTCCAGAAGGGACTCGGAGACGTCAACTAGGTCAACTACCACTACCCTTCTTTGACGGGAGGTGTGACTGGTGTCGTCACATTGGACACATGATTGCGGAATGCAACAATCTGAAAAATATAAGACCCCAGGCAACTGAGGACCCTCCACCGCGTGTACGCAATGCGTTTAGAACACAGTTTCCAATTCAAATTCCAAATCCACCAAGTAAACGAGGTCGTGGACGTGGAGCTCGAGGACGCTCAGTACCCAACCGACAAACGCTCCTCCAGCAAGCACAACAAAAGCAGATGCAAAATCAGTTATCTGGCTAACAAGGGACTGCGGCTCCGGCCTCTCTCCCACCGGCGCCAGTCAACAGACAAGCACAACCACGACAGGCGCTAGTTAACAATGCGGCGGCTCACATGGTTGATCCGTATCAAAACCAACTGGACCACGTGCATAACACACCGAGAATTCATCCCTCATTGGCAGTTTTGCAAGCGGAGACCCCGGTACCCGGGTGCTCCGGCATCTCTGTACCCAACGCATTCATGGCGTGGCCTAAAGAGTCTCCTACTCAGGGGCATCATAAGAAACAAAAGCTACTCCATTACACAGTAACTACACGGAAAGCTGAAGCAGAAGGAAAGAAATATATTCCTGTCATTTATTTCTCTTTGACTGACTGTTATATAGTGTCTGAGGTACCATGTACGCTACAAACAATACTGGAAACTCTTTTCGTCAATTTCACACACCATGACTGTAATGCTATTCCTATGTGCTTTCCAGCAAACTCACAGGCCAGGATCTTGAAGCAACAACAAGACCCCAAGCTAAAATTGAATAAAGCTACCTATACAGGGGACGATGCCCTTCCAATTCCAGCTCTCCAAACAGTAGACAATCATATCTACGTTGGTGTTGTTTACAACCCCATGACGAATTGCTATGTCGTAAATGATCGACCTTTCACACCAGAGAAATTACAGGACTCCAATGGAAGGATTATGTACGACATGGATCATGTCTGTCTCGACAACAGGACGTGCATACCTGCTCAAAATCTTCCAAACTTCCAGCCAGCTGGGGCAGTATTAGACCATGACTATACTGCTCAGCATAGAGAACCTACTCTGTTTATGATTCAGCCTGAACCTGAAGCGGCTCTATCCCAATTCACTACAGACACCAATAAAGATAATCCACCTTCATCGGCTCCAGGAAGGACGGAGAAAAGGTATAGGATTAGAGGATGCAGGAATCGCTATATCTACACAAGAGTCACTTACAATGATATCACCAACTGCTATGAAATCATTGACAGTGCATTTGAAAAGAAGCAATTCACAGAAGTCAAACAATCAGAATACCATATCTGTGAACATAATTCTCTGTGTTTTCGACCAGATCCTGACTTCATACAACACAAACTATTGGACGGTGTACAAGTTAGACTACAACGAGATGACCCCACTCCTTCATCTGGCTCCGACACTGACTCCAATTCTGACTCCGACTCTGAATCTGATACTCCTCCTAAAAGTACCTACACCTCCAAAACTTGAGTCTACTGCCCTGCTTCTATCTCTACGATACCCCTTCCAGGATTTACTCCAATTTCCCATTCGTGCTCTCCTCTATCACATGTTGTACGGCGGGAGGGGTTTGATGCTGCTAACTACATTTCAGTGACAAATCCTCCTGCCGTGCGATAGCTGACCTTAGCGATACCCGGGCACCCGGGATCCAAGAAGATCCCATGGGGAAAGCAGCATTGATCCACTACTGCCGTTAAGTCATGTATCGACATTCTAATATCTCTTAAAGCTATGTCAATGCCTACATATAATGACTATGCTTAGGAACATCTTTTTGGTTACATCGAGATTAAAGATGTATATAATGTAATATAATGTATGTCGTGTACTCTATTATTTTGTACCATCGTTTTACAGATCATAATTCATTACTATTTGAGCAGCAAAATCTTTACAATTTCTTCTATAGTTTTAAATATAATAATTCATACTTTGAAAATTAATTAATTCATTCTTCGTATCGTAATATATAATTATAATTTTACCCCCACACATATGATTTTATACGCAAAAATCTTATCTATCTTCTCAAAAAATTCATTATATTAATCTATCCCCCATAATCTCTTACAATTTTTTCTTCAAACTCTTACATTTCTCTTCAAATCTCATACAAACATACTATGCCTTCAAGGAAAATAATCATAGTATCTTTATAATAAGCATATTTTGGTGATTACCTCTCTTCCCCTCCAGCTTTGTGATTCATGATGAATCGCGTCAAATACAAATAATTGATTTCTCTTTTAGAGCTATAACATTCCCGTGTCAATCAGGCGCAACTTAGTAAGAGTAACTTTTGATTGACATGAGACTTTAACAAAAACAACTGAAACATAATAATTCAAATTTATAAAAATACATTTTTTTCGTAATCTACATGTCAGGTTCATACTATTTAACTATTCTTCCTACGCAGATACTTACATACATTACTAATAAACAAAATGCATTTCTTCTAAAATCATTGGACTGCACTCTAATTCATTTTCATAATACATATATTATCATTGCATAAAAAATCATTTGGCATCGAAAAAATCATTTGCATAATTGAATGATTCATAATATTCATAAATTGAAATATATGTAGTAGGAGGATAATACATAATACGGGACTCGTGAGTAATTTATAATTGATGGTCTCCCGACTCGGACAAAGTAAACTTTGCTTCACTTTCATCTGACGGACGGGCACTGGAGAAATTCCGTTTTGGAGGAGAATTGTTTTTTTTGTCTATCTCTCTTTCGTCTTCTCTTGGTTTCTTCATCCCGAAACAGAAAATTACAATTCTTTCGAACGGCTTTCATTTTTCTGGCTTTCTTACTGGCCTCGGACATCAATAATAACTCTTCTTCCAACTCCTTGTTCTCCGAACAATTACACAGAAATTTGGCCCCTCGCTTACGTTTAGCCCGTTGACTCCCAGATTTTCCAGAACTATCGCCGTCAGATTCTTCTTCGTCGTCTCCATCTCCATCAGTAGAGAATGATAAAGAACTCGACGCTCGTCCCATATTATCCAGAGCCTCCCTAGACTTAGGACGCTACTTCTATAAACTTTTAGGTTTCATTGGTCCCCGCTGCCTCCTTGGAATTTTGGACGCGCTCGTCGACCCAGAATCCAAACAATCATCTCCTGATGGCTACAGAGAACTACGAAGGTGGCTTACATCAGAATCATCATCCAAATATTTCTCCACAGAAATATTTGGCTGGGCTCCGGAAATTTTCTTGAAGACTTTAAAGGAACTCGAACTTGTTGGCATCTCGGTATGCGCTCGGTTGCCATCTGATGAAACTCTTTCTCCCGTTTCTACCTCTGCATCGCTTATATCCTCGTAGTCAACCTCCTTCCGCTCACCTTTCTCCATAACATTGGCAACCGGCGACATCTCAATGGCTGTCCTCTCTATACGGAGTACCGGAGAATCTCCCATCTCTCTCCACATCTTTACATGAATTCGGTCCATTTCAGGAGACGGAGAAGGTAATTGGTCCATCAATTTATCAACCTATGAAGGATTCAATAAAGAAATCAATCCGGGATCGGACTTCTCATCTGATGGCACATTGACTATGAGAGAGACGTCCTCATGGTCAGGCGACTTAATTTAAACTCTCAAACTTTTTGCTGGATGACTATGAGCTTCTAAAACATCCATTCCTGATGACCTTCTTTCCTCTACATTCGCCTCATCATCAGAAGAAATATCCATGCTGCAACGCGAATCCAACATGCTATATGAAGGTGGGCCTGACGGTTTTCCTTTAGGAACATACTCTTTCACAATCGGTTTAAGGATAGGTACATACGGTTGACCCGCGATCCCTTCATCTCTTAGGAAATCGGTCTCATCATCATCGAACTCAAACTCTAACTGTGGATGCTGCATAATTGTCTCCATAATATCGTAAGGAGTACTGTCATGTACTGCCGAGCCAGATGGTTTAGGAGTCTGTAATAAAAGAAATTCAAAACACCCAAAAATTAATTACTTCCTTTTTCAGCCGCTATCGACCCAATGACCGGAGTCACCACATAAAATAAATTTATTTACACCATCGTTAAAGTTTCTGAATTATTTTCGATGCTTGCCCTATTAATTTCAGTGTATGTATATCTCGTAGTTATTTTCATGCTCATAAATCATTCGACGCATGCAAACACTGACACATTTATATTTCCAAAGACATATATTTTATCCCACTGTTAAATTCAAAATTCACATTTAAACCTACATATATCGTAATAATTATTTTTGTCTTGATTTTTCTCGAACAAATGATATTTTTACAAATTTTAAAGCTGACTACATAACCCAATTAATTTAGTTATATAATTTTGTATATTTATTAGTTAGTAATTAATATCATAGCCAGCTATCAGTGATTTTTATAGTTAAATAGTGTATGTATAATTTAATTATATAATAATATGCTTAAGAAAATAATACTGAAATTCTCCTTACTCTACCGTCTCTTGATGTTACAGAAACTGATCAAATAATCGCCTCCACATGACCAGCAGCGTTTTGGAGTCTTTTTTAACGGGTTAAACTGCTCTTTTATCCCGTTGAAATGACAATCTCGTCGAATATGACGCCAGATTACTTTTTTACCTCTGCAAACGCATTCAGGGCACTCCTGAATACAAATATTTTCCGCCTGCATCGAAACTGTGGCCGCCACCATTTCATCCTCTTTTAAAATCCCATCATGCGTCTCCTAATACAACAGAGATGCCTCAATCAACTTTTTCATGCTCGCAGCCTTTATCGCAGCATCCTGGAATGCAAGTCTAGCAGTGCTCATGACCATAAGCCATTCTTCTTTTCGCTTGTGCCGTTCTCTTCAACAGTTTTGAAGCTTGATCTTCAACCTTTGGAGGAGCAGCTGCCGCTCCTAACTCTTCGGTCTTGTGAATCGCAAGCTGCTGTTGTTGATGTTGTTCCCACTGAATCTCGGCTGCAATCTCATGCGACATTTCTTCATCTTGCTCCGTTGATGTTACATCATTCTCGTCCGCCTTTAAAGTTGTATTGGAATCATTTTCCTCATCCGTATCGAAAGTCGCGTCGATGTCTCTCATATACTCATCACCTTACCTTCGATCTTATCCGCATGGATGTCTTCGAAGTAAATTCCTTCTTCCGGATGAGACACTCTAGCACTATATGAATTAAACGTACCTCCACCAATAAAATTTTTATTCCCCTACACTCTTATAACTATTAGAATCCTATTTTTGTTTATTTTATTTGATTTTATTTTTTAACTTAACCTAAAATTTCATACACAATTATCTGGAGAAATACTTTTGCTAGAGGGTTGCTCTGGCTCGTCAATTTAGGAGAAGATTTCTATTTTCTCTCCTTATATTTTTATGAGGCCAACAAATGCCGCTAATATTGGTGCCGAAGTTAGGAGTGACTTCAACTTAGCTTTTTCTACTGGCTCAGCTGTTTTTGGAGCCTTTGGTTTCTTTATCGGAGACTGAACTAACCTGTCGGGTTTCTTTATAGTTCTGGTAGTTTTTTGAAGGGGGTCTTTTGGTGGATCCATCGGTTTTGGTTTCCTTGATCTTTTTGTTGAACATGATGCGGCGGTTTCGCTTGCAGATGTTGAGTATTCACTTGCGGAACTCACACTCAGAGTACGCGCAACAATTTAGTATGTGTTACCAAACATAGATTTGGTAACCTTGATCTTAATAGGTGGAATTTTACGTGGATTTTTAATGACACTGGAGGAAATCTCTAAATCTTTACTCACAGGTTTGAATTCAGACTTCGTTTTTATCTCTACTTTGGGCTGAGGTTTATGTATAGATCTCGTACTTTTAGATGCAAACTTACAATAATCCTCACCCTAGACGGCATGCTACAAGGGACCCAATTTATGTTTCTTTCCCATTGATGTTGTTTCACAGTCATAAAACTGTGAGACTTTACTCCCTGGACCATTTTCTACCTTTGAAATTACCGATTCCATGCTCCTTCTCCTAACTTTTCTGGTTCCGAAGTCTCTGATTTAACCTCTACCTTAATTAAAGGTGCAGCTTCCGGTTGTACTGCAGGTGGTATGTTCTCCATAACTGCCGGTACTAATAGTGGTATGCGCTGGATTTGATTCCAGTCCCCAGACTCAATGTAATAGTCATTGGAGCCCCTATTACGATTAAAACTCTCCCTACGTGATTCGATATGCCATCTATCCTCAAGAAAGGAGCGATCTATAAAGTCGGAAATCCTATGACCAGCATGTTCAGCTAACCATTTGGGAACAAATGCTTTGTCCACTTCAACTGGAAGTTGAGGAATAACAGCCGGACATAATTTTTCCACAGTCTTATTGTAGTTTGAGAGACTAATCGTACTTTTTTCATGCTCCTCAAATAAGCTAGGTACAAGTAATGGAGCCGGTACTGGTAAAGAATACAAAGGTCTTTTTCCTAACTCCATTTCCTGTTTATCTGGTATTAAATATTCTTTGCTATATACACCTCTAGGAACAACATTAGTCATAGCTGTTGAAGCCTAGCTATACTCTTTAACATCTGGATCAGCCCACACATCGGTTATGAAAAATATTATCATCCGGAGTACCAACTATATCATTTATCCACTGCTTACTTACGGCTACCGATTGACCTTTATCCTCACCTGGTTTCTCATGCAACTGCCCTATGTACAACTTCAAGTTATGCCCATGACAAATCGCTAACGACTGCCGATCCATGTGAACTGGTAAATCAAGATATTTGTCACACAGGAAATACACATGCTCATTTTCAACTACAGAATATTTTAAAAGGACCTTTATACTTGACAGTGAATTTTGCTGGACATCCTACCTCCCTGACGTAATTTCTTTTCCACACCAAATCACCTTCTACAAAGCTAATGGATGGATGCCTTTTGTCGAATGCCATTTTTCTTTTTAGCTGATTGTAACATGAATTTTCGTGAGCTATCATACGGTGTTTATACAGCTCACCAATTTTCACCATAATCATTTTGTTATCATTAGGATCATACTTATCGTTCGTCGGCCTCTGGTTAACATAATCATGATGGAAAGATCTTCCATGCATAAAGAAATAAGGGGAGTATCCAGTACTCGAATGTTTTACCAAATTGTATTAAGCTTCAACCTATTCCAAGGTTTCATTCCATGGCTGTTTATGCTCCCATCTTAACTTCTTCATAATAAAGCCAAAAGTAGAATTTACTCTTTCTACGTAAGAATTACTTTGCGGTCTGTATGGAGAGGAATGAACTTTTCTTACTTTAAAATCAACTCAAAAGTTTTCAAAATCCCTGCCCGTGAATGTTGGGCTATTATCAGAGACAATGGCTTGAATTTTATGTTTGACAATAATGGCCGTAATGCCTTTATTGTATGCTCTACTTTACAGCCACGTGTAGGTATTAAGTGTAGAAATCTTGTGCATTGATCCACAACCGCGAGTACATATTTATTCTTTCTAGAGGTTCTATTCAAAGGTCCCAAATAATCTACTGAGATTTTTAAATACGGGACTTGTGGAGCGATAATGACATGCAGCGGCCCTCCCTTCCTTATTCTCGGTACATAAAATCTCTGGCATGTCTCACACGAACGTCATAAATTTACCACAGTCTTATGCATTTTTCAAAACCAGTACCTAGTTTTTAATGCCTCATAGATCTTTTTATAACTTAAATGAGGTTGATTATGCAAATCTAATGTTACTTTTCTAGCTTCCTTCAATGCTAGGACTCTTACCTATAACGGACCGCATATTGCATAACAGATGTGCTCAAGAATACCCTGTAGATTGATTTAAAAATTTTTCTTTATACTTATTTTCCCCACGGCAGTTATTTGCATAATCCTCAGTCAGGCTATCTAAGATTATTCGAGTGTCGGGGTCATTCCACTGCGCTGACTTAAGATCAGCCACAGCTTCTACGGACGCTCTACATGCCATGAGAAACTCCCAATCTTCTACATTACAAGGATGCTCCGATTTTACAATAATCTTCCGCATGATTGGCCGTGGCACTTCTTCAGACCCTGGAGGACGACTGAGAAAATCTGCCATCTCAATTTTCTTGCCAGGTACATACATTATCTTCACATCATAGGTTCCTAATTTCAGACTCCATCTTCATAATCGACCCGTCGTCTGAGGCGTTTGTAACAAGAAAACTAATGCATTATGATCCGTGTAGATTTCAAGGGATCTACCTTGAATTAAATGATGACACTTTTGGCACCCATACACCATGGCATAACATTGCTTGTCTGTGACATGCCATCTTTTCTCAGTTTCAGATAATGCATGTGAAATGAATATCAACGGCTGACGTACACCTTTCACATTCTGAATCAACACAGCAGCTATGACACCATAAGAGGAATCTGTCCATAATTGAAGCTGGGCGGGTGGATCTAGGAAAGCCAAAGCGGGAGCACTTCATATAGCCATTTTCATTTTCATTTCCGCCTCCCTACATCGATCATCAAACTTAAATGGAACGTCCTTCATTAGGAGCTCATAAAGTGGTTTTGCTAATTTGGCGTTACCAAAAATTAAGCGACAAAAGAACCCACTAAGTCCTAGCCACCGTCTAATCTGCTTCACATTTTGTGGATCCGGAAATTCCATCATAACTTTTACTCTATCTGAATATATGCCTATGCCTGCAGCACTAATTCTATGTCCCAAAAATACCAAACTAGGATACCCAAGAAAACATGACTTTGGTTTCAACTTTATACGAGCACACACACAAATCCAAAAAATTTTCACAAGCCTATCGATCATTTAAGCAAATTTCCTGGCACTGAAGCAATTGTCATCCGAATAGTTACTCATAAAGGAGGTAGTATAATACTGCTAAACTTTATTCATAATCATTTGAAATGTTGCTCCCAAATTTATCCAACCGAACGACAATCGTATGGGTCTGAATTGTCGCTCAAAAGTCATATACGCTAAAAAATCCATACTGTCTGGATGTATCTCTATTTGTTGATACCCATCAGCCATGTCAAAATTACAAAACATAATGCATCCCAGAAAAACATGAAATGCACTCATTAGGTTAGGAATTGGCACCAACAGAGGCTTTACTCTCCTATTCACAAAACGATAGTCCACGACTGCTCTCCACTCTTTACCTTCCTAACCTTTTGAAACCATCATTTGTTGAGAAAGAATGACACAAGTTGATGGCTCAATCATTTCCTTTCTTAAATTAGCCATATAAGTATCTTTCACTAACCTCCTATGCTCATGGCTCATGGGTCTAGGTCCTACCATACGAGGTGTAGTATCTAACATTCCAACTGTAGCTTGTAGAACTTTTCGCGTGACTGGATGTCTCATAGGTAAAATAAAATCTTTATCTGTCCAGCCAAATGCCCCAGCATACTCACCTAACACTGTCCTCAACTCCTGCTTCTCCTCTGCTTTCAACCCTTCATAAATTTTAAACTGCTTGAATTCTTCATCTGTTAACTATCTACTCCCCTCGACTTTCTCAGGTATTGGAATCGGGAACTCATTTCCCGGGTACTCCTGATCATTCACATGCATAATTTCCTCATCCCCAGGCCGTATGTAATTTCGCCTTAAATATTGGGCTGGCAAGATATTACAAATAGACTGCGAGCATAAAGGTGGAAAATACACATCAAATTCTGTCTCCACATTTACCACACCAATCTTACCTTGACTATCCTTAATATGTACTGTGTCCTGGACTAGTACAATTCCAAACTTTCGAAATAACTTTTTATTAGGTTGAACAATGACGTCTCCTTTAAAATATGGGTCTTCTGTGTAGAATGGTATGGAATTGTCCTGGTCCGTACGGACAATGAATGGTCTGACTGTGTATAATCTTAGTTTATATTTTTACAATAAACTAATAGCACGTTCAGACAAAGCACAACTTTTTCCAGATCGGACCTCCTCTTCCAAAGAAGAAGTATCACTCAATACATTTTGAATGGTCTTAGTATAATTGGATGCCCGAGCCTCGGCCTCTCGATGCTTCAACTTTAACCTCTCCTCCTCTTCCTTACGCTTAACCATGAGTGCCACAGTGACATTTTGACACTTCCTTGGATTGGACATGCTTCGCCCCTAACCTTTATTGTTCTGCGGAATTCTTTGGCAACTGGTCTATTAGATCTAGAATAAACTATCTTAGTTGTTATCATAGGTTTAAACAAATACTAAAAGAAATCAGGAGGCTCCACTTCAGGTTGGATCATCGTTGTTGTCCCTGGATCAAGTTCTACCTCAACGCTAAAATTATCACTTGGCTCCCTCACCTCTAAACCCCTTATGGATTCAATCACTGTCTTTAATTCTTCATTTTGATCTGGCCTAGCTAATAATTTTAAGGTAAAGGCTTTAGGTAAAGCCCAAAATGTTTACTGTATTATATACCTAGTTATTATTATAGTTTTTAATCTTCTGCGATTATTTATCATTAACCACTCATTAATCCCGTGCAATAATAAATTCGAGATCTCAAAGAAAGACTCAACGTTAAATCCACACAGCACTACCTCTCATGCCACGGTAAACGATTTCAAGAATTGTTGCTAGACTAAAACCTTCTGCACTCAACTCTCCTAATGTCCTATATGCATACACAAATTGATTAATATTACGCACCTTTGAAATAATTATGATGGATGACATAAACAACAATTCCCTAGTAATAATCCTATGACCTTCGTGAACATACTAATCAAGCACTTCCATGATGAATCTCTGTACCACTTGATGAGAAATATTATGTGGTATCATTAATTTAATTCCCTTAACAGATGAATGTTTTTCTTTGCTCTTCGAATTGCTTTCTTATTTGTGTGAATTTCTGCTTTACGATTAGCCCTTCTCTCTTCTACCTCCTCACAACACCAATCGTGAACTTGATAGTAGTATTTCCTAATCAAATCCCTATAGTCAGTGATCTCGTCAAAGAAAATATTATAATTAATTTGAAAATCTCCCAATGCAATCTTAACAAATCCGCCCTTTTGCCTTTAAGTAATGTGTTGGTACCCAGTGTTAATCCACCAATTATTGATCGAAACTGTAAACCTTTTAGCAAAATTTACGGTAGGCATTAAAGAACTTATTTAATGAAACTTGAAAAATATTCTTAAATGAGATTAATTTAAGGAGTTACGAGAATCGGAATAATACAGGTGAGTTAATGTTGGGTACCAAAGATATCTTCTATGAACTGGAAGACTGTAAAGTATAAAACCAAAATTTCCTCAAAACTCCAAAATGGCATATATTCATTAATGATAAGGATATTATACCGCTAACCCAATGCTAATCAAATGGAGCCCCTGTATAAGAAATCGGGCAATCGCGTCAAAATCTCATTATACCACTAATCCAATGCAAATTATAGTTTAACATTCATTTACGATTTCCTGATTTCTTATTCATGGCTTGCATTTGATTTGCATTGGGTTAGTGGTATAATAAGATTTTGGCTCGATCGTTTAGCTCAGTTACACATTAAGCACTTTTGCGCCCGCACAGAAAATGTTATGACTATTGAAATCTTTGATTGACAAGTATCAATTTCTCAATAATAGCAAAAGTAGTTCTTTGCATTAAGAAATGATCGATGACATATGATATCGGTGATTGAATTTATGTTTGCAATATGAAACACTCAGTCGTAGTCGTACGAATTAAAGCGCAATCGTATGCATTCAGGCGCAACCGACTCAATTAGTATATTTGCATTCTGTAGTGATCGTTTGCATTTGGGTGTTATTAAATTACTTATTGTATAAAAAAATATTAGGATTTTGTTTTTTGAAAAAACGATAGATATATTACTTCCTGCCATAATGCGAGATGCTTTAAAAAATCAAAATCACAGCTTGAAAAAATACGATTCAAATCAAAATACAACTACAAAAAATATGTTTTAAGGCGAACTCATGTGGTGGTATACATACTCGCACTTACCTAGACTGGACCCCTTACTCCTATCTTAATCTCCCCACCAACCAATACTCTACACACTTAACCACATGAGTTCTCATTATTTTATTCAATTTAAATGTGGTTATAAAAGCGTGACAGTAATTCTTTAAACAATTTTATCATGAGTAAAGCTAGTTTTATTGATAGCTATTACACTTGTTCCTCACCTTCCGCGTTAGGTGGTGTTAACAGATTACATGAACAACATTCATCAGTGAAACGAAAGGAAGTTGAAGGATTTCTTCAAACACAAGATGCCTATACAAAACATAAATTTGCAAGAAAAAAATTTATACGCCGCAAAGTTTCAGCTCCCTCTAAAAACTACTTATGGCAGTGTGATTTAGTTGATATGCAAAAATATTCAAAAGCAAATAAGGGTTACCGTTTTATATTAACAGTTATAAATGTGGCAAGTCGATTTGCATATGCAGTGTGCGTAAAAAACAAAACTGCTCAAAATGTTTCATAAGCATTCCAATCAGTTTTGAGTACTAAAAACGTTCCATAATATTTAACATGTGACCGAGGACTAGAGTCCGAAAATAGAACATTTAAACGAATGTTAGATGAACAAAATATTATTATGTATCATAACTATTCTCCATTAAAAGCCATGGTAGTGGAACGATTTAATCAAACTTTGTTGTCGCGTGTATCAAAATACTTTACATATAAAAAGTTTACTACAAAAATGAAAACCTATTACAACGTTTTGCAAGACATTGTAAATTCATACAATAACACGTATCATTAAGGAATTAAAATGACTCCTGCAAGTGTTGAAATATTTACAGAAATGGATGCATGGATGAATTTACATGGAACAGTTATAGATCACAAGTGGCCGAAGCACCCAAAGTATAAAGTGAAATAAAACAAGGGCTAAAGCCCTTGTTTTATGGCAGCCTTAACAGTAAAATTAGACATTTTGAATTTGTCACCAAATTTTAGTTTCAATTTACAGATTTTCATTTAAGAAAGGCAATTAGGCCGCACAATATGTTGTTGGTTATCTTATTTATAGTTATTTTCTGTAATGCAACCAAAAATTCAAAATTCCAATTTTTGAATTTCCCGCTAAACCATTAAATATTGTGTTCAATGAAAATTTCGACCGGTAACTCAGAAAACTCACTAAAACATGATATACCAATCGAACGGTAACAATTAGGCAAATCTAAATAATTTAGTGTGCACGCACAATAGGGATTAGTTTTTAAATGGCTTGCAAAAAACATAATTAAAAATTTAAAAAAGTTTATGGATTTTGTCAAGTGATATATCATTTAAAAGCTCTTTAAATATATAAATATTCCCTGAGATAAGTGAACAAGCGCATGAATAGTAGACTTACGCTTTCTGAAGCCAAACTGAAATCTAGACAACAGTCCATTATTTTCAACAAAATCAATTATTCTATTAGAAATAACTGCCTCAAGTAGCTTTGACAAAAACGGTAAAATTGAAATAGGACGATACGAAGACGAGAGATACTTATTAGCATTTGCCTTAAGAATCGGCGTGACAATAGCTTCTTTTCAATCGCTTGGGAATTTCCCAGTTTTCAATGAATGGTTAAAAATACTTGCAATGATTGGGGCAAGTTTACCAGAGCATAACTTAATTATCTTAGGTGGAATATTTTTAAACCCAGCGGCAGTACTACCCTTAGTTTATTATACCATTAGTTAAACTAATGCAATTATTTCAGTATTTGTCACAGAGGAATATTCAGTATCATTGACCACTAGTAACAGTCTTTCAAATTCATTAATTTCAACTTCACTATTATTATCCGTAAACACAAACGCTGAAGCTAAAGAGTCACACATAAGGCTGGGATCTGTAATGCTAATATTATTACTCTTCAACTCAGTTATAAGATTTGACTTAATTTTATCACCAATTAGAGATTTGAATGTGTCCCAAGATTCTTTAGGAGTTTTACATAGATTCAATTTACCCGTATATTACACACGTTAAGCTTTTCTCACAAGGTAGGTTACAATATTCCTACATTTCTTATAGATATCCCAGTCTTTGTTTGATAAATTATGAATAGCTTTACGTTTAAGGTGATTCTTCTTGTGTATTTGTTTTTTGATTTCTGCTGAAAGCCAGGCAACTGGTTTGGCTCTAACCGTGCGTCTAATAGCAAATGTTGTTCAAGGACACAATGCGTCAAACTTTCAAATACACAAACCTTATCATTTACATTATCGAAGCTATCTATCAATTTCCAGATTGTCTTATCAAAACAAGCATCTAATTTCTTAAAATTTTAATTTTTGTAATTTCGAGTCTTTACTAAGGTAGGCGCTACATGTTCTCGAGGCTTTTTTCGTACAATAAAAATAATGTCATGGTCAGAGAGACCTTTTTGGATAACACCAGAAGCTTTAACAATACCAGGGCAATTAACATATGCATGGTCAATGAGTGTTTTAGACTTCATTGTAGTCCTAGTAGGGGTCTTGATAAGCTGACTAAGGCTTAGATTACTAGTACAATACTTCAAAAGCTTACTTTCACTGTTACAATGTAGCCAGTCCACGTTCATATCACCTATAATATACAATTCTCCTGAAATTATATCTGTAGCTGAAGCAATTGTATTCACATCCAAGATAAAAGGATCAGTACTGGATAGAAATGCTGGTGGCCGATACATATTAGCAACTACAATAGGCTAAGTGTGCTTAAGTTTAATCTTTACAAGTAGTGACTCAGTTGTTGTAACTACATTGTCAATAATATCTACATCTAAACTAGACTTGACATATATTACCAAACCACCACCAGGCTTGTCCCTGTCTTTCCTAAATACAAAATAGTTCTCAATATTGATTTCAGCATCTAATATATTTGCATTTAGCCAGGTCTCCGTCAAGCACATAACATCAACACTATAGTGTGACATAATAACAGAGAGTTCATCTACTTTTAAACGCAAACTACAAATGTTCAGATGCATAATAATTAGTCCCTTTGGTAAAGCCATAATTTGAAATGAGTTATTCAAGTAGCCAAATAAGTTATTAGTAGGAACAAAGAAAGAGTCATTGTTGTTGCCTAACACTAAAATCCCTGGGTCAAAAACAGAGCTTACAGAAGGTAATGTACAATCACAACATAACCACGAATTGGATGACGCTAAACATTTAAACTCACTTGATGACAATGGTAGCTTTAAACAATTAGTATTGTGAAAAAGTGATTTACAGGCTATGCATCTAATAGCTAATTTTCTAGAATCAGCTTTTTTGCAAATGGCACAAATTTCATGTAGTCTACCCTTAAAACTGATTCTTAGTCCTAACAATTAAAAGCAACAATAAATTAATAATTATTTATAATTTACAGCAATAGTTACAAATAAATCTAACCCTTCAATCTTCAATATTTTCGATTTGAATGATGACAGTGGATGAGTAATTTAGTCTGAAATTCAAAGAGGCAGCTCTATAGAAGAACAGGTTTAAAATTCAGCAATTCCAAAACAAACAAGAATATTAGTCCAGTAATCCACAAACCCGTAAATTGCCCAAGCACTCCGTAAGTAGATACGCGGTCTGGCTGCAAAACACCGTAAAGCGTCAAACCGGATGTCCAATAGTAAAAGTGACTTCGCCGAACTTGGTCAGGCATCGGCCCAACCTAACTGCACTAAAGGTGAGAGCATCCAATGCTCTATGGCTTAAGGGACGCCTAAAACCCTTGTGGCACGAGCAACGCTCCAACCACTCAACCGTCTTGGAGGACAGTTATTGTAAGAATCTTGACTTGACTTTGCGCTACCAAAAAACAAAAATACGGTACTTGTAATAGACGATCAAATGTATAATTCGTCAAAGACCTCAAAAATTCATGAAATATTTACGCAAGGCAGCCACAACCTCTCGGTTTCAGTTATTTTAATAACTCAAAACTTGTATCCACAAGAAAAATTTGCGAGGGATATACGACTAAACACAAATTATTACGTTATATTTAAATGTCGTATGTTTGTATCTCAAGTAGCATATATGGGAAGAAATCTCCTCCCAACCCCTAATAACTTTCTTTCTAAAGCATAATCAGATGCTACAAAAATTCCGTATAGCTATTTATTCCTCAATCTACATCCTGTGTCACGACGATCTTAGAGTACGTGGTGGTGTGCTACCTGAAGAGGAAGACGTGTATTTTGTTCCAATATAAACGATGATATACGTTTTTGACGTTAAACGGTTTAATACTAATGGTGGGTTTGTAGTCAAAGAGTTAGCGTTTACTAATCTTCACGAAAATATTTCAAACTCTTTTTTGTTTAAAAGCCCATACAGTTGGAATAAATTAACTTCAAAAGAAAAACAAACTGTTAGTTTCTGTGAAAAGTTTTTACATCATATACGTTGAAGTCGTGGAATAGTGCCATATTCTACACTTAAAGTTGTTGTTAACAACATTGCTAAATCTGGTGACATCATTTATGTTGAAGGCGAGCAAAAAAAGAAATTTCTTGAATCAATTTGCTGTAAAAACGTCCTTATTAGGGACTTAAATTATTTAAATTGTCCAAAACTAGACCACAGCTCAAATAAAGACATTCAACACAATGGATTTGAACACAACAAATTTGGTTTACATTGTGCACTTTTAAAATCTGTGTTTTACGCAAAGTTTGTGAAGCAAACGCTATTTCAAAACCATGCAAAGAATAAAAAAAAATGTAGATTTTATTTAAAATATTCAAAACTCAACAAGTTATAAACAAAAGCAGTTACTAAAAAATGCAACTGAAGAAAATATTAAAGCTTTAGCTGAAATTGCTCATAATACTCTTGCTGGTAACGTCTCTTTGGACGAATCTCATCAAAAAAAATTAAAACGACATGAAAAGCATAAGAAGATTGGCTCGCCTAAAGCTTTCTTTGAAAAGTAAGCGCAAATTTTTGCAACAAAACGGTGGATTTTTACTTCATCTTGTATCACCTAAACTAACTGCTGTAGGCACTGTCATCGGAAGAGTAGTTGCTAGCTCAATAGGATGCTAAAATGACACCAAGGATGAAGCTAATTTCCGAGTCGGAATACGAAATTCTCAAGAAAAGAAAATTAGACTTAGAACACGACAACAGCTTGGATCGACTTCAAAACACCGAAGACCTTGCAAAACAATTATTATATTCTGAATCTATTCCAGAAGATATTAAAGTTCAGCTGTATGGTTCAATGTTAAAGCATTTAACTAAAAGTTACGACGAAATTGCAGAAAAGCCAATAAAAGTTATTAATGTTGGAACTAATGTTCCACCACTACCACCAACTGTGGGTGAAATTAGCAGTAAAGTAATTGTCAAACCAAGAGTAAAATCATCAAATAAAGTAAAATACGGTTAGACAACCTCTGATAAGGAACTTATCAATGTTGTTCCTGAAAATTGTATACACAATGCAGAATTGCTAATGCAGAAAATCAAGAAACATAAAAAGAGCATTCTTTGGGATGAAAATGGACGCGTTTCATTTAATGAAGGTAAAACGTTTAAAGAAGATGTAAACATTGGTGATCTTATATCCGCTGCTGTACGACCAAACTTAACGTTTGAAGGAGAAATGGGCCCTATTGGATTTACAAGATTTGAACCTGTCTTGAGAAAAACTCACGTCCCTACTGTTATATTGTGTCCAAAAGTGAGAAAAGAAATATCTGAAGCCAATGCCTTAAGCAGTCATGACCAAGTTACCCCTCAAACCCAATCAACTGGATCGTCTTTTCTTAACATAAAAAATTGGGTTCCAATGTGAAATATTCCAAAAAATTAAAGTCAAAGAACTGCTGGTATGTTTTCTATCAATAAAGAGAAAAACAACATAACCAGTTTGCGAATTTGTTTTGAAGATCAAATTGCTCTGACTTCTCGTATACAAACGTTTCTAGATAACAAATGGCCAAAATCATCAATTTTACCACCAGAATTAATGGCAAATGCTGGATTCTTTTTAAATGGAGAAAAAGACATTGTGTGTTTTTTTTATTGTGGGTTAGAGTTGTATGATTGGAGCCAAGAAGAAAATCCATTTGTTGAACATGCCTTGTTTAGTTCTTCATGTCCATACATCAAAATTAATCGATCTTTAGTCTGAAAACCTCAAAATGGGATATTGGAATCATCAAATGTAAGATTTTAATTTCCAAAGTAGTTATACATAAACTATTTCAGTAATTATCATAGGTTTAATTTCGTTTGTTTTGTTTTTATAGGATTTAATGTCAACGATTTTTGAAATTTATTTGCAAGTACAAAATCAATCTAAAGCATCAACAAATTGGATTTCTGGTAAATACATATCTGTTAAAACATGCAAAACTAAAGTATTCCAAAACGTTTTACTGGTATGCGGAGTGACAATACTTACGTCTGTTTTATTATTGCATGTATAGGACTGAATTCAATTAAAGCAAAATTAGACGAAGGAATGTGCCAAACAAGTCTAACATCTGAAGCAAAGTACTTGATGCTTCCGTGTGGACATTTAGATTATTGTAGAAATTGCATAGCGACGCAAATTAAGTGTGTCATATGTCATTGAGATCACACGTCATACGTCGAAACGTTTCACGGGTGACATGATAATTATAGGTAATAATGTTTTATTGTATTGAAGCGCTGGTGTCAGTTGCGTTAAGCAAGACAAGAATAAAACAATGAAGGGGAATTATTTGTGGAATCACGACGTATATCACAAAGAGTTGGATAATCTCATTCACAATAACTCAAATACAACGGTGTACATTAACAAGCAAGTAGGAGAGTCGTTAGGTAGAAGTCGAGGTGTTTTAATACTTATTCAATCACATTCTTTACTATCAGATAACACCCACAATACAGAGGTTGTCAATCTATCAGAAATTGGAAAAAAATCGTTGAAAGCTAAATGTAAGAAGCGTCCTCACAAAAAACACAGTCAAGACGGTCATGGAATAAAACGCCGGGAAGCAGTTCAATACTACACGTCTTGCCCTCAACACCACAAACCAAAGGTGGAAAAAAATTGAAGACAAAAAAGAAGCTATCCAAAACCGACATCTTTTCATAATGGCGTTAAAGCACGAAGCATCATTACCTGCTATTCGTGGTCAAGTTGATTTATTTTCGCTTCCGCTGACAGATACTACTGTTGACTTCAGTCTATACGCCGAGTACAAACCAGTTGTCAACTTTTAAGATTCAGACGCAAAAATTGAGTTGCGTATTGTAGGCAACTCAAGTCAATATTTGGATTTGGAAGATTTGTTTTTATATTTAAGAGTTAAGGTAGTGAATACTGACGAATCAGATCTTCATAGTCAAGCTGATGTTAGTACATCAAATTTACTACTCCATTCACTTTTTTCTCAGTGTGATTTGTACATCAACAGTCGCCTGATTTCAACAATCAATAATTGTTACGGTTACAAAGCATATATCCAAAACTATTTTTCAAACGGATCAGCTTCTCTTGGGTCTCAGAAAACTTGTGCTTTATTTTACGAAGATACTAATAAAGGTGTGGTTGGTGATTCTAACGAAGGTCACAAAATTCGAAAATCATTTATTTCTCAATCACGACCAGTGGAGCTAATTGATAAGCTCTGTTTGGATCTTACTGAGCAAGACCGATACATTCTAAGTGATACTGATGTAACTATTTCCTTGACTCGAGCTTTCGACGCGTTTACATTACTTGGAAATGATGTTTCAATCAAATTGAAAAATAAAGACAATACAGAGGAAGATAAAATCTTACCTGGAACTAGAAAAATTAAATTCCTTGACGCCAGTCTTTTTGTACGCAAGCCAGTTCTATACCCAAGCAATATATTAGCACATCAACGTCTACTACAAGTAGGACATACCGCAAAATATCTGTTCAGGAGAACGAAAGTTAAATTTTTTACAATACCTCAAGGAAACCAATCTTTTATTTCAAAAAATGTATTAATGACATCTGTGCCCTCGAAAGTGATTTTTTGCTTTGTCACAAGCTCCGCATTTAATGGAAGTTTCAAATAAAATCCATTCTTATTTAATCATTTTGATGTTTTCTACATTTCATTATCTGTGAATAATATGAACACACCAATTCGTCCACTAACAATAAACTTCAGTGAAAACCAATATTTACTACCGTATTGGTTATTATATACAAGTACTGGAATTGCTGGAAGAAATCAAGATCTTAAACTTGATAGAAAAAATTATCAAAACGGAAAATGCTTTTTTGCTTTTGATATTAACTAGAATGAATACGGCTCAAACGCATTATATCTAGAAAAGAATGGAAGTATACGTTTAGAGTTAAAATATGAAAAGGCACTACCAGAGGCAATTCACAGTGTTGTGTATTCAGAACATCAATCTGTGCTGGAAATGGACAAGTTACGTCAATTCACTCTAACATAATTGATTATTCACAATGACCACAGGAGAAAACATGAATACGGAGGAGGTAATAAACTTTTTGGCATAATGTGTAAAACATGATGGTAGACAAATTTGTGTTTTAGCACTAGACGAACTAAGCGTAGTACCTAAACGTAGTTTCTCATGTATATTTAATTTAGACCAAATCAACAAACATGGAAAATATTGGCTTGCATTAAGTAAAACTTCAGATTCAGAAGTTGAGTTTTTTGACAGCTTTGAAATGGGGCCAACCTATTATGGTTAAGATGTGATGAATGCTATTATTAAGTTTAATGGTATCGTTAGGTACAACACCATCCAAGTTCAGTCGAATGAGAGTCAACTTTGTGGTGCATATTGCTTATACTATTTGTTTAAACGTGATCACAAATTTAGTTTTGAACAAATTATAAATTCATTTAGTTCAAATAAAATAAAAAACGATTTCACAGTGAAAGAATTTTTAAAATCTGTAATAATCAATACATTTAACGAAGTGTGTTTATGTATGTTTGAGTCTAGTGTAAAACAGTCGTGTAAATGCAAATGTTAAAAAATATTTTCAGACACGCTTACTCCAGTTGTAGACGCAGCCATAAGTTCCATATCAGAGATTGGATTTTGAGTGAGAATTTCTGGAAAATGATCCGGAAGAATTTCTCCAGGAGAAAGTGGTGCTTTTGTTACTTTACCTAACATTCTCAAAACTAAAACTATTGTCTTATTTTTGTGTGTATAGTGTTCATAAAACGAAAAATAAAATCAAAGAAAAGAAAATTATACAAAACAATAATTATGTGTTCAAAATTTTAACTACAGTTAATATCAAAATATATACTTACGTCCAACCATTCTGCAAGTGTTATTTTTCAAACTGATAGCAAGAATTTTGAAGTTAATAATTTGGAGCTTGAAAATAAGTGGTGTGTTCTTTAGTCTGTTCAGATACGCAATAAAGAAACTCTGGTGTGCTTTCCTAGTTTCCATACAGTAATTTAATATTTTTACAGACAGTGTGACCGTAAATTTGCTAAGCTTGCTTTAATTTACTTTTAGTTTGACTATAGTGCTGACGTAAGCGAGTTAATGGGCACTAAATAAAGTAAAATAAGTCTGCAGTATTAATCATTGTATGATTTATTTTCAAAACTAAATTACAATTCTATATTGTCAACGTATTAAAAGTACAACTTGTATGCACAAATCATACTTTTAGCAGAATGGAGCAGGTATTCTTATACATTGAATAATTACTGTTAATGCATATATTATTGTGTATATATATATATATACATCCTTCATTTTGTTTTTGGTATGTATATATGTATAGTTATATTTTGTATAACAATTTAATAATTTATTATAGCTCACGTTTAAATGTGGAAAATGTGAAAAAATATTTGAATACGTGGATTTCTGTCGCCAACACTTCGATCGTCGGCACAAACATGTAATGCGTCTATGTTTTTCAATGTATGATCATGGTTTAATATTTAAATAAAATTAAATGTATAAAGTATAGCTATAGATATTTTATGTTTCACAGAATAAAAAAAAATGTCGATTTTGTCCAAAAATGTTTTTATCATCAAGATACTTGAAACTACACTGTGGTAAACATCACAATAAGGTAGAATCTTAATTTTAGTTTTTAATGTAGAATAATAATTTGTACTATCAATTTGTCTTATTTGATTTTATGTTTGTAACTTATATACGAATTTTTGTTTTCTTTTTGCTTTTTGAACAGAAACTACATCTTTGCCCCTACTGTAGAAAGAATTTTTTAACCTTTAAGACTTTGCGAAATCATATTCAACAAACACATATTAAGAAGTGTATAAAATGTGAAAAACACTTTACATCCGTACAATATCTCAATGAGCATTTACAGCGAGTTCACAGAATTTCACAGGTAAAATAAACGTCCCTTGATTTGATAGCTGTTTTTTGATAAATATTTAAGACGATTTTAATATACTAAAATATTTTGGATTATTTTAGAACGTTTATCAATGTCGCTGGTGTAAAAAGAGTTTTCAACTAGAGGAATATTTACAAGTACACATAGAAGCAAGACACACAAAACTTCTACAACGTAAATATCGCCAAGAATATTTCTGTTGTCGTTTTTGCGGCAAGCATTTCCACGGTCATTTAAATCTGGAATACCATTTGACTAAATCTTACAAAAGTAACGTATGTTCACTAGAGTTCTCTGATCCAGATAAAATAAAAATACATCGTGAATCACACACTAAAATTATAAAACAAGTAGGAGGCAGCAAAGCTGTAACTACAACTTACTTTACAAAAGTTAAAGCCTTTAGAGGTTATCTTACGACTTACAGGTTTCATACATCTGACCTGCAAGCATCACAGTTACAATTTTTTCCACTTTTTCCATTTTTACCTATTTAGAATCTGATATAGCTACTATTTTTAAATCTTCAATTCATCAATTCAATAATATAAGAGTTCAAGCAACAGCGTTAGTTAAATTAAAACGTAAACTTTCAGTTGATAACACATTTAAATACAAAAATACAAATATGAATAGTTACGTTGTTGTAGTTTTGAACGTACACGTTCAAAAAGCGTATAGAGAGCTTGAGTTTAACATACAAAGTCAAATAGATAAATACGAAAAGTTTGGTTCTGGTTGGACTGTGTGTGTTATCAAAGGTCTTGACTAACGTATAAATAAATATAACCCAATTGCTTGTTCCTGTTTCGTTAAAATGCCTCAAAAGGTCATTAGTTCCCGTTGCGTTGTAAACGTTAAAAATTATGATAATGAATGCTTAAAATGGGCTGTACTTTCAGTTTTGCATCCAGTGACTATTCACTCCGATCGTGTTAGTTCATACAAAAAATTTGAGAATTTGTACATATGAGACATTAATTGGTTTCCAATGAAAATTACAAAATTAGAATTATTTGAGAATGCAAACTCAAAAGCTGTCAATGTTTTTGGGTTTGATTACTATGATGAAATTTTTCCTATTCGCATCTCAAAACATAATTATGAGAAGGACTTTGAAACTGTAAATTTACTTAAAGTTAAACAAGATAATGATAGTTATCATTATGGAGGTATTAAAGATATTCATGCTTTACTTGGTAAACGGCATAACTTGCGCAAAGAGTTGTGCTTCAATTGTTTAAATAAATTTAGCTCGAAATCAAACTTAGCTGACCATCAACTAACTTTTAAAAATCAACAACCACAAAGAATTGTTATGCCTGAACTAATTGATGGTTTGCACGCTCCGAAAATAAAGTTCAAAAACTTTGACAAGAAATTAAAATCATCATTTGTAATTTACGCAGATTTTGAGAGCTTACTGCAAAAAGTAAACAAAAAATCAAAGAAGTGTAAAATCACAGCTAAACATACTCTTTGTGGATTTTCATATGTTGTTGTCAAAGACGATGGTTTCGTGCACCATAAATACACATACAGGGGAAAAGATTGTATTGATAAATTCTTTTGCAAGATTGAACATTGGGCTCAAATTGTTTATACCATTAATCAAACTAAACCTATTGCAATACATAGTCCAGCAGCAGACAAAGAATATGAATTAGCAACAAAATGCCATATTTGTGATGAACTATTATTAGACGACAAATGTTATGATCACGATCACCGAACAGGAAAATTCCGAGGTGCAGCTCATAGAGTATGTAATCTTAATTACTATCAGAAAAAGCTTCCTGTAGTTATTCATAATTTTCGAGGATACGATTCGCATTTAATTTTAAAAGGTTTTAGAAAATACAAGCAAACAAAAGAAGTTTTTATTATTCCACATAGCTCAGAAAAATTTTTAAGTATTGTATGTGAGAAATTTTATTTTATTGACTCTCTTCAATTCCTAAACTCTGGTTTAGCTACACTTTTGACAAACCTAAAAGATTCCTGCAATAGTGATGATTTACTTAGAAAAAAATTTAACATTATGTATCAGGTTTTTAATTCTGAGCAAGTGGAGTTATTGTTAAAAAAGGAGTTTACTGTTATGACTATATGGACTCATGGGAAAAGTTTAATGAGACACAACTACCACCACATTCTTGTTTTTATAACAGACTATTAGATTCAGATATAAGCGATGACGATTATCACCATGCATTGAAAATATTTAATGCATTTTGTTGTGAGTCATTAGGAGATTTTCACGACATTTATCTCCTCAGCGATGTGTTACAATTAGCTGTGGTATTTGAAAACTTTAGAACTTTTTGTCTTTTACATTTTAAACGTGATCCTGTACACTACTACTCAATACCTGGTTTAGCGTGGGATTCAGCCTTACTAATGACGAACGTTGAATTAGACCAGCTAACAGATATAAATATGTACACCTTTTTTGAATCTGGTATAAGAGGAGGAGTGAGTACAATAGGTAAACGATATGCAAAAGCAAACAATGTATTTGTAGAAGGTTATGATACTACAAAACCGGACTCGTTTATAATATATTTAGACCAGAACAATTTGTATGGACATGCTATGTCTGAGCCACTTCCAGTCTCTGATTTTAAATGGTTGGAAGATGTAAATGATTTTAATATTGAGGATTACAACACAGAGCATGGGGCTGTTATGGATTGTGATTTGTCGTGCCCAGAAGAATTACACGATCTACACAATTGCTATCCGTTAGCTCCAAAACATGTCAATGTTGAACACAAAAATTTATCATCTTATCAAAAACAATTGTTTTTAAAACTTTTCGGGTCAGAGAATTTTAAAAAAACTACTCGAACGTTACAAAATTAATACCACACTTAGGTCTAAGACACAACTACGTTTGTCATGTTCGTAATTTAAAGCTGTATTTTAAAAAAGGAATGAAGCTCGAAAAAGTAAATAGAGTTTTAACATTTAAGCAAAAGGCATGGTTAAAAGATTTTATACGATTTAACACACAACAGAGAATTTTAGCCACAAATAAATTTGATCAGAGTTTATTTAAGCTTATAATTAACTCCACGTTTGGAAGATCGTGTATGAATATTCGAAAACAAGTTACAGTTAAACTCGCAAATACAATTAAAAAAGCACTAATGTATGCTTCAAAATCGAATTTAAAATTTTGGGACATGATTACAAAAGATTTGGCATATTTCACGTTAGATAAAATAAAAATATTTCTAAACCAACCAATTTACACTAGATTTTCTGTACTTGAAATCTCAAAATTATTTATGTATGAATTTCATTTTGAAATACTTAAACTGTATTTAGAAAAAATAAAACTACTCTTTACCGACACTGATTCCCTTTGTTATCAAATATTTACTAAAAATGTATACGAGGATTTTAAAAAGAATTTAAGCTGGTATGATTTTAGTAATTATCCAATTTCACACGAGCTGTTTTCAATTGAAAACAAAATGATACCAGGAAAAATGAAAAATAAATTTTGTGGTGAGCCTTGTTCCGAAGTTGTTGGTTTTTGTAGTAAAATGTATAGTATTGTAGGAGATATAACTCGCGAAAAAGCATGCAAAGGAGCAAACAAAATAGTCTCAGATACAATACTTCATCATGATATTTATAAAGAATACTTGAGCAATCAGGAAATAAAGACATGTACAATTAAGTCAATACAATCTGTTAAACACAAATTATATTCAGTAGAGTTTAAAAAAAACTGTTTGCATGCGTTTGACACTAAACGATATATTTGTAAAAATGGAATTGATACACTTGCCTGGGGGCATATTCAGTGTAAAGATGACACGTAAAAAACTATCAGTCTATTAGATTGTAAATTATGTATAAACAAACTCGAATAAGGTTGCATTAATTTGTTTTAAAGATATGTTTTATAATTTAGCTGTAACATTTAATTAATAAAGAAAACAATTTAATTACACCTAAAATTGAGTTTGACTAAATCCTAAGGAAAAACTACCAATTTATCGTGTTGTGTTTTATTTTATTGCATCAATTTAAGCATTGCATATTGTGACTTATCACTCTATAATACAAATCAACTATTTCAGTCCAACCAAAATGGGTAACGCCTGAATGCATAAGGTTGCGCCTGAATACATGAGGTTGCGCCCTAATGCATAAAATTACGCCCGAGTGTTTTATATCGCAAACTTATAAATTTTATCACACTATAATGTCACAGATCACTCCTAATGCAAACAAACACTTTACTATTAAACGAAACCCGATACTTGTCGATTAAAGATTTTAATAGCCGCATTATTTTCTCTGCGAGTGGAAAAGTGCTGAAGTTGTAACTGAGCTGAATAATCTCGTCAGAATCTCATTATACCAGTGATCGAATGCAAATCAAATGCAAGTCATGTATAAGAAATCAGGCAATCGTAAATGACAAAGTTGTAGCAGAAATTAAATGTTAAATTACGATTTGCATTGGATTAGTGGTTTAATGAGATTTTGACGCGATTGCCCGATTTCTTATACATGGGCTTCATTTGATTAGAATTGAGTTAGCGGTATAATATCCTTATCATCAATTCATAACCTTCTTCAATATAACCCCGGCTTGGTGGCTTGGAGAGGTAAGGCATCGCCTTGTCACCAGGTCAGGGCCAGCCAGTAGTGCTCGGGATTGTGGGCAGTGGGGGGATGGGGCTTGGTGGGGCGTTGGGGGAGTTGAACGGGGTGAGTGTGAGAGTCTAAAGTGTTTGGGTGCTAGTTGTATTTATCTGTGGTAGTTCCTACCTGAGACAGAGATACAAGTCAGCTTAATAGTAGTTTACTACATGCCTGAACACTGTACATTCAAATGTATAGACTCAAGATTCATCTCGAAGTTCCTCTCTTCCTTGTCCACTACAGGCCGTCGCCACCTGTCCACTCTCGATAAGAGTGACTACTGGCGGGTTGGAAGCAGAATGAATGCGAAGCAGTTGCAGCCCTGAGAAAGCCGTACCTGTTCCGTTCTACTCTGTCTCATATCCTCGGCTAGCCGGAAAATACATTCATGGTACCTGGTGAAAACCAGTATAAATATATCTCTCAAAGAGTACGTCGGTTCGTAAGACTATATCAGTATATTAGTTGAACTAGAGTTAAGAAACATGAACCACTATACCTGGTCAAGTGTACTATACACTCGCACCTTCCTAGTGGTTCACATAGCAATGTTGTATAGAAAAACAGTAGGTTATACCCTTGAGGTTAAGAACCAAAGCTGTATAAATACATACATACATACATACCTTCTTCAATATACGTTACGTATGCGGCTATAGCAAATTCATGAGCCACTATTAAATTCATTTATTTGGATTTTAAACTTTAACTTTTATTAATTAATTGTAATAAAATATTTTACTCTGAAGTGAGCAATTCCTTAGTTCATGAATAGACCAGTTCTATACCATATAGCAATGGGAATCAACACAAATATCACAATCACGATTTCATTCAGTAGTAGGTATATGCTTTCAACATTAAATTCAAGTAAAAACTATACAGCACTGCGCGGGCGCTTTTTTAAGCGATTAAAAGTTATTCAATGAATATCAAGTCAAAACTGTGACCTGTAGCGCACGACACACAGACATTCGGACAGACAGACGGACAAAACCATCTCAATAGATGCTTATGAGCTAAAGCTCAACATCTAAAAAATCCGGCGCTTCGCGCCGGATTTGCCTACCGTGGGCCCGAAGTAGATGCTGAGCTTACAGCGAATATTGACTTCAGTCAATCGATGCATCTTTTCACATTATTTACATAAAATACACTCTATACCCTCTAAAG
Source organism: Dicyrtomina minuta (assembly GCA_949802685.1). Taxonomy (NCBI): domain Eukaryota; kingdom Metazoa; phylum Arthropoda; class Collembola; order Symphypleona; family Dicyrtomidae; genus Dicyrtomina; species Dicyrtomina minuta. The sequence goes on along the minus strand of OX461812.1, from coordinate 16,690,351 downwards.
TGCAATATTTTAGTGACGACATTGTTGGACGATCCTAATATGTACAATAATATTATTCAATGCTGAAAATACTATTTTACATAATGTTTGAACTGATAACGGGTGTTTTTTCAAATGATGACATTTAGACGACATCATTTATGGACAATCCTTGTGTGTATACTGGTAAAAGTAGATTTTGAAATTATAAATCTACCAAATTATGCATTTAGCACTAACAAGGATCCTTCAAATAGTGATTTTGTGATGACGGTATTTATGAAGGATCCCTGTATGCATGCTTGAAAAACACGCTGTTAGGGATATCCATTAATTTGATTTTTGAACTAACGACAAAAGAGATTCCTATAATCAAAATAATTAAATGACGTCATTTTTAGATTATCCTTGCATTACTCCTAACTTGTTTAACCCTGGAAGTTGAAATATAATATATGATTAACTTATGTATAACATTTACTGGACACTAAAAATTACGAACTGCGTGCCATTCGGTTAAAGTATGTTCCTTAAAATTGAGAACAATTTAAATGACGCAAATAATAGTTGGTCATTAACTATCTATACGCTTCGTTTGTATGTTCACAGCATATTGTAAAAAAAGTTGGGGTGGGTTTTCTAAAATGGAAATTTTTATGGCGTTATTTATGAACGGTCTCTTTCCTTTTACGATCAACGTACGTATGTTTACAGCATAAGGTTAAAAAATCGTGAATCCTACCCGTTTTTCATTCCACGTTGAATATATCATAGTTTAATGCAATTCGTTTTTGCCGACATTCCGTACTCGATGCAGATAAGCATAGATTTTTCCGAGTGTGATTTAAATACAGGATAGCGAACCTAAAATATTAAGTTCGTATGCTTGACCAGCTTTGGGTACGGACACAAATGACGACACCTAAATTTACCAAAATCACAAGCCTACCCACCCGCTTGTCACCTTTTTAAGCATTGCTTAAATGGATGCCCTTACCGTGGAATGTAAAGTGACCCACTCTTAGGGAAGCAACGCCATTTGTGTCTGACACCTACCAGCCTTAACGTCGTCAAAACAAAAAGCAGCCGGCTCTTTTGCAAGACACGAAACGTAGCAGGACTTTCTGTTGGAACGACGGGGAACAAAGCCAACTCGCTTACGGGACTCCATGTATCTTATGGATTCCATATCTGACACGCTCACAGATTCGTATCAGACATTTCTTAGCTCAGGTCATTACTGACCAATTGCTGTTTACGGGACTTTAGGTGTCGCGTGCTCCATTCCAACCCTTGGCTTCGAGGCTTCGAATTTTTAGGACGTATTTTACGATTGACCCTGAATTCTCTCCCCTCCCCCCCTTAAACTTAAAAGGGATGATTTGTTGAGTAGACGAGCATTAGTTTGCGGTTGGTAAAGCATTAGGAATAAGAAATATTTATATTTGCAAGATTCTGACTTGTTTTAATTCTTAACACCTCCCCCCCTTTAAGAGATAATTCGTGGGGTTGGGGGTGCAAGTATTTAAAGTTTTTTATTGGTTTTAGCAAAGAAATTAGGATTTTTAGGACGTCATTTGTGGGTAACGCTAAGTACACCCCTCCTCCTTAAGGGGATACTTAGTGGGTGGGGGGTGCAAGTATTTAAAGTTTTTTATTGGTTTTAGCAAAGAAATTAGGATTTTTAGGACGTCATTTGTAGGTAACCTCAAGTACACCCCCCTGCTCTAAGATGATACTTAGTGGGTGGGGGGTGCAAGCACTTAAAGTTTTTTATTGGTTTTAGCAAGAAAATTAAGATTTTTAGGACGCCATTTGTGAGTGACCCCAAGTACACCCTTCCCCTAAGGGAATACTTTGTGGGTGAGGGTGCGAGTATTTAAAGTTTTGCAATAGTTTTAGCAAAAAAAAATAAGATTTTTGGGACTTCATTTGTGGGTGACCCCAAGTACACGTTTTACCCTTAGGGGATACTTTGTGGGTGGGGAGTGCAAGTACTTAAAGTTTTTTAATGGTTTAAGCAAGAAAACTAGGATTTTTGGGACGTCACTTGTGAGTGACCCCAAGTACACTTATCCCCTGATGGGATACTTAGTGGGTGGGAGGTGCAAGTATTTAAAGTTTTGTAATGGTTTTAGCAAAAAAATTAAGATTTTTGGGACGTCATTTGTGGGTGACCCCAAGTTCCCCCCCCCCCCTAAGGGGATACTTTGAGGGTGGGGGTGCAAGTATTTATAGTTTTTTAATGGTTTTAGCAAAAAAAAGATTTTAGGGAAGGCATTTGTGGGTGACATCAAGTACACCCCCTCCCCTAAGGGGATACTTTGTGGGTGGGGGGTGCAAGTATTTAGTTTTTATATGGTTTTAGCAAAAAAAGTTGAGATTGTTGGGACGTGTTTATGGGTGACCCCAAGTACACCCTTAGGGATACTTTGTGGGTGCGGGTAACTTCTGCTGAAAACTTCTGCGGGTAGCTTGTGCCGATGACTGGTGCATGTTGCTGGTGCATTAACTGGCGCCTGTAACGACACCATTTAGCTAGTGCATTTGGCTGGTGCAAAGCGGCAAATTGAAATTTCGACTGGTGCGTGTCTGGTCCACTTAGCTGGTGCATTTGACTGGTGCAAAGGCAAATCACCCGTTTTTCTCTAATGCTTTTAGATGGCTAAAAAAGTTGGTCCAGTTAACTGTTAATTGTGAAAAACTGGTTAGTTCGATCTCTCTCAAAAACATGAAAGGAGAAAAATGCACACGAAGAACTTTTCCTACTTTCAGGGAAACAATTATATTTGATGCTGGGGAAACGGCCGAAGTGCTGAAAACCCAAGATGCAAAATATAATATATCCTTAATGGCAAATATGAGAGGTATGAGCGATGGGGAATGATACGTGATTAAGACCTCGTCTAACTACTTACTTACTAAAATGGGTGGGTGAGTTGGTGAGCAAAATAAATATCTGTATGCCAATAATCGAATGAACTTATTATTATACCATGCACTAGAATATAAGTATATATATAATTAAGTACACAATGCAATAAATAGAACGTAGGTCAAAGATTAAATTATTTGAATTTAAATTAATTTACGTTTACGGTTTATTCAATTAAATGGAAATGGGAATTATTTTCCCTGAAACAAAATGTACCTAATAAAATGATACGAATACTTTTAATGTTAAAACGAAAATAAACGGAAAAGCTAAAGAATTATATTATTACGAATTCGTCCAATTAGTTTTATATATTATAATAATAAAGATACGATACCAGAATTCACGCACGTACTTTTGGTCAGAGGATCGGCTGGTTCATCTACGGATTCGTCACTGAATTATATTACTAACGATAAGCTACTGTCAATTAATGGTAAATCTAACTTTAAAGATATTATACTTTCGAAACAAATAAATCAAACGTGATTTATAAAAGAATTACGAATTACGAAAAAGACACAAAATAGAGTCAGAGATATTTTGGTTCAAAATACGAAAGTTACAAAAGCTACGAACGAAATATCGAGAGTACAATTTAGAAGTTGTTAAGGATCGAATGGCGAAAGACTGACTCACTGGGATTTCACGAATCTCAGCTTGAGGAAGGCTCGTCTGAGAGCGTCCTTCTTTTGTTCAAATCTATCCTACGGCTTTGAATAGAAAATCTACTGTCTGGGATTTTCTTCCCTCGCTTCTAATATCTCTGACCATTAGTCACGTGAGAATTCGGTACCTTTCTCGAGTACTGCTGCTTCTTCTTCTCAAGGAGCTCAAGAATTTCCTTTTCAAAATCCTCGCCCTGGTATCGACGTCCGCGCTCGATGGCCATAAAGAACGAATCGGGTAACGGCAATGCTTTGCTGAAAAGAAACTTGATGTGAAAGAAAAACACACATTGTTAAGTTCATTTTCCTACGGTCGATTTATTAACAAAATACTTTTCTGATCCATCGGTTCATGGCATCGTTATAATTATGAAAACAAAATAAGATTTAATAATGGGTTGAGGGTTTTAATATCACGATTACCTCACCACAAATACATATCAAAACGATTAAACGATTATTACGTAGAGAAGTCTTTCTCTCGGAGATCAATATTACTTCAGATTAGTTAATGGTAGGAATATAAGTATGTACGATTGACTGTCGTTTCCCGCTGATGGGAACGAAAGATATGAAATGTCAAATTCTAAACAACATGACTAAACTATTGAACGTCAAAGGAAAATAAGTCAACAATAATAAATACTACAAATAAGAAATGCTAGTATTACGACAACGTTCTAATACGAATTATAAAAATAACTAAAGCTATTGTCAAAACGAAATATAAGTACCGAACGCGGCACACCAAACGTCACTAAACGACAAAGTACCTAAAGTACATAACAACTAATGGTAACTAAATACAAAAACGAAATTTTTACGTCAGCCTCACAACAGAAGGTTGTGGGCGAAAATGAAACGACAAATTTTCTACAAACGAGTCAAGACATGCCTGCCGCTGGAGACATTAACGATTTTGTCGAATTTGGCGACTGGACGACGCGGCGGCCAAGTCGGTTTCAGAGGAGGATAAGTCGGCTCTGGGGAAGGACATAGTTCGACCTCGGTTTGAGTGCTTCCCATCTCTACCATATAAATTTTATGGCTAATCGGATCCTCCGGCAGATCATCCTCACGTTCACGCTTAATCTGGGGACTTCGAACTGGCTTTGTAAGCATAAATCGGTGGTACGGCATATTGTGGAGTTTGACCGCACGCATTTGGATTTTCGTGTAGTGCAATACATCCTCATAAGTGTACCGCTCGTCGTGCTTAAAGAAAATCGTCTTTTCTCCGTTTGAATTTTCGAGTTCGCTCCAACTCTTGGGGAATCGGGAATGAACTTTCTCGTCGAATTGATCTTCAACGTGAAGCATATCCTCTGGTACGATTTCCATTGGACCTTCGTTGTCAGAATCTTCCTCATCATATTGGGGAGGATTTCTGTAATCTAATATAAACAAAACACTCACAAATATTAACATCCTACTTTCCAAATAATATATACGTTCACGAAATTAATATTTAATTCTTTTCTACGTGCAATATTAAGCGTTTACCAGAAAAATTGCTTTTCTCGGGGTCCATCACGAAGACTGCTTCGACTACAGATTCTACATTCGGATCGTTTTCCATCTGGGTGCAGAAAAAGGGGGAAAGGAAATAAAAAAAAATAAAAATAAAAAGTAAAAACTTTCCCATTATATTTCCTGGACACAGAACGGTAAAAGATTAAACCTACTTTCGTTTTGTGCTTTTTCTAACTAATTTCGATTTTATATTACAAAATATTTTTGTCAACTTAAATTTGTTGCTTTAAGTGCAAATGTGCAAATTCACCGGAGTGCAATGATCAATATAATAAAGTGTATTAATGAATAATTAATCAATCTATAACTTCATAGAAACTACAATCGTATCTACACGGATTTTCAACACTGGAAATGACTAATTATGATTTGGGCAATTCCGGTATAAGTGTGGCCCTTGACATGACCAACATAATTTTACGTTCGGCGAAAACGGCTGGAGCCGCTGAGTACGTTTAACGGGACACTCGTCGAAGACGTGTCTAAGATTTTCTCGGAGTCCGCGATTAATACAGACGGGACATTCCCGTATTTTCGGAGCACTTAATTTTGGTACGTATTCTTCGACTACTTTCTCAGTTGGTTTTTCTTTGATTGAAGCGGCTTCTAAGAATTTGATCGCTCTTTCTTCGTCTTCAATTTTTTTGTGGATTTCTGCAAAGGTTTGCCGAAGAACATCCAACGCAGTTTGGCGCTTTTGTTGATCCTCGCCCAATTTTGGATCCTGGTCTTCTATCATTTTCTCATCAGGACTATCGGGAGCCTCTGAACTTATAACTTTTACTGGGCTATCTTCGTCGACGTCCATCAGTAGGAGATTTTCATCCTCGCCCGGATTTATGATCACGTCATCATCATCGCTCGCCATTAGCAAATCGTCTTCGCTAATATGTGACATCTTATTTGCACGCATAATTAATTCAAACCTTTATGATTAGTATGTACATAATATGTTCATTCGATTTCGGCACTAGTCTACATCTTCTAAACTACTTTCTTCTGCAGGACTACTTGCACTAAAAATATTATCTTGGACTTTGATCATTAATTCCATGAATTTTTCAAAGTCGCGGCTACGATCGTCGTGAAGAATTTGTAATTTTCGAAGGTCGTAAACTGACGGATCTAAGTTTTTGTTCCAAACTCTTTGACGTAGTCCTCGTCTCGGTTCCGCAGGAACGGGAACGGGGATTTGAGATCTGGACGTTCCAGGAGCGTTTGGATTTTCGGTTTCTATGGACTCGACGTTCGTGGGACTCTGTAAATTACCCTGTACAGTATTATTATTGATTGGAGACGGAGTTGCAGATTTCGGAGTTTTAGTTTTAGGTGAAGTTCGATTTTTCGATGGGGATGGCGAATCGAGGGTTTCTTGGGCACTGTCGAAGCGATCCCAAATACTACATGTCCTGTTTCTGGGACTTACGTTATTTTCCTGACGTGTCACGGCAGACACGGAACTACTCCCTTCTCCCCCCTGTGGGTTTGGAGACGGGCGAGTTTCAGGACTCTCAATAATTGTTTGACCGTACCAAGAGTGATGGGAGTTGTCAGTACTGACATCATCTTCCAGCTCGGGACAAGAATCATCACTTTCATCCGATAAAAGATCGTAAGGCGGAGCACTTGGCGGGAGCTCACGGGGAGCGGTCGCACTGGCATTGTATATTCCTCGAGGAACAACATCCGGAAAAACATTCGTACCATCCTCACGGGGTGGTTCGGTAGGGTCGATAGTAGGCTCGATAAAGAAAACGTGATCTGCCTGGGTGGGCTTAAATAGATTAAGCCATTCCATGTTTTCATCTACTTCTATTCTAGTTTCGGAGGCGATTTCGGCTACTTCAGGAATGTAGGGAATTAAATTGTGTCCATGTACCATTTCCACCTCAGTAGGTTTCTCGATAGAATTTAAATCGAATTCGGCTGGACACAAAAAATATACATGTTCATTTTCAATGAGACTGTATACTTTATACGGCCCTGAATATCGGACCATAAACTTACTCGGAGTTCCTGTCTTTCGTGCGTAATTACGCCTAAGTACTAAATTACCAATATTAAAGTTTAAGTGTGGGTGGCGACGATCAAACTCCAACTTTCGCTTCAGTTGATTTTCGCATGAGTTTTGATGCGCTTGCATTCGGTGCTTGAACAATTCACCAATGCGAATGAGATGCCTCTCGGGGTCATCATCAGATGAAGAACTTTCGGTAACGGCCTGTTCATACGGGTGAGTAAGAGATCTACCAAACATCAGAAAGTAGGGACTGTATCCAGTACTGCTGTGCTTTGCAGCGTTATACTCATTAGCGACATGTGGGAGTAAAGTATCCCATGGTTCATCCGTATCAAATTTTAACTTTTTGAGAATTGAACCGAAAGTTGAATTACTACGTTCAACGAAGGCGTTACTACTGGCGTGTCGAGCTGAAGTGGCAATGCGAATAATGCCATAGTTTTCGCAAAATCTAAAATATTCATTGGACGTAAAGCATGCACCATTATCGGAGACGAGTGCTTGAATTTTGTGTTTTTGGACGAGGGGTTCCAAACATCGTATCGTTTCGTCTGTGGTAGGGCCGGAAGTAGGAAAAAGGTATAGGTATCGAGTACACTGGTCAATGCATGCGAGTATGTATTGGTGTCCTTTCTGGGTGCGATTTAATGGGCCTAAGTAATCGATACTAACTTTAGCATAAGGAAGTTGAGGTGTGATCATGACGTGGAGCGGACCGGAGCGGCTCCGTCGCTTAATGAAGTGCCGTTGACATGTGTCGCAGGAGCGACACACGTCCATAACTAATTTGTGCATTTGGAAGAACCAATATTCTTCCCGTAATGCAGCATAAATCTTCTCGTGGCCGAGGTGCGATCGTTCGTGTAAGTATTTTATGGATTGTTTGGCTAAATTTTCAGGGAGTACGGGCACCCATAATTTGCCAAATGGTTCACCTGATAGTCTTTCAAGTATGCCGGAGTCGGGATTTAATTGAAAATTTTTCCTATATTTATTGTAACAAATGAATTTATTTTCTATGTCCTTACGTAATGATAGAATAATTTTACCAATGCGCTTATCATTAATTTGGAAATGTTTCAATCGATTGAGATCGCCTTTAATTCTATCGCATCTCTTAATAAAATCGACATCAACAAGGGAACGAATATGAATTGATTTGATTTCAGGTTCTCTTTCGGGAGCACGGACACGGTTGTTTCTCGGAGGACGACTGAGTCCATCCGCCATTTCGTTGCATTTGCCGGCGACGTGATAAATCTTCAGGTCGTACTCGCTGAGTTTTAAACTCCAACGAATGAGTCGACCATTGCATTCTGAAGTATGCAAAATTGAAGTAAGCGCCGAATGGTCCGTGTACACATGTACCTTGCGACCAAGTACGAAGTTGCGAAATTTTTGCAAACAGTAAATTATTGCATAACACTCTTTATCGGTCACGGACCATTTTCGTTCTGGTGTCGTGAGAGTGTGCGAAGCGAAACCAAGTGGGCGTCGAAGTTTACCTACTTTCTGAACTAGACAGCCCGCTATCTCGAATTCAGAAGCATCGGTCCATAGTTCAAGCTGTGCGTTCTCGTCTGGGAACGCTAAAATCGGAGCATTAGTAATCGCAGATTTAATATTATCGACCGCTTGACGGCAAGCAAGATCGAAAATGAAGGGCACATCTTTCATCAGTAAATGATAGAGTGGTCTGGCTAGCCGAGAATATCCGTGGATCATGCGGCGAAAGAAGTTTGAAATCCCAATGAAACGACGGATTTCAGTCGTGGTTGTAGGATACGGGTATTCTACGATAGTTTTTATGCGATCGGCATCGATAGAAACACCTTCGGCATTAACTCGGTGTCCTAAAAATATGATGCTCGGAAATCCTATGAAACATTTCGAAGGCTTAAGCTTAATATTAGCCTGTACAAATAACCATAATAATAATTCTAAACGATGTAGCATTTCGTCAAATGATTTTCCGCCAAAACCTGAATCATCTACATATGCACTTAGCCATTTATGAATGTAGGGTTTTAAAATTTATGACATTGCAGATTGGAATAGTGCGCCACTATTAATAAAACCAAAAGGAAGTCTTTTATTACGCCAAGTACCGCAGTGGTTAATATAAGCGAGATAATTCCTACTGTCCTCGTGAACTTCGATTTGCTGGTAGGAACTTGCCATGTCGACCTGACAATAATGAGTACATGCGGATAACTTATTTATTTCATCTACAATCGGTGGGAGGGGAACAGCGATGGGTTTCACTCTCCTATTTATTTCTCTTAGGTCGATTACTGGGCGCCATCCGTTCGCACCTTTTCGAACAACACGTTGTGGTGATACCCAATTTGAATGACACGGCTCTATAATTTGTTTCATGAGCAGGTCATCGGTATCATCGCGACAAACGACTTTGAAAAGATTCGACATCGCAGCAGGCGGATTAATGAGGGGCGTCGGATCGAGGAGATCTACTGTCGCTTGGATAGTCTTTCCTGTCAGTGGATCTACGATTGAGGTATGGAAATTCTCGGGTTTCCAACCAAACACCGAATAATAACGTGAAAGTAATATACGGATTTGTCGTTTTTCGAAAACGGACAATCCTTCGAAAATTTGAAATTTATTCCATTCGTCATCCGTAAGATCCTGATTACCTGGAATTATGTCCGGGACTGGTTTAGTTTCGTCACCTATGGGGCATTGTTGATTGTCAATGTGCACCTTATTACCACGTACATAACATTTAGGGATCGGGCGATACGTACTAAAAATTCCCTGTTTGGGTAAAATAAAGTCGTCGTCAATACTTGTGGCATGGCAGTAACCAGTACCATTTTCAATGTCAATTCGGTTCTCTTCAATTAGAGCACCGAATTTATTGAATAAATGAAAATTGGGCTCAACGACGATTGGGCCTGAATAATTTCGATTTGCGGTATAAATGGGAATTTTCGTTAATTCTCCTACATTTAATTGTACGGGATGAGTCGTAAATAGTCGTAATTTATATTTAGGCAGCTCGGCTTCGGCCGTACTGGACATAATAGAGGTGTCGATACTACGTACAGCCTCATCAAATGAACTTGTAGTTTCAAGTTCGGGGCGAATCGTATTGGCACCTCCAATTTGTGTGGGTGTTCGATAGTCAGGCGTAACTACGGGCTTAAAAGGTAAATTCAACGGATTTAGGATTTCGGATAAACAGTCAACAGTAATTTTGCCTACGGCGGATGCAACGGCGTTAGTGAGTGGGTCAGGAATAGGTAAAGTTGGTGGAATATTTCTCCCTGAATTAATATTATTAGAATTAGTCATGAATGATGCAATTTCCGATTTGTTTGCCTCAGTGGGTTGTATTTTACGCACACGGCCAATTCTACGATTATTAGGCAAAACGGGGTCGGGAGCAGAATTTTGGTAAAATTCTGGCTTATCTGCAATATATTGATTCGCAGTAGTGAATTTTACTACACCTAATCTACAGTGAACTATCGCATCGTACGTAGTCATTAAATCCATACCGAACACAACGTCATTACTGGGGGAATCGATGACGAAAAATCCCCATAAGATCCATTCATCCAATTCAGGAATGTGGAAACGAAGAAAAATGAATTTATCTACGAAATAAGGAGTTCCAGTATCAATAGAGAGAACTGCCTGAATGGGACGACATGGTTGAATCAACTCTGTCATGCCGAGGCATGAAACAGCAAACGGACTGATTGAGCTAATAGAGGCTCCAGTATCAGTGAGTACGTTAATGTTCAACCCTTTTCCAGTCATATGCTGAAAAGTAAAATCTCGTTTAATTTCTTTACCGAGAAGTCGGTTCGATCGTATGAGGTGGACCTCGTTAGTGTCCGGGAACTCGAATAGGGATTCGGGTACAATGCAGTTTGAAGGATTCCGACTATCCGTCATAGCATGTCCTTGTAATTTACGAAAAGCAATATCGTCCTGTATTGTCTCGTAAGTTAGTACTGCTGGGTCGGTTGGTACACGTAAATTAAACATTCGCATATACATATGATTATTGTTTGGCTGATTATGAGCCATACGATCACGAACCTGATTAATATGTGGCACTACATCAGTGTCATTATCGACGGGCGTAATAATAGTGTTATTGTTTTGTGCATTATTAGTAGCTAAGTACGGTGAGAATAATTGAAACAGACGAGCAAATTCTTGTTGGGTAGGCATACCTACATTCTGTTGTCCTTGATTCGAATTGTTGATATAACCTGAATTTCGATTTTGATTGTTACTGTAAGAACGCCGATTGTCGTAGTTATTCCGATTATTATAATGATTATTATTACTACGGTTCGAATTATTGTAGTTATTGGAGTTCGAATGATTTCCTCCCGATCGATACCGTTTCCAACCACTTGCCTCTGGTGGTAATGGAATATTGTTTTCGTCCATAAACAGCCAACACTTCCATACACTATGACGTGGGCTTTGGCATCGAAAACAAGTGGGCCTCCCGTCTGGAGTAACGCATGAAGCTTTATGTTCAGCTGAAAAGCTGTTAGTAAATTGAACATCAGTATATTTATTCGGATTCGGACGATTCAAATTATTATTACTGCTACGATTATTATTGTTACGATTACTATTATGATTGGGATGCCCCGAAAAATTTGCAGCATTGTTAATGTCCGGTGCATTAACTACTTTATTGCTACGGGCAAAGGCGGGCTTCTGAGCCAAAGTGTCGTATGAATAAGTCTGTTTGACTTGCTGCAATTTCTTTGAATTTAAGTCTATGATTCGATTTAATGTTTTCGTCATATTATCAATCGAAGCGCATGACATTACTTTGTCGGCGAGGAGATCCGGAAGTCCCTCAATTAATAATTTAATTTTTGATTCAAGTGGCATGTTGGGGTCGATTTGTGCCATTACTTGCATTCGTCCAGCTACATAATCACTGCCACTCATACCAGGTTGATATAAAGTTTTAGGCAGATCCGCTGCAGCTCGTGTCGACATATGGGCTCGGTCAAATCGTAGGACCATGGCATCCATAATGCGATTCCAAGTATTTTCGCATTCGTCTAAGTCGGATTCATCTAAAGTGGGAATATAATGGACTTTTTCGGAGTCCCACCACTTTTTCGCAGGGCCTTCGAGAAGTTGATCAAGCGACATGATGGCTTGATATGCCGTAATATTACGCCTCAATATTTCCTTTTTATAATCGATGAGCCAATATGCTGCTTCTCGTTCACCTCGAAAGTGACCGATAGGCTCAATGAGTTTCTGCTCATTAATCAGACGAATTTGTGTCATGTCCATTCCGCCTGAACAGATCTGATAGAATGGTTGAACGATAGCCGCAATATGTTCAGCTGTCAGATGATTCGTACTAGGAACGGAAGTAGTTGTTTGAGGGGTAATAACAGTATTACCACCCGGGTTCGAAGCAGTAGTAGCTGCATTTTGTCCATCCTGGCTCCCGGGCATTTTGGATGTGAAAAATTTGGATACGTTCGCAGTGGCTACGTCTATCGGTTTTAATTTTAATTGATGTCGTCCTGTTACGGGGTTAATAATATTCGAATCGCGTTCGAAAAATAACTCCTCTAATTTACCGTCGGCTTCGAATTCGTCTACTTTTCCGGCTTTGAACAGATCGTCCACTTGCTTATGGAAAAGTTTAGCTTCACGATTTAAACGGGTAAGGTGATCGGATTCGCTTTCACCAGGGTGTCGATAAAGATCGCCACCAAGACTTTCTTCAGTAGTGTCACCGTGTACAGAAAAAGCACTGAAATCGGAAATTTCAGCGGCAAGAGGGGATTCTGATTTAACGTCAGACTCCAAATTATGAGGATTTCGAATTTCCTCTGTTTCTTGGTCGTTACTGCTAGTGATGGGCTTCTTTGATTCAGCCAGGGTGTTAATATCTCGGAGATATTAAACTCCCGAGTTGCTAATTTAATAAATGGGTCGATAAAGAAATCTCTATGGCATTGACTGCGTCCGTATAAAATTATAATCGTAACAAGCTATACCTATGGGTCGTAATGTTTTATAAGTAATGTGATGTCGAGAGTAAATCAACTTACCAAATCGTGACTCGCAATTCGTTAATGCGATTATCTAATTTGGCTACGAAGTCGTCGATAGTCGTAGAGAAGAATGGTTCCTCAGATAAATTCTGCGGCAATCCAAGTATTAATAGTTGGATTTGAAGAGGCGTCCTTAAATTCGGGAAATGAATTAACAAAGTTCGAAGGCGATTTTGGACGTAGGCGTGTGCGGTCTGTCCACGTCTGTATGTTGTAAGAAGTAAAGCTTGTTCGTCCATACGGTATTAGAGAGACATACAACAATCGGTCTCTGGAAATTCAGAGTGTTCGCAAAGTAATATTTTGATAATACCTACAGTTCGTAATAATGTACATATAATGATCGAGCAAGTAAGCGATTCAGCGTTTCAATAAAGCTGTCGATTGTCGGGCAGGCGATAACACGTTGGGCAAAGCAGTCGGGCAGTCCCTGAGTTAAAATTTTCAATTTGGCCTCGTTTCCTATGTTGGGGTTGATTTGAATCAAGGCGTGTAATCTGTTTATTACGTATTCATTAGCGTTCAAACCAGGTTGGTAGATCGTATTATGTAAGTTACTGAGGTCCATAAACAGTAACGAGTAATAAAAAGAGTTTGTTACGTTCGTTGCGATTATTGTACCTATATGTACCTACTTGTCTTAAGCTTCCAAAGATACCTATTATCGTATGTATTTATTTCGAATTTGAATGTACTTATATATTTACTTAACTAGTGATCGAGAAACAAAAAGGGAGTTCCTTCGTTTTCTCTATTTATCCCCGCGGTTCGTACCTAAAATGAAGTAATACTTAAAGCATACTACTTGTAAAAACTATTATTACTTATAACTAGTAGTTACTGTAATTAATTGATTCTATTCTACGCTCGTATGTCTAGAATTTCAAAGTACGACGATAAGATTTGAAAATGATGAATAGGAATGAGCTTCGACACTGATTCGAATTTTATCAACGGAAATGAAAATTCTTTTCTATTGTTCCATTCGAGGGCGAACAGGCAAGAAAAGCTTAACGATGAATAATATATTTCGAGATGAGAGTCGATGAACGAATACAAAGAAAATCCTAGACAGGGATTTTCTTATCAGGGAACTGTCTGGTTTCGAAGCTCAAGATTTATCTTAACGACTAATTTATGCTAATTCGTAATGACGGTCGAGACGGATTTCAGAATTCGATACGATTTTAAGTTCACGATAGGTCAACGAGTTCACGAATGGATTATATGTACGTTAAAGCAAATCGTCGTTAGAAGTGGCGTGTTTGACGTAATATGTATTCGTTAACGATGCACGGTAAATGAAATGGCCTATGGTCGATGCAGCCCTACGAACGTATAGAAAAGACTGAGGTAAATACACGGAAAATCAGAAGTTCGTAATTTCGTATAATATATGAAACGTAATATTTTATGGGGTTAATACTTAGCCTGTGAGATACGGACGGTCGACTCGCGCAACATCCACAATTTGTAATGAACTTAAATTCTAATAAGCGTTCTACGAAAGCAAGCAAAATATTTTATCGTAATGCGTATAATGATAAAATGTTTCGTATAATGTTTTTATGTACCTTGGATCGAATTTAATGCGTTTGATTAAATCGATTAATCACGGTTTTTAATGACGACTCGATGGCTACGAACGGAATTGAAATGATACGGCTCCCAAAAATTCGGTTTTCGATTAAATTAGGGTTTCTTCCCTACAGTCGGATGTAAACGATTCGAAACGATACGGATTTGGCTCTCGGTCCTTGGTCAGCAGGTAAAATTCGGAAGTTTTCCTCTACGTTCGATAATACGGAAGTGATTACTCGGATCAGCTTCAAATAGTCAGTTTTCTAAACTAAAATAAGAAACACGAAATTTCAATTAACAAATCTTTCGAATATGAAACATATAGCGGTACGATTTTCGATAGTTACGATTTGACAGTTTTATCGGTAAACGAAATGACCTCACACATTCGAGTGTAGACGTGAAATTAGCGCATACATATATATTTTCAATGACCTCGAATTTTTAGGTTGAAATCGATTCGATATATTCGGAAACGAAAGAATTTATACGAAACGAATGAAAGTAATATATTTTAACGACGAGTAAATTTTTATTGACCTTTAAATATGAGTTTACGAAAATAATCGGAACGTAATGATTTTAATATAACGAAACGCAATTGGCAACGAAAAGAAATGCGAACAAGAACGGATATGAAATACTTCTTACGATTTATTAAGCGAATAATTTGACCTCGAATTATTTTAAATCGGACGAATAATGAATCGGTTTCAATCTAATAAGTTGAACGGTTGATTACGACGAAAGCCACGGTAAGCGAAACCGTGATTGTAACGAAAGTGACGGTAATATATAATCCTACGGGATTTAGGTTTTCGGAGCAAGGATTTGCAAATATGCTTAGGCTTAATAATCGGTTTAAAGATACGTGGCTGAATTGAGAAGTCACAAATTTTGATAACGGTTACAAAACTTAATAAAATAACGAGATATAATGGCAGAAAGTTTTCGTGGTGCAATTTATAGAAGCCTACGAAAACATAAAAGTCTAAGATTGCGTTCAAAATATCCGCAGCCAAGTGGCGAGTCACCGGGTGCATGTGAAAAGATACGAAAACTTACGGTTACAGATTCACAAGTGCAAACTGGCACCTGGAAATGATTTCGACTTTACAATAAATCAGTCACTTATAATAAATAATTCGTCAAAGTTAATATAATAAGTCTACGTTCAGCTTCGCACTGTTGAACATCTACTTTCAAAATTTTAAACAATAACACGAAATTTCGAACTTTAAGTTTCAAAACTAAACTCGAATAGTCAGCAAGTTTTAAGAATAAGTTTAGAATGATGAAATACTGGCGGCAGACTGGCTTGTCTTTCTGAACCGGCAAAACTAACGGACAAAAGAAAGTGAAAGGCGTGGGTAATGCTAACTTACCACCACTGTCGTCTACTTATAAAATTCACAGTTTTAAAGCTTTAATATTTGGATACACTTCGACTAGGTGTATCGAGTTACCCAAAATCGTCACAAAAAGAGCGCAATGCTTTCCGTGGTTTAATACTACGATGTCTATAATTTCCTAGTTTTAATTACAGTTTACTTCTAGATTCGTAATTATAAACTAACCTACCTTAATTATATTTAATTGCAGTTTACTAGGGGCGCAAGTGCCGCGTTTAATCAACAACTACTTGCTACGACTTCACGCAAGTGTTAATTCGCACTTTCTTAATTTTATGGTAACTATTAGTAACCGTCTTCTACTACCAACGCAAGTGTCAGAATCGAACTTGCGGTGACTGGCAGTGCCTCAGTTTACACTCACTTTTTATTAATTAAATTATTCTAACGGTTTCGGACGACCTATCTATTCTTTCTAAAATATTTTTACGGGTCAAACGCGGGCTACGGGGTCAGTATCAAGTTACCCCGCACCTTGATTGAAAGGAGAAAAATGCACACGAAGAACTTTTCCTACTTTCAGGGAAACAATTATATTTGATGCTGGGGAAACGGCCGAAGTGCTGAAAACCCAAGATGCAAAATATAATATATCCTTAATGGCAAATATGAGAGGTATGAGCGATGGGGAATGATACGTGATTAAGACCTCGTCTAACTACTTACTTACTAAAATGGGTGGGTGAGTTGGTGAGCAAAATAAATATCTGTATGCCAATAATCGAATGAACTTATTATTATACCATGCACTAGAATATAAGTATATATATAATTAAGTACACAATGCAATAAATAGAACGTAGGTCAAAGATTAAATTATTTGAATTTAAATTAATTTACGTTTACGGTTTATTCAATTAAATGGAAATGGGAATTATTTTCCCTGAAACAAAATGTACCTAATAAAATGATACGAATACTTTTAATGTTAAAACGAAAATAAACGGAAAAGCTAAAGAATTATATTATTACGAATTCGTCCAATTAGTTTTATATATTATAATAATAAAGATACGATACCAGAATTCACGCACGTACTTTTGGTCAGAGGATCGGCTGGTTCATCTACGGATTCGTCACTGAATTATATTACTAACGATAAGCTACTGTCAATTAATGGTAAATCTAACTTTAAAGATATTATACTTTCGAAACAAATAAATCAAACGTGATTTATAAAAGAATTACGAATTACGAAAAAGACACAAAATAGAGTCAGAGATATTTTGGTTCAAAATACGAAAGTTACAAAAGCTACGAACGAAATATCGAGAGTACAATTTAGAAGTTGTTAAGGATCGAATGGCGAAAGACTGACTCACTGGGATTTCACGAATCTCAGCTTGAGGAAGGCTCGTCTGAGAGCGTCCTTCTTTTGTTCAAATCTATCCTACGGCTTTGAATAGAAAATCTACTGTCTGGGATTTTCTTCCCTCGCTTCTAATATCTCTGACCATTAGTCACGTGAGAATTCGGTACCTTTCTCGAGTACTGCTGCTTCTTCTTCTCAAGGAGCTCAAGAATTTCCTTTTCAAACAATAGGGCACTTCTCCCTCGCATTTGTGGCCATTTGAAAAATAGTTGACGATTATTACTTGAAAACTGTGACCTGTAGCGCATAAAGAACAGACAGTCAGACAGACAGACAGACAGACAGACGGACGGACATAGCCATTCTTATAGATGCTTAAGCTCAGCATCTAAAAACCATTTCAATAGATGCTTATGAGCTAAAGCTCAGCATCTAAAAAATCCCGTTCGCCCGTTAACTAGTATACTGGGGAGTTTTTCCCAAAACAAAAAAAGTTATATGTTACTTCAAGTATTATC
This sequence comes from Dicyrtomina minuta, assembly GCA_949802685.1. Taxonomy (NCBI): domain Eukaryota; kingdom Metazoa; phylum Arthropoda; class Collembola; order Symphypleona; family Dicyrtomidae; genus Dicyrtomina; species Dicyrtomina minuta. The sequence continues at coordinate 16,672,307 of OX461812.1, read as the reverse complement.
TTCAAAATTTATACATTTCATGCAATTTCGTTTCGTCACCCAACTGTTGTTGCCTCTTCTTTCCCTTTCTGAATCTACTCTGAAGACAACTTAGGGGTTGTCGTAATGGTATCCTGTATTAATGTTATTTTAATTTAGTTTAATTCAAATTAATTTCAGTTTTAGTGTAATTGTGATACTGTCCTTCACTGTAAAGCAGTACAATTGTATTGAATGAATCCGACATTTAAATACAGTTCACTCAAACTCAAACAATTAAGTTTAAAAATTAAGTTTAATATGTTTTCCGCACCCCTCCGCACGTAATTGTTTATTAAACTGTACCTAAGTCTCAGGGCAATATTGTAGTGCAAACTCCTAATGCAATCCTCAACAATCTTGTAAGTACTAGGAAATTCAAAATGGGCCATTTATTTTTATTGCGCTTTCAACTGACATGCCAGCTTTCACATTGTATTTGACACCCCAGCAAACCACGGAAGGCAAATAAAAGTACGCTTTTGGTCAGATAATGAATGGCTGGTCGGAACACGGTTGGCCATGGATAAAAGTCTGGTTTTAAAGTCTAAACACTGAAGGCCAGACATTATAAGACGTCAGATGGCCCTGAGGAGGCTTATTCTGTTGGCCCATCGTCCAAAAAGTGTCCGTGAAAAAGGCAACATTTTCCACTCGAAATCTGCTAATAAGCCACTAACTAGAGTTTTTCAGTCAGGAATAACGGGTGGGTTAAAGTTGGTGGCCGCGCGTGGACCGACTAGTTTTATCGCCAAACGGCTCTCTGCTGACAGCAGAAGTAGCGTGCCGAAGTTCAGCTCAGAGACAGTGCAGAATGCCTCGCAACCGCAACGCAACAATACAGTAACGGACAAAATACATTCTTTCAGTACAAATTGAGTTAGTTGTGATTACTGGAGACAAAATCAAACTAAACAACAAACCTGGGGATTTACTTTGCTTATACTCCAGTTATTTGTGTGATTAGTGTGACTTTTTGCTATTTCTCGACTACTAAATCAGAAATAATAAGTAAATATTTTTACTTTTATCTTTATTTTATTATTTAGTGCAATGTCGTGTTCTGTGCACAGCTTGTTCTGTATCTTATGGCATGTAACATTGTAGAAAAGTTATAAGTCAAATTTTGAAGTTCATTATAGTTGTTGACCACATCCTCAAGTGTTAAATACTAAAACATAGAAACAAAATAGGCCTTGCACAGAATACAACACTGCAGTTTGAAAATTCGGCATGTCGGACATGGCTATACTATTTTATCCTAAAGTTTAGGGAATTTTATATTTAAATCATCCAAACTACCAAAGCAATTAGTGATTACGTTTTTCTCACGCTTAGAAATTTAGAAACTTGCAATGCTTTATTCTGTGTGCGGAACTCGTCATATAAATCGCAATTAATGTGATTCGCTCGCAAACCACTATTTTTGTGCTCCATTTACCACAGTCGTCGAAGTTTTTGCTAAACGGATATTTTAGATTCACACCTGGGTTGTTATAAACACTCAAAAATGTTTATGCAAGAGTATGAAACTAGTGCTTGATGTAATTATATGGATGAATTTATGAATTTTTATGATATTTAGGAGGGCTTAAAGGGGATTTGAGAAATGGGTGGCTACGAGTCCAGTAAAAATATGTACTTGATCGGGGGAATGTCTGAAGTAGGGTGGTTATTAGGTGGGTAGCAGTCGAGTAAATAGCAGATAAGTGTTGGCATAAGAATTAAGCGGTGTAGGATAGCAATCGCCCCATTGGCGTTTTAAAGTCGTTCCACCGGTGGGCCGCTGGTATTGTAAGATAGTCCGGCCACCAGTGTTCGCGGCGACATTTCCAACTGTCTGCCTCCTCAAATCGTGACCAGTTGTCCAACCATTGTTTGTTTGTTTGTTTGTTTGTGAGCTTTATTCAAGTGTCAAAATTATACAGTACAAACTAATTAGTATGTACTAAAATTCCAATAACAGACACAGTATTCGGTTACATAATATCAAGTCCAGTATTTTTAAACATATCCAAGTACGCAATGTATGGTTACAAACGGAATCAACAAAATATAAATTATTATTCAACTATTATTTGCCTAACGTGGTTTGCTGGGACGGTTACAGTTCAATCACATTTCTGAAAAATGGCTACAATCTACGTAATAAAGCAAAGTTCAATTTACAAAATTGAAAAGTAAGATTTTTGAAAGTCTGGTTTTGGTCCTCATGGCAAAAACTAACTATTAGCTGGTCCCACAGTGACACGTGATGTAAGTTTGTCGGGCATTCGGCGTTGGGTAGTCCGAGTTTTGACATGGGTCCAGTTAACTGTTAATTGTGAGAAAATGGCCAGTCTGACCAAAGTAAATAAACAATACAGACCTGCCTGCTCGCATTTTTGGTCGTTTAAAATTTGTTTGAAGTTACTGGGTTCAAAACTGTGACCTGTAGTGTACGGCCAACAGACGCAGACACGGACAGACAGACGGACATGACCATTTTATTAGATGCTTAAGCTCAGCACCTAAAAAGCACGAAGAATGTACACCTGTAGTAAAAACACTTTGGTTGAAAGATAAATTGCATAAATAATAATTAATTCCAGTTCCAGTAGCTAGCAGGTCTTCAATCGCATACTCGAGAGACACCTAGTTATATGAAAGCAGCCTTGATACTAAGCAGTAAGCACACCAAAAATACAGACGGCGCTTCGCCCCTGGTTGCCTTCCTTTTTGCCGGGAGCAGTGCCTCTATTAATTTGATCTAGCTCTGTGATAATAATACCTAAATGCCTAAATTATGTAGGCGCTCAGCAGGCTCACCGTCACAACGCAACTGAAAACTTTCATCACCAAGTTTATCGTGAGATACAGTATCCCCCGGACATTTCTCCCCCAACCAGTATGACCGGACGTTTTCCCCCCAGTCCGAAAGTTAAACTAAATGCAAATGCACTTAAGTGTTAATGTTTACTATTAACTTTAAAGAATATTATCATGATCTAAACTACTTTTTAGATGCTGAGCTTAAGCACCTAATAAAATGGTCATGTCCGTCTGTCTGTCTGTCCGTCTGTCTGTCTGTTGGTCCGTCGCTGCAGGTCAAACCGTCAACTCCATATTCTTGAAACTTTTTTGAACAACCACAAAAGGGAGCAGGCAGGTCTGTATTGTTTTTTTACTTTACTTCAACTGACCTTGTCTTCACAATTAACGGTTGAATGGACCCATGTCACAAAGTCGATTTGGTGAGTGGAAAGAAAAATCCGGCCGGATTTGTCGACCGAGGGCTAGAAGTAGATGCTGGTCTTCAACAAAGGAGCAAGATAATTTAAGTAACGCTAAAAGATAATATTAAATTTATGGAAGCTCCCCTACCATCAATAAGACGTATACAAATGTACAGGGCATGTAGTTAAAAGAATATGAAATTTTTTGAGAACTGCACCATTTACAAATGGCTTCATTTATAAAGGCTCCTCTACCATTACTAAGCCACGTAAGAATGTACTTGGCAAGCAGTTACAAATTACATTGAAAAAAATTTATAAAGTTGAAAATGGAGGTACTTAAAACTATGATATTTGAAGGACGTCTTTATGGACGATCCCTAAACATCTGCAACCTATATGGGTAAGATCATGAAATATAGTTAAAATAGGTTCGAAAAAACTTTAAAGTTGGAAATAGGGGTACTCAAAACTATGATGTTTGAAGGACGTCATTACGGACGATCACTGAACATTTGTAACCTATACTTATAGTATGTCCGTGACATGTAGTTAAAATACCGTATATTCTATAATAGTACGCCCCGCGTACTATCCAAATTCGGACCTCTCAGACCCGCGTACTGCCATTTAATACTGTGTTAAATAGACCCGCGTAGTATTCAAAGACCTCCCAGACCAGCGTACTATTACAGACCCGCGCATTATTATAGAATATACGGTAGGTTGGAAAATATAATGTTTAAATTGAGGGTTCTTAAAACTATGATGTTTGAAGGACGTCTTTATGGACGAGCCCTGAACACCTGTAACCTTATAATTACAGTATGTTTGTGACGCGTAGTTAAAATAGGTTTGAAAATATATTAATGTTGAAATTGGGGATTCTTAAAATTATGATGTTTAAAGCTCGTCTTTATCGACGATCCCTGAACTCTGTAACCTTTAAGTTATAGTATTTCGGTGACATGTAGTTAAAATAGGTTGGAAAATACAATTTTGAAATTGAGGGTTCTTAAACTATGATATTTGAAGGACGTCTTTATATACGAGCCCTGAATATCTGTAACCTTATAATTACAGTATGTCCGTGACGCGTAGTTAAAATGGGTTTGAAAATATATTAATGTTGAAATTGGGGATTCTTAAAATTATGATGTTTGAAGGACGTCTTTATAGACGAGACCTGAACATCTGTAACCCTATAATTATCGGTACGTCCATGACATGTAGTTAAAATAAGTCGTAAAATATATTAATGTTGAAATTGGGGGTTCTTTAAACTATGATTGATTGATTGATTAATTGAATACTTTATTGTGCCTAAAGGCATAACACCCATCACACAAAGTTAACAGAGTTTAATTTGAAATTAATTATTTAATTTTACCATATATTGGTTAACGCATATATTGTGAAAAAGCGTTAGCATTTACGGACCAAGAGTTATTGGAGTTAAATAATCCGAAAATGAAAAGTAAAATTACTAAACGAATGCGCATAAAGCTTCGCGAAAAAGAATTTGATTCATGGTGCCAGATGAAATTACGAGGCGCAGGGGTGTGTCAATTTAAAGATAATCCATCGGGCAACAAAATGCTAATTAATAAAATTGGGTTGAACACATCTGAATGGGTAACAACTTTAAAAATGAATGCAAATGTTGCTAGTGTACGAGTTATCCCAGGAAGGAGCCTAGACGGAATCCAGTGCAGGCATTGCGGCGCTGAGAAAGAAAGTCTTGGTCATGTCTTAGGATCCTGTATCCGGGGAGAACTTTTACGCAACAATCGCCATCATGGTATTCGTGAAATTCTAGCAAAAGCTCTTGAGGACAAAGGTTTTGTAGTAGAGCAAGAAGTGCATTGTCTTGCTGAAAATGGATCAACTAGGAGAGTGGATATTATTGCATACTGTCCTTCATCTAAAGAGGGATATATTTTGGATCCTACAGTAAGATTTGAATATGGGGATAGTAAGGAACAAGCAGTTGCTGTAGACAAGGAGAAAAAAGAAATTTACGAGCCTTGTACAAAGTACTTCATGGAGAAATGGGATTTACGTAGAGTCGAAGTGATTGGTCTTTATATAGGAGCACGAGGATCTTTATCAAGTTCTTTCAAAGCATGGGCTAGTTCTTTTTGTATTCCTTCAACAGTTGTGGACGATATTGTAATGTTTGCTCTCAGAGGATCAATTAGGATTTATAATCATCATTTATATACTTAAAATGCATTCTTGTTTTTCGTAAAATGTTTTAATTATAGTTAAGAAAGTATTGTATTGTATACTGAGCTGTATGGCTATTGCAATTGTGCAACAGTGACTTAATAAAGTTTTTTCTCTCTTAATGCATTTTAATTGATAATTTGTATATAGATATTATTTTTTATTATTAATTATTATTAATATTATTATTATTGTAATTTTTATTTACCTTAAATCCTTATTTAACATATAATTGAAATATAATCTTTTACATGTTCTAATTCCACGAATTTGCAGGTTTTAGGGAATCATTGTAGGAGAATAAGTATGTTGTCTAAGCTATTAAAGTAATTGATTCATAAATCCATGGATATTTTGAGAAGTTGCTGTAGTTGTTGATGTTGCTGCAGTATTATTTTAAAATATTATTTTATAATTTTTTGTTTTTGATCTAGTCATTTTGCATTATTGTTCAATGTTGTAATGTACTTCCATGGAGACGCTTTTCCGATATTTATATCCCTCAATTTTGGATTTACTGCGGTTGCATAGGGAATATTTTGGGAGAAGGTGTGGTAAGTTAAGATTTTATCTTGACTGTCTTCCCGTCCTCTCTTAACTTTTTGATTTTTACTAGGATTTCCTTTTTGACTTTTCTTTCACCTTTGGTTTAGTATTCATTTATTCCAGACCTTGATTCAGTTAATGTGTGTCTTTTCATTACAATTTCTATATCTGCGTGATTACTGGCAGGTTAAATAAGGATGAATGATGGTTTACTGTCTTTATTTCTTAGTTTTTTTGCACAAGCTTTACTTAAGAACCTTTATTTTCATGGTATGTTTATTAATATGAATTGCTGCATTTGACGGACCGACCTGATCATTTGTGCCATGTTGGATTAGGCAAGCTTTGTCGGATCCTATACTTATGTCCATGCTATGATGATGATTATCCATCCTTTTTTCACGTGGATCACATAGGTTGCCTTTTATTTTATCCTTTGCCATGATAGATTCCGATAATTTAGTTTCCATATTTTGAATGTTGATTTTTTATCCAACTGATTGTATTTCCTGTATAATATTTTGGATTTCATTTTTTTGATCAGAATGGAGTTTGTTCATGGTCTCGATGTGGAGTAACAGCAGTTGTTTTATTTCGTTATATTCTTCTTTATCCATGGTTTCAACTTGATTTGTTTAGTATTTTGTATTTGTAGTGTGATTAAGATTAATAAAACATACAACTTGTCTGCTACTGGTTCCACTGTGTGGGATATTTGTATCAATGCAAAAGAAACTGGTTGCCTGTACTTCTGGTAGAGGAGTGGAGTGGAAGCGCGATTGTGTATATCAGGTTTTGTTTGGTTTTCCTTTTCAGCACGAGGCAGGAATTGGAAAATATCACGATTTTGTATTTCACCTCAAATTTCCCAAATTAGTAGGTAACACTAAAAACTTTAATCTGATTCTGATAGAGTATAATTTTTGGAATACTTAAATGCTTCTTAGAGAGTTGTTACTATTTTCGTTTAAGGAATTTGTGATTCAATTTTTATATTGTTTTAGCTTTGGAAAGTACTTGTTGTCACTTTGAATGTTCGCGCCCCTCCTTGAAGTCTCTTTAAACTATAATGTTTGATGGACGTCTTTATGGACAATCCCTGAACATTTGTAACCTATTTACTTAGGTACATTTGTTTCTTTGATTTAGCCAAGTGGACTTTGTCTGTTGAGTCGTGGATCCCGCCATCCTTCCTTGAATGCTCATGTAATAATGTTATTAGTTGTTGTTGTCGGTCGGAATGCCCATAGATTTTACACCCGGTGTGTTTAAACGAACAAAAAAGCATGTAGATTTTCTAGTGATTTTCTAGAAGATCCTTATGTACCTAGCATGTAGTCAAAGGAGCACTAAGACCTGGATTTCGCAGATTTCTAAAATGAAGTGTAAAATAGTTTGAAAATTGGTCCATTTACCTGCTAATTCCAAAACATTTAATAGGTAGATCAGTAGTGTGGAAATGTATGTTCTAGCACACCTACGACCTACAACCTCATTTTTGAAAAGTAGCATAAAATCATATTAAATCATTGATTTATCGTTATTTTTCATAAAAAACAAGACTATTTTCAGGAATTTCAAGAATTTAAAAAAACACCACATATCCATCTCGGACACAACTACGACTACGACTGCGACTACAACTCCATGCTTTGTTTAAAAAAGAGTAAAAAATAATTGATTTCAGTGTACTGTAATAAAAAAAGCAGTGGTTTCAACATTTTATGTTGTATGTGATGAATATTTAGTATAAGCCTATTATTTTTACCTAATGATTATTTGTTTATAAAATGATAAAGAATAAAATAAAATGTAGTATTTGTAAGGTGGGGAAGCAGTTAAATAAATTTAGAAAAGATTATGCAACTAAAACAGGTCTAAGATCTGAATGTTAAGTCTGTTCTAAAGAAAAAGAAAGTGTACCTGTGATTTGTAAATGTGGATGTATAGGAAGACGTGATAAAATTGCAAGACATAAAAAAATAAATATAAAAAATATATGTTAATAAATGTCTGAAAGTATATTTTGTGTGAAGTGCAAGGTAAAAACACCTAATAAGGAAATCGAGTATACTGGTACTAAAAATAACAAAAATATAATAAAATCAAAATGCACAGTGTTTAATACTCAAACGTGTACTTTTATCAAATCCAAAGAATCTACTAAAATAAGTGGAGATATAGTTGATAAAATTGGTGAATATATAGAAAAAGTACACTACCCAGGTAGTAATTATCTAGGACCAGGAACTAAATTTTAAGAAAGAATAGCAAAAGGAGATAAACCAGTAGATCAAATTGATAAAGCAGCAATGCATCACGATTTATCATATAATATTTAAAAAAATAAATATAATAGACATAAAGCAGATAGAAAATTACTAAAAGATATAGATAAAATTAAAAATCCTACATTTAGTGAAAAAGTAAAACGTGTTGTAACAAAAAGTGTAATTAAACCAAAATTATATCAAGGACTTGGATTAAAAAAGTCTTAACTAAATAAAGATAAAGATGAAGATCATAAATGATATAAAATACTAGATTCTGTATATAAAAACCCATTGACGGGATTTGTAGGAATAAACAAATTATCTAGAAAAACAGGAATGAAATCCTAAATTGGTAAAGAATATCTAGCTACACAGGATACGTATACTTAGCATTTAGGTAAAATTACAAGATTTAAACGTAGAAGATATTATATACCAGGTATAGACTCAATATGGCAAGCCAATTAAGTGTTTATGCCTGAGAAATGGATTAAAGATAATGATGGTTATAGATATATTAATTTAATAATTGATATATTTTCTTAATATGGATAGGCTATACCTTTAAAAACTAAAAATGCAGATGAAGTAGTAGAAAGTTTTGAAGTTGTATTAAAATATTGCAGAAATCCTGAAAAACCACATTCTGATATGGAAACTGATTATAGTGGTGAAAAAACTAATGAGCTGTTTCAAAGATATAATATTAACTGGTATACAACAGCAATGATTGTAGAAAGATTTGCAAAATATCAACAAAAGATGTATAAATATATGACTGAACAAGGAACAACTAGATGGGTTGATGTTTTACAAGATCTTATTACAAATTACAATAATTCAAGGCATAGTAGTATTAAAATGACACCTATTGAAGCAAGTAAACTAGAAAATGAATTAAAAGTATATTCAAATCTTTATGGCTCTAAATCTAGGTTAGGAGAGTTAAAAAATAATAAAAGTACAAATATTAATTCACAGGAAGGGCTAGGCCCAAAACCAGGTCAAATAAAGGTCTCAAAAGGGCTTCACCCTGGTCAAAGAGTAAGAACACATTTATTTGGAACTAAATTTGATAAAAGTTACAAACCCCAATTTGCTAAAGAAATACTGTATATTAGTGAAGTTATACCTACAAATCCTATAACCTATAAACTTGTAAACTGTATGTATGTATGTGTGTATGTATACAACTTTAGTTCTTAACCTCAAGGGTATAACCTACTGTTTTTCTATACAACATTGCTATGTGAACCACTAGGAAGGTGCTAGTGTATAGTACACTTGACCAGGTATAGTGGTTCATGTTTTCTTAACTCTAGTTCAACTAGTATACTGATATAGACTACTTACTGTCGTACTCCTGGAGAGATATATTTATACTGGTTTTCACCAGGCACCATGAATGTATTTTCCGGCTAACCGAGGATATGAGACAGAGTAGAACGAAGCAGGTACGGCTTTCTCAGGGCTGCAACTGCTCCGCATTCACTCTGCCTCCAACCCGCCAGCAGTCACTCTTATCGAGAGTGGACAGGTGGCGACGGCCTGTAGTGGACGAGGAAGAGAGGAACTACGAGATGAATCTTGAGTCTATACATTTGAATGTACATTGTTCAGGCATGTAGTAAACTACTATTAAAGCTGACTTGTATCTCTGTCTCAGGTAGGAACTACCACAGATAAATACAACCAGCACCCAAACACTTTAGACTCTCACACCCACCCCGTTCAACTCCCCAAACGCCCCACCAAGCCCCATCCTCCCACTGCCCACAATCCAGAGCACTACTGGCTGGCCCCGACTTGGTGACAAGGCGATGCATTACATCTCTAAGCCACCAAGCCGGGGTTTATAAACTTGTAAACTACCATGATAAAGAAATTAAAGAAACCTATTATGCAAATGAAATAACACCATATAACAAAAAAGAAGAAGATTTTGAATAGGAATATATTATAGAAACAAAGAAAACAAAAAATCCTTATATTATAAGAGCTTTAGTAAAATGAAAAGGATATTCTAATAATTTTAATAGTTGGGTTGATTTAACACTAGAACATATAAAAAACTCTGAACATAGCAAAGCTAACGCAGGAAAACAAAAAGTTCAAATAAACAAAAATATAATAAAAGCACGTGTTAAAAGACATGTGGCTAAAGAAAAATAATTTATAAAATAAACATATATGAATGAGTGAAGCAGAACAAATTAAACGTCGTTTTAGTCTAATGCAAAAAGAAAATAAAAATAATAGAAAATTGAGAAAACAATTTATCATTAAGAAAACAGTAGATGATGCTTTTACATTAGAACAAAAGAAAAAATATGCACTAAGTATTAAAGCAACACAAAATATAACTGCTACAGTCAAAATAAAGCAACAGCAGCTTTAAAAGAATTAGTTTTTTTAAAAAGATGTCAATTCTAAACATGCACATTTAAAAAATATTGCACATCATCAATACACTAAATTAAAGGAATTTAAAGCTAGTAATGATCAATTGTTAAAAAATCTAGCTTTAGCAAATCAATCTGTAAAAGAAGAATGAAAGGTACAATTAGCGATTGAGAATGCCCTCGGGAATGTACCAGAACTTATTTATTAAAAATATAAAGGGGGTCCTATATCTCTTTAATATTTCAGTAACTTATATAGGAATGCTTTATCAATAAAACTTCAAGTAAACGATGATAGGCACACCGATGGTTATTATATTGGAAATGAAAAAATTAAAAGATTAAGTAGATGATTTTATACATATATTAAGTAAGAAACATAAATTGTCAATTGGTGTATCGCAAATATTAACTAAAATGCATCCAGATAAAATTAAATATGATATGTATGATGCTGATATATATGCGTGGCCTATGGTTAAAACTAAAGCTTTTTATACACCTAAATGTAAATTAGGAAGTTCTAAAGGTGAAAAATAGGGTATTATTTCTGCTTATCTTAAAAAACAAGGTGTAAGCACTAAACAAAGATCACAGAGCGATAATACATTAGATGAAGCAAGTTTTAAAACAGCAATTCGTCAAGGACTTAAAAGTAATGTACGTTTTATTAAAGAAAATCCAGACATTCTTGCAATAAATTAAAAACTGCATTAGCTTATATACAAGCAGGACACACAAATATTGATAAAAGTGATATAGAATAAGCTACTGTAATACAAGATAAATTTTAATCACATTTTTCAGATAAAGCTTTCACAATTATATATCTTATACTTATAAATAAATTACATAGTTAATAAATAATGAAAATATTATAAAAGCCTTGGACAATATTCTACAAGAAATCAAAATATTGAGTAATGAGAGTAAAATATGCTATATTAAACAAGAAACAGATATATTGTTGCATACAAAAAAAACAATATTACAGTTAAGCTACACAACCAGTATATTTTAATTTAGATCAGGAATAAATCAATAAAATAAAGTTATGGTTGACTGAAAAAGAACTAAATCTAATTGATTTTAGAGGTGAAGAAATAACAATTATTTAATCTTTAAAATATTAATAAATGAATACAAATACTGAATATATTAAATATGATAAAACATCAATAAGACAGGATAATGATGAAAATAGTAATAAAACAGCATAAAGCATTAAATATACAAACTAAACCTTCTCGGGCCTCGCCTTTTAGGCCCTTCGGTCCGCCTTGGAAAACTATAATAGAGCGATTAAATAAATACTATTCTAAATATAAAAATTAATTGCAAAAATTTTTTTTTAATAAATGAATGCACAAAAATTGATTAAAAAAATGGATCTTCAACATCCAATAACTACTAGTGATGCAATAAAATTTTGTAAATTTAAAAATTATTTACAACAAGAAAAATCACATTTAAATGAATCAGTAGCAACTTCAATTAGCATTAATAATGTAGATAATTTGTTTCTATCAGAGAATAGTTTCTTTATTATTGAGGTTGATTTTGTAAAAAAGTCAAATGGTACAAGATATACAGGTACAGAGTTAATTACACTAGTTAATAATAAACCAATGTTTCTATTTAGTAAAGTTATCCTAACATTTGACGATACAACTGTTAAACAGTATACCAGACCAGAAAATGTAAGTTTAATTCAAGGATTATTGAAATATAATGATGGTTTTAGTTCAAATAGAGGACATTGTCAATGCTGGTCATTAGACGATATTGAATATTCTGCAAAAACTGATAAAAACCCAGGATTTGCAAATATACATGATTTATTATTTAAATTTAATGCAAATGCAGGAGATAAAATAAAGGTCGTTTTATAATTCCATTTTCACATATCTTTGGATTTAGAGGTAAAATAGTATCAGGAATAGGAGTTTCTGTCGACTTTGTTAGAGTACTTAATGATGATGCTATATTTAAATCTAGTGCTCAAGCAACGGCAGGTGTGAATGATGTACTTGATGGGTTTATCAATATTACCTCTCTGAAATGGAGAATGCCTTATATTGAACTAAATTCTGAAATGTCAAGTGAAATATCTGAATATCTTACAATTTAACCAGACTCTGTATGAATTTATAATAAAACAACTAGAAACATTTCAAGTTTTACCAGCAATGACTTTAGATCGTAATTAAACTTCTATATCAGGACCTGAAAAGATTCTAGGTTTTGTTGTTGGATTTCAAACTAATCGTTTAAATATTCAAAAATCAAATATTTCAGTATTTGATCATTGTAATGTTCGAGATGTTTCTATATCTTTAAATAATGTAAATTATCCTAAAAATAAATTAAATAGTGGTAATGGTCTAGCTTGTATAGAAAACTATGATCAATATTTAAAATTTAGAGAACTATTTACAAATTTAGATCCAGAAATTGCACCATATGGATTTCAAACAGCTTATCTTTTGTAGTTTTTTGATACAACTTTTCAAGAAGATTATATTAGAGGCAACACATTAAGTATCAAAATTCATTTCCAATTTAGTGAAAATGTACTAGCAAATACAACTGCTTATTTTATTATATTTAGAGAACAAGTACTTTCCATGACTACAACAGGTGGTAGAAAAATGCAAGTTGAATATATGAGTACTTATTAGTACTTTGTAAAAATTATTTAATTTTTCTTTTATATAAATGAATAATATATTCACAGAAAGTCAATATACAGCTATTGGAAATGCGTTTACAAATAGAAAATGTGTAACATTACATCTAAATAAAGCTCATTTCAATAAAGATAATGGATATCCAATTAATTTAACACAAACCTAAATCAAACAATTAAATGGTGTGAGAGATAAAAATTCCAATTTAAAATTATCAATTTTACAATGTCAAAGGATTATTACAGACTTATCAAAACATATTAAATCCGGAGGTGCATTACCTCTTTCAGCCTTAATTCCGTTAATTACTAAAGCAGCTGCTATTAAAGGTGGTGTAGGCGCTGCTGCAGGAGGTGTAAGCCAAGTCGTTAATGCAGATAATAATAAAAAATCAGTAAAAGAAAGATAAAAATTTAGCTGAACAGAAAAGACATAATTTAGAAATGGAGTCAAAGACAAAGTCTGGAAGTGGTTTTTTTAAACCTTATCCTTAAAAGCACTAACAAACATAGAAATAAATAAATATTCTAGACAAATATGCGTTTAAAAGCCTAGTTTATTTAGACCTGTATATATGAGGGATAATTTACCACGAAATGGGCCAAAGGCCTTTGGAGGCGTAGCTGGTTTAAGCCCCTATGGGGTGCCTCAGCAGCCTAAAAATACCGAAATTGGAATATTAAATCTTGATAGCAATAATAACCCTGAAACTCATTGTACTTTATGGTATAAAAACAATAAAAAACACTATTACTTTGATTCTTTCGGTTATGGACCACCCATAGAACTATGTAATTATTTAAAAGCAGATATAGTTTATTTAACCAATAAATTACAAGAAATTGGGACAAATGCTTGCGGTTAATAATGTTTACAGTTAATGTTTCAAATTGTTAATAATAGAGGAGATTTTATACGTGTATGCGTAACACTAAAGGGTCCTTGACCTGCATGTAATAAAATAATATTTGTATAATAAATGATTTCAAAATTTGGATATATTAAAAGAACAAATAATGAGACAACATCGAATACTTTAAATATATTGAACAAAATACAAAGTTATGATGTTGAAATACGGAAATTAACTAATGAGACAAATGAATTAAAAGATAGTTTAGCTAATAAAAACATTAAAACAGAGAATCCTATAGGGTCAATAGAAGGAATAAAAGGTGATATTACTAACTAAACAACTGTTTTTGATAAAAAATTTAAAACAAATAGTACTGCAGTAAAAACAAACCTTGCTCTAATTAACAATCTTATTCAAAAAGATAGTAATATCAATAATAAGATATATACAGAAATAATTGAAAGTGAAAGAAAACTATAAGAAGAAAATATTAGATTTATTGATTTAATAGAAAGTAATAAACAGGCTGAAATTGCATCAAAAGATTCATTATTTACAAATTTAGATAGTCGAATCAAAACAAATCAAAAGTAATAAAAATTAATGAAAATATCAGACTTCTAGAAAAAAACCAGTAATGTTACTGGAAGCTATACCAACGGTCCTTCGGACACAACAATATGAAGAATATGTTATTGGAGGTCTAAAATTAACTAAATTAAATAATGAAATAGCATTTTTAACTGGTTTCATTTGTATTAACACACCTTTTTTTGAAACAACTAGTTTAAGTTAAAACGTTTGTGATATACCTTTTAAAGATTTTGCTAATACACGTATTAATTTTGAAACTAAAAAAGCTGAAATATTTCCAATATCAAATACAAGCTTACAAATTGGAGTAACTGATTACATACCTGGTACAATATATTGGTTTAACAGTATTCTTAATAATAATAATATCCTGTTGTTTTATGTTATCAAACAAGTAATTGTTAGCGTTCATCGTTCTATTGTTAGCGTTAGCGTTCGTTACTGTTACGGTTGTTAGCGTTAGCGTAAGCGTTACGTTAGCGTTAGCGTTCGTTAGTTTCAACGTTTGTTAGCGTTAGCGTTCGTTATCGTTCGTTATCGTTCATTAGCGTTCATTAGCGTTGTAATGTTTTTAAATATTATTTTATTTCGAATTTATTTTAATACAAATGGGTTCATGTATTACACATTTATGCCTTAACAGTAGATGTACTATTGTAAAGATAAGAAATTAAAAATATTGGAAAATCAATTTTTAACACTTGAATCACGTATTTATGTGCTTTTATTAAAAAATAAAGAACTTATTAAATGAATAATGAAACAATATTTGTTTCGAATAAAAATCCAAATTTTGAACATAGTTACCTGTTTCCTAATATATTTAGGTCTTTAGTTATTGGTGAAAGTAATTGTGGAAAGAATTGTCTAGTTATAAAATTTTTATTACAAAAACAAATATTAGTATATTGGTAGGAGATAGTCTCCAACAAGATACATATCAAATAATTATTAAATCATTTGAAAATAATCTATCAAAAAACCATGTGATTGCGTTATTTAAGAATCAAAACCGAATACAAAAAGATGGTATTTGTAAATTTAACCTAATAGAAAAAGTAGGTAAAGGATTGAAAACAAATCCTGAAAATAAGATAAATATAACAATATTTAACACTAAAGATGATATACCAGACCCTCGAGAAGTTGATTCTAAATTGAAAACTATTTTAATTTTTAATGATGTAATGAATTGTAAGAATCAGGATTTAATGAAAAGTTATTTTACAAGAAGTAGAAATAATAATATCTGTGTATTTTATGTAAGTCAGTTATATTTTGAATTGAATCAAAGATCTATTAGAATGAATTCAAATTTTTTAATTTTATTTAAATTATCTAATAAACATATACAAAACTTTTATAGTGATAGGATTGCGATAGATATGGATTTACAAGAATTTATGCAGTTTTGTCAAAAAGGTCGGGAAAAAAATTATTCCTTTTAACTATTAATTTTACTTCTAATGCTAATGAAAACCGATATAGACATAACTTAGATAATTTTTATATTCCTAGTAAATATCTAAAGTAATGGTGTACAATAGAAGTATAAACGACCCTGGTCCTCAATGCGCCGTGCCAGCGGCTCTAAAGGGTTTCACCTGCCACAAGGTGGCTTTGCCGCGCTTTGAAATTTAACTTATAAATGTTTTTCCTATATAATGGAAAAAGAAAATTGTAACGTTTTGCTGAAGGGCTATGTAAAATTGGGAGAATTCCAGATTGGTGAGAAATATCCTATTTTGAAATGTAAAATAGTACATTCTGAAGCATATAAAGTAGATCAAGTTAAACTGTGTATAAATATTGATGTTAAAAATAGTAAAAACGTTTATTTGCCAGCTCGTTGTATTAAAATGCTTATGCAGCCATTAGAAAATAATGTTAGTAGAAGTTTAAAGTATAATAGTCTAAAACCCAGTAAAATGTATCAATATCACGATATTAATATTACTGATACAAATAATCTAATTCTTTTGAATAATTAAAAAAAACATAATATTTTAAATATAACTATATTATTTATCATGCTAAAACTTTTTTTATTTTGAAATTGGGCGTCCAACATTTACTTATTAATTTTATTTTTATTAAATGACTAAATATATAAAATGTGGATACAGTGAAAAGCAAATATCAAGGAAAAATTGGAGTCACCATCTTAAATCTGAAACACATAAATATAATAAAAAAAGGTGCTCCTAAACTTGAATGTGAGATATTCAATGTTAAAGTGGTAGATACAGATAAACATTCACTAACTAAAACTCATATTGAAAATAAAAAAAGGGTGAAAACACCTACTAAAAAAACAAAATATTGTAATAATTGTAATAAGTTTTATTCTATAAAATCATGAAATAAGCATATAAAATCTAAAAAACATTTAGGTAAAAAAAAGATAACAAATAAAAGATTTAAGCATGATATTATATTTGAAGATAATGAATTTATACTGTATCAATCTAAAGAAGCTTTGGAAGGTGCGATTCTAACATTGAGCTTAGAATTCAAAAATGATACAAAAATGATAGGAATAGATAATACAGATGTATTATATAAAATTTATAATATTCCTTAAGAAAATCCAATAAAAAAATAAATAAAATTGCAATTAGTTTTAAATGGAACTTCTGGAATCTTTATACCTTCAACAGGAGAAAATGTATATCAAGATATGACCTATTCTTTTAATAATCAAACAATATTAAAAAAAGAAGATAATAATTCAAGTATTGCTAAATGTTTTAATAAACTTCAAAATAATATTAAGGAAAAAGACAATAATAAAGCCTATTATCACCTAAATAAGATCAATAAAATTGATTTTAAACGAGGAGAATATTAACCTTTAAAACAGTCATCTTATATAGAATTACCAAGATGGATATCCCACAAAAACGCGTGCATTAATATTAGAAATGAAGACAAAAAGTGTTTTAAATATTTTATGTTATACTATATACCTCAAAATGAAATTATAACAAATCCTCAAAGAGTTTTAAATTATATTGAAACTGATTGGAATAATGACTTTAACTTTGGTGGTATAGAATTTCCTGTAACTCTAGATGGTATACAAAAGTTTAGAACACAAAAAAATTTATCAATAAATCTTTATATTTTAGAAGGTGAAAGGGTTATAATTTATGATACTGGTTACATGAAACTAGGAATGAAAACCATGTTAACTTGCTTTTATTAACTAATAAAGATTTTAACAATCATTACATATTTATTAAAGATTTATCAACTACCTAGAAAACAGCTAACATCTCACACGGAAAACACTTTTATTTGTGATAGATGTTTTTATTACACCCATATTGACGAAGCAATACAATCACATTGTTTAGCATGTAACAATTATTTTAAAAGTTGTAGAGCAATCCTTTTAATGCTAAAAAACGATGAAAAAGCTAATATATTGAAATTCAAACACTTTTATAAAATAATAAAAGTACCAATAGTTTATTATGCTGATCTAGAATCTGTGATGAAAAAATTTGATTTTGTTGATAAAAACAGTACTTAATGTAATAAAAACATTAAACATGAAACTTGTGCTTATGCTTTCACTACTCTAAGTCAAAATAATATTTATAATACATTTCAAAAGTATACAGGATGTGGTGGAAAAGATAGTGAAAGGTTCGAAAAATTTAAATTACCTAGATTATTTAATGATCAAGAACACATATTTCGTAATAGTATGGTGTGACATTTTTGTAATAACGCTTTTATTGATGATCAATTAAATAATAAAGTAAGAGATCATTGTCATATTACCAGAGAATTTAGAGGTGCGGCTCATAATTTATGTAATTTAAATGTTAGAACTTTGTTAGATATACCAGTTTTCTTTCATAATGGTATGAATTATAATTTTAAATTTTTTGTAAGGCAACTTCATAAAATGATAAAAAAAACGAAACAGTATGTAGTGAATTAGAAATTGTACCTCAAACCGAAGAAAAATATTATTCAATAACTGTTTGTATACCTGATACCAAAATTACATTTACATTTAATGATTCATAAAAATTTTTACTTGCATCATTAAATGGGCTAGCATCTAACTTGAAGAAGGGTGATATCAAGAATTTTAAGAATTTGCTAGATTATTTCAAAGATAAACTAGTTAAAATTCAAGAGTTATTAACACAAAAAGGAGTGTTTCCTTATTCATATTTGGACTTTTTTAATAAAATTCAAGACAATAAATATCCTAGTTATGAGGAGTTTGATAATGACTTAAAAGATAAAAATATTTCAGAAAAGGAATATAAAAGTGGTGAAAAGCCATTTAATTATTTCAAAAATAAAGGAAATAATGAATATACATTTAAAGATTATATGGAGATGTATTTAACATGTGATGCTTTAATATTAGCTGATTGCTTTAAATCATTCAAAGAATTATCTTTACATCAATATGAATTAGATTCTGCACATTATATTACAACTTCTTGATTTTCTTGGAGTGCTATGTTGAAAATGACTGAAGTGGAAATAGAACTTTTAACAGATCTAGATATGCTTTTAATGTTTCAAGAAGGAATAAGAGGTGGGTTATCAGTCCTAATGAATAGGGATGTAAGAGCTAATAATAAAGATATAAGTAATTATGATCCTACTAAAAAATCATCATATCTGGCCTTTGTTGATGCTAATAACTTATATGGTGATTCTATGTCATTTAGGTTACTGATTTATGGGTTTAAATGGTGTATGGAAGATGAAATTAATAATTTAAATAACAATATAACAACATAAGATATTGATAGTGATATTGGATATAAACTTAAAGTGGATTTAGAATATCCTGAAAAATTGCAAGATTTACATAATGATGATCTATTTTGCCCTATGCATAAAACAGTACAAGATACTGAATTATCTGAGTATCAACATAGATTGAAAGAAAGTAAAATGTATAAAGGATCTAAAAAATTGATAGCTAGTTTAGAGGATAAAAAACGATTGGTATGTGATTATAGAACTTTACATTAAGCTTAACAAGATGGTTTAATACTAACAAAAATTCATAGTGCGATTCAATATAAATAAAGTTCCTAGTTAAAACCATATTTTGATAGAAATACAAAATTAAGGCAAAAAGTTACATTAATTTTGGAAAAAATTATTTAAAGCTCATGAATAATTCAGTATTTAGTGAAACAATAGAAAATATTCTAAAAAGACAAGATATCAAATTTTGCAGTAGTGAGGAAAAAGCTTTAAAATATGTAAGTAAAATTATTTGTAATCGTGAAACAATATTTAGTAAAGATTTAGTAGCTCTAAATATAAATAGAATGAGTATATTATTCAATAAACCAATATTTGTAGGATTCTGTGTTTTAGAAATGTCAAAATACAGGATGTATAAATATGTGTATAAGCATTTCAAACCTAAGTGGATTAATGGCGTAGAAATAATTCAAACCAATACTGATGGGCTTATGCTTCATATTAAAACTAATAATTTTTATGAAGATATAAGGAATGATATTGAATTATGGTATGAAACTAGTGATTTGGAAGTAAATAATATTTTCAGCTTACCCATTATGAACAAGGAGAAATTAGGTTGTTTCAAAATAGAAACTAATGAAAACATTGTTACTGAGTTTGTTGGATTAAGATCTAAAATGTTTTAATATTCAATTAAATGTAATGATAAATTAGTAATTAAGAAACGGGGTAAAAGCATACTCAAGCATATTGTTAATAAATATGAGATTAAAACGTATAGAAGAATATTAAATGGAGAAATTTAAGATAAAGTAAATTTCAATCAAATTAGATCAGATAAATTAAATATGTTTACTTTTAATCAATTAAAGGTTGAATTAGCTAATTTTGATGATAAAAGGTATATTTCAGATGATGAAAAAACTACGTAAGCACATGGGAATTATAGAATTCAATAGATTAAAATCATTAAAATACATCACTTACATTAGTTTTACTTATAAAATCAAAGTTGTAGTCGTAGTCGTAGACGTGGTCGTAGTTGTGTCCGAGGTGAATATGTGGTGTTTTTTTAAATTCCTAAAATTCTTAAAAATAGTCTTGTTATTTATCAAAAATAACAGATAAATAAATGATTTAATATGATTTTATGCTACTTTTCAAAACTGAGGTCGTAGGTCGTAGGTGTGTCAGAACATACATTTCCACACTACTTAGATCATAGCCAAAAACTATACATCGCATCTTAATCGCATTGTGAGATTTTAAAAGTTATTTCAATCGAATTGTTTTAAAAATATTTCCTGTGGCGTACAACAACGGAATGAATGACAGGGAGACAGAAGGGAGGACGGACAGACAAAACTATTTCATTAGATGCTTGCGCCGCATTAGGCGATGGTAAATCCGAAGTAGATGCTGAGCTCACGTAAAATTGGCTTAGTCACTGGTAAGCAATGCTTTTGTGGTAAGGCTTACATGAAGCTCTCGCAGTCAGCGCCAGTAAAAGTAGGCTAAATAAAAGTTTTGCTGGTGTAAAGAGCTAGATGATAATATTCGAATGACCGCATTTAAGAACGATGGCTTACACAATTCAGGCCACAAACGTATGTCTGTGGTATGTATTATTAAATACAGATCCGTAAAATAGTGATAATTGAAAGACGTACAAAATAACCGCTACCATGTATGAGCCATATACGTAGGAAGTTGGATGCCAAAAAATAAGGTGATAATCAAAGCCTAGTGCCCGGACCTGCGCATGGAGATCTTTGAAATAGACACTGCATTTCCAAACTCACGACCACAATACGACAATACTTGGCTGTCCTGTGAACGTGCATAGATAAGTACCCTTACTTGTAATGTGAATGTGTGAAAAGATTTTGTGCATTTTTATTAGCGAAACATGACAAGCTCACATCTCTGTATTTACCTCGTGGAATTTTCAACTCTTTTGTATTACTTTAAAACATGATTTCAACTTTGATCCAATCAAATTTAATTGTGGCTAGATGCC
Source organism: Dicyrtomina minuta (assembly GCA_949802685.1). NCBI lineage: Eukaryota > Metazoa > Arthropoda > Collembola > Symphypleona > Dicyrtomidae > Dicyrtomina > Dicyrtomina minuta. The sequence continues at coordinate 16,650,484 of OX461812.1, read as the reverse complement.
TAACCAGATTCTAAGCAGAAACTACACATCACTTTTTTCTGAAACTAGCGGACGATAGAAAGTTGTTTGAATTTAATTAGTTCAAACCGGTGACCTGTAGCGTGTGAAATGTAGCGTGTGACCTGCAGATATACAGACTTGCTCATCATCTTAACAAATTTAATGTTGAAGATAGGTGTTTGATATTGAACTGAAGAATTTAATATAATTTGTTATTTTTGGCTAGTTTAACCGTTCGCTCAAATTTACAATTGTAAAGTTGAAATGCCAGCATTCAATTAGTCATATTTAATGTCCTGTTAGATTTTAATACTATTTAAGGTCTCGATCACGGTCAAGACTACTATCTGTAATTGATTTACATAGAAAATACATTATTATTATTTTCCTCATTATTTCGATTTTAATTTTATTAAAATCGCATCGACTTCCTTCTCATTATATTCAATAATTAGGATCCAGATCTATTTCCAATATCTCAGCCTTCTAATAATCCAAATCAGTGCATTCTTCGCATTTTTGACCAGTCAGTGTCTCTTGAACTCAAGCTTGTACTTTGTGCTACGATTCCAAACCTAAATCAAAGTTCAGTTTCCCAAGCATTTAACATTAACTACATACTGGAGTCCACGTGGACTCCCATCCTACAGTGTATTAAATTATTATATAAAATAACCTGCTTAACACTAAAACCTACGACTTTGTCTTCTAACCTCGAACGATCCAGACTTAAAACTGATCCAAGAAATCTCTTGTATCTTGTACCATAACCTGTAAACTTTACTTACAATTACTTTCAATTTGTCTAGAAATAAATTACCTATGTTATTATTTTGTAGAAATTGTTAGTTGCAACTTTGACTGAGTCAACTGGAGGAAATTATTACTATAACTTCCATCAGTTCCCTGCTGCATAAATCCAGATTTAGGATCATTTTATTTCTAAGATTTTGCACTTACCTACGTACACGAAATTTGATACGATAGCTTTACAACCTGGAGTTTCAGATTTTGTCTTTTGCATAGACTTGAGTTCGCTACCAAACATGGTCCTTTGAACCGGATGTCAATAACCGGAAACTAGTGTCGACATTTTTCGAAACTATTTTATGCAGAAGTGTTTTTTTGTAGAAATTCAAAACTTTCAACTTACCCCAAGGTATCTGTTTTTTAATCCCTGGTTGTGTCAATGCAACTTGTGAAGTCAATCTATATCCAGTAACAGAACTTTGAAGCTTTTAAAATTTATCATTTATTCACCTCTAAGATTACTACAAATAATGGCAGCAAAATTTGTCTCTATGGCTGTTGCTAAACGGTCTTTAATATCCAGCCGACTGCGAAACATTCAAACAGCTTCAAATAAACATTTTTCAACTGAATCAGATCATGTGCAATTGAGTGCTGAAACATTACGTCTGCACGTGACCAACATAAAGCGGTACAATGACGAGTTGAAACAAGCTGAAGTTGTTGTATATAGTAATGTTACAGAAGAGACGGAACCCACAAATAACGAACAAGCTTCCCAGAAAGAATTCGAGAAACATGCAATACTTTATAGAAGAGCACAAACCATCCTAAATCAGTTGCCAGCACTTCCCCTAAAGCAAACATCGATAGACATAAAACTTCCAGCTCTGAAGCTTCCCAAATTCAGTGGCAACCTAAACGAATGGATTTCATTTAAAGATTTGTTTTAAGCTACTATAGCTGCTAGCAGACTAAGTGGGGCGCAAAAGCTTCAATACTTAAAAATCCACCTGGAGCGAGAACCAGCGAATACGCTAAAATCTTTTCAGACCACTGACAAGAATTATGATCTTGCTTGGAAAACCCTTATCAACAGGTACAAAAATTCGCGTCAACTGGTTTTACATCAGCTTTAACTACTAACTCGGCAGCCGACTACGACCAACGACAACTCTCAACAATTGTTAAAATTATTGGATGAAACTCTGGAGTGCTTCCGTGCCTTGAAGGTAATAAAAGTGGAAGTGGACTATTGCGATAAAATTTTCATTCATATAATTCTGGAACGACTCCAGAGTCAAGACAAGATTGGGTATTGCACTTTAATTCAACTGTGCTACCCACCTTTCAGGAAACAATTGATTATCTCTAAGCCAGAGCTCGTGCATTTGGGTCAGGACCAATTAAGCAAAATAACAACAATATCAAGCAAAATTAAAACCAAAAACCGAAGAATGTAGCAGCAAACACTGGTGTTACAGATAAAAGAAGCATAAAGTGTGTATTTTGTGACGGCGAGCATTTCTTAAATAAATGTAAAAAACTTTTCAAACCCTTAGTGTCTCAGCGTATAGACTGGGTAAAAAAACTTCTTTTGTGTCTTAACTGTTTTAAAAAGGACACAGTTACAAGAGCCGCAAAAGTAAATTCAAGTGCCAGCACTGCAAAAAACCTTGCTTCACTTCGAGAAGCAGACGCCTCCTCCTTACCCGCCACCAGAAACAGCAAATAAAAATATTTTTGGAAATATAGTCACAGTAAACAACAATCATCAAATATTGCTGTCCACTGCCCTCTTAAATGTTTATGACCGGACGGGTCATCTTCATGTCTGTCGTGCTCTACTTGACAGTGGTTGCTATGCCAGCATGGTGACAGAAAGACTTGTGCAACGGCTCTGCTTCCCACGCAAGAATGTCGCAGTCAACATTACAGGCATCATGCAGGCTGCATTACAACAAAGCACCAAGAAGAATTAAAATTTACGTCCAGAATAGAAAACAATTTTGTTGGTAAAATAAACGCGTATGTGCTCCCTTGTGTCACCGGAGACATACCTCTAAGAAAGTGTGCGTCAACGTGGCCAGCCATTGAAAAATTTATCTTGCTTATCCGCAATTTAACTACACAGGTGCTATTGATATATTGATTAGCGCCGACTTTCTGGCTTCAATAATGAAGAATGAAATGAAGTCTAGACCTCCTGGTTTCCCCATTGCTCAAAATTCGTACCTCAGATAGGTACTCTCTGGTCCCGTTCCTAGCAGCAGCCCGACAGAAAAACACTGCAACACAGCGACTGTCGTAATAAGTGCTACGCTCTATAAGTTCTAGAAACTTGAATCAGTTCCTACTTCATCAATATACACAAAAGAAGAAAACGAAGCCGAAAAACATTTCCTCTCAACATTCTCTGGAAATTAAACTGGCCGTGTTACAGTTCGATTGCCATTTAAAACCAATGCCAAACCCCTGCGGGACTCGTTGAGCATGGCTTTTCAAAACTTCTATCAGCAGGAGCAAAAATAAAGAAGGAGCCAGACCTTAGAATAAAATATTGTGCAGTCAAGAAAGAACTTATAGCAAGTGGCCATATAAAACTAGTTCGGGAACCTGAAGTACAAAACTTAAGTGAGAAAGTAAACTACCTACATTCCTAATCATCCAGTATTCAAAGAAGCCAGCTCTACTACCTGTACCCGCATCGTGTTTGACGCTTCTGCCAAAACTTCTACAGATGTTTCTTGAAATGAAAATCTAGTGGTAGGCCTCAAGCTTCAAGAAAATCTTGTCATTCACATTGTAAGTTATCGAACTCACGAAATTGCTGTGACTGCCGACATAGCAAAAATGTACCGTCAAATTAATATTGACAAGCCAGTATCTGATTTTCAACGCATTGTTTGGCGTGAAGATCCAGATCTACCTATACAGATCTACCGCTTACATACCGTGACATAAAGTACTGCATCCACCTCCTGCCAAGCCGTTAAATGCTTGCAACAATGTGCCAAGGAAGATGAAGCACATTTTCAACTGGCTGCTCCAGTCATCCTTTACAATTTTTACGTGGACGATGTGTTATCTGGCGAGTCTACTATACCACGAGCTCTGAAGCTCCAGTCTTAACTATTAAAACTATTAGCTACTGCCTGTTTCAAGCTTAGAAAATGGTCTTCGAACTGTGCAGAGCTCCCTAATTACAATACCAGAAAGCTTACGTGAAACGCAAGTGCCTTTTTGCCTAGATGAAGATTACTATTGAAGCATTGGGCATTGTGCGGTATCTAGCTACTGATATTTTTTCATTTACTGTTTAATTGATAAATGAAGTACCTCTAACCAAACGTCAACTTCTCTCTATAATCGCCCGTCTGTTCGACCCCGTTGGCCGTCTGGCTCCTGTCATTATTATTGGCAAAATAATTCTCCAGCTACTGTGGCTGCTAAAATTAGAATTCATTTTTCCAACATTCTTCCAGAAGATATTCAGGCTCAATGGAAATCCGTCTACGCAGAACTTAAGTCTCTGGAGACTCTCAAGATCCCACGTTCGATCCTCCCAGCTCAACCCGTCAGTCTCCAACTTCACGGGTTTTCAGATGCTTCCAAAAAGGCATATGCTGCAGTGATCTACCTCCGTTCTGTTGACATAGAAGGTAATGTACTAGTACACTTGGTAACTTCTAAATCAGGAGTGGCCCCTACAAAAACTCTAACTGGCTTGCCTTGAATTGTGTGGAGCCCACTTGTTATCCAAACTAATGGATACGACCAGTCGTACAATGCAAATACACAATAGTGAGTGTTAAGGGTGGACCGATTTCACTATAACACTGGCATGGATAAATGGATGTCCATCCAAATGGCAAATATTTGTCGCTAACAGGGTAAGCCAAATCCAGGAATTAATCCCTTTTCATCAGTGGCATCATGTGCGAGGTTCCGAAAATTTATCGGACGTCGCCCCTTGTGATTTGCTCTTTTCACTTTTGCCTGGGCATCAACTGTGGTGGCACGGGCCAAACTGGCTCCATGACAACCAATTTCTACAACAAAAAGTGCTGACTAGCAATAATACGACTGCCAGCAGTAGTAAAGAGAAACAAATAAATATTGAGTGTAAAATGAAAACTATTTTATTCATAATGTGGGTCTCGGTGACCAGTCAATTCTATACAAATCCCTCAAGTGGTCTCATATCAAAAGAGTTACTGCCTACTGTCATCATGAGAAAGTTTGAATGAAACTTGTTTAAGCTGTGTCATTTTCACCGTGCAGTTGCAGCTCATCAAGTTATGGAAAATTTACCGTCTTCCCGTGTCACACCGTCACGGGGTTTCCTACACTCTGGAGTGGATTATGCTGGTCTATTATAAATATTAAATCGGCTGGACGAGGTTAGGCCACAAAAAAATGCTGGGTTGCCTTATTTACATGCATGGCCACCCGCACTGTACATCTTGAAGCAGTCACCGATGCCTCCTCTGATACATTTATCGGTGCTCTTAAGCGTTTCGATGCTCGACGTGAAAAACCTGTTTCTATCGCCAGCAATACTGGTACTAATTTTGTTGGTGCCAATAAAGAATTAAAAAAGTCCATTTTGTTATGCAGCTCCCAGGACGTTATAAAATTCTTGAGTGAGGACAATATATCCTCGCGATTCAACCCTCCCTGTGCTCCACATTTTTGTAGAGTATGGGAAGCTGAGGTTAAGTCCTTCAAGACCCACCTCAACCGAGTTACGAAGCTCGCTTGAACTCTCGTCCCATCACCCCCGCCTCTCCAAACCCTGACGAATACATTTCTTTGACGCCTGGGCATTTCCTCATCGGGACTCCACTCACTGCAATACCGGAGCCTGACTACACGGATCTCCGTCTCAAGACTCTCAGCTGTTTAAATAACTTCATTTATGGACGATCCCCGTATGCATGTTAGTAAGATCCTATGTGAACGGCTTGTTTTAATTTACCGACCCTCAACTTCAATTACGTCATTTGTGTCTGTCGCCTAAACGATGCTAACCTTGCCTACCGCGTACGTACCTAGAGAGGGAGGGAAGTTTGAATTCTAATGTAATTTAAACGGCTGGTTTTTGTTTGAGAGAAAAAAAGTTAAAAAATATTGAAAGTTGCTCCAGTTAACTGCTAACTGTGCAAAAACTATTTATGCGATATTGCCCAAAAACTATACAGCACTGCGTGGGCGCTTTTTTAAGCGATTAAGTTGTTCAAAGAAGCTCAAGTCAAAACTGTGACCTGTAGCGCACGACCTACAGACATTGGGACTGGGACAGACGGACCGACAGACAGACGGACGGACAAAACCATTTCAATGGATGCCTATGAGCTAAAGCTCAGCATCTAATCAAGCTCAGCATCTAAAAACCAGTGAAGGGCTGTTCACAAATGGCGCCAGCAAAATTTACCAAACTTTTTGCCCACCCACCTAACTTGTCAACTTTTTCAGAGTTGCGTACTCTTTTCCTTGTTCTGCTCCAGTAAAATATTTTGTGGAAGTCGTCCTCCATCTGTTGCCAGTTGGTGAAATTCTTTCTTGTCTCATACCAGTCCACTGCCGCACCCCGCATAGTAGATCCAAATAGTTCGCACTTCTCTTTTTCGTCACGCACTTCTATGATGGCTGTGACTAGATTGAAATGATTGATATGGTCTTGCATACCCTCCAGTGCTTGATCAAAATATCGCTTCATATTTCCCCATGTAGGATCTTTCAAACTCATACTTGTATCAGTTATTAGTTAACTCCTGCCCAATAATTAATACTGTTATGCCTAACTCGCTAACAATATCCTTTCTTATTTCTCTTTGAATAGAAATCTACTTCTTAATTTATTAATCTAAAAAAAAATTTTAGTTAAAATTAAATTGGCTTAAATATAAAACTGCCTATTTTTGTTGCTCTATTCTACCTTGCTCGTAGATACCTACTCGTATGATTAACTTAACAATAATAAAATATTGAATAAGCGAGCAACAAGTTGATTGTGTCAAAACTAAACTGTTTTGATTACTTGAGGACTTATATAGGAGTTCCTCAATACGTTGGATTTTATACTAAATACCTTCTCGTTTTAGAATTCCCTTCGCGACCTACCTCGTCCACAATCACCCAATTCGATCGAAAAATATAATATGTAGGCTATTAAACCCTTTATATAGTCAACATATGCTCATTAGACTTCTCTAGTTAAAAGCTTTGTGAATATTAAGATTAAACATACCTCGTAAAAGTGTATGATGAACCCAGACTTCTGTTGCCAGTAACTTGACCGTAAACTCCCGTCCTCTCTCGTGTGTGTATTTGCCAGTCTTGTCAATATCAAATTGTTCTCCGTTTAAACTTGACTTCACTCGGTTTGTTATTATGCGTTTGCAGAATATTGAACTACTGAAGCTGATAAAATTAAGCAAGGTCGGGAAAAGAATGTAGGTAGTGTGCACTTTAAACTAATTAGGGTGTTTGGGTTTTGCACCTATCTAATTTACAATCAGCTGTCTATCCGCACTAGAAGCTTGCCTATTTCCTCAGCGCTTATCCCTGGCAATTTTCAAATCATCACCACGGTAGATACCAAAGGAAAATTATAAATAAAAAACAAATATTTTTTAAATCTTTTTTTAGAACAATTAGTTTTTATTTTTGCTGTGCTAATTGGTATCTCACCCTTTTCCTCGAGGCAGGCTTTATTAAATTTTAAATACGTTTCACAAAAGAAAATCAAATTTATAATTGCTAAAATGTATATTTTCAAAATTATTTTTAAAATCCTCTTTCAATACTTTAACTTTTAAGAAAATGATTGCGCAATACTAATACCTTGTTCAGCTTCAAACAATATGTTAAGTGTGTGGATTTGTATGCTGTGCATGCTAAGTAAATAAATAGGAGTTAAGTCAAACTGAGAGGATTAAGTTGTGTTTAACAATTAAATCACCGTTAAGTTTTAATGAACAGTTTGTTAACGATAGATTTATAAAAGGCTAACTATACAGAGTAAGAATGGAAATGTGTTAACGATTGAGCGTCTGGCAAAGGAGTGGCTGCTGCCTCCGATCTCATCTCTGAAGCAAGCTTACAATTAGTTAATTCTTATTGTTACTATCACATAATTCATGTTTTATCTTACACAATAATCAATACACAATAATCATCCCATGATGCATGATCTCATCTTAACTAATATGCTGTATCGAAATTGCCCTTCGCCACTTCCTCTGGCCTACATTATTGATTCTCTTAATTAAATGTTACATCTTCATACATTTATAATTAAATCATAAATTATATTTAATACATTATAAGCGATGCCTACATCGCTATACTTAATAATATGCATAAGCGGACATGCATGTGTATAGATACGAAAGGTAAAACTACGTTTCTTCGGCGCGCTATTTTTTGAACTACAAGTAGGTACATGTAAATCTAACACTTTTAATATTAACGCAGCTAATCTTAACTACGATAAAGAAAAGTAGGGAGCAAGAGCGAATGGCTGGCATGATCTAACAATGCCGTCCACCAAATTTATATTTCCTTATAGGAATGGTGTTCGGTACTGAACTGAAGTAATTAGTTTTTTTACTTAAAATCTAAAGTTTGTTCAACTTCACGATTTGTGAGTTGAAATTCCAGCATTATTTAGTCATATATAATGTGAATCTTATATTAATGTAAAACTGCCTACTTTTGACATCGACCAAGATGTTACATATCAGTGAGCTATTTCTAAAGAAATAGAAATTTTACCATGACTTTCCTCATTTCAAGCCCTTGATGTAAAGTTATATTCTTCGATCTGGCTCGGTTCCTTATCAATAATCTAATAATTTTAATTTCTACATTCTTTACATTTCCTAATTTCCGACCAGTCAGCCTCATCCTTAAACTCATGTTCTGTTACATATTAGATTCTGCCTTCTAGTCCACGTTGACTAGAACTACATTTATACTAATTACAATTACATATATATTTCTGCAAGCTTCGGATTCTGACCATGCGGTCCGACCATGCCGTCTTCTTCAATCTAATCAGACCAACTCAACCTAAAATCTCAGACTCACTCCAACCGTCTTGCGGATCAGACTTACAAACGATTCGCTTTACTTGTATCTTTTACCACGTCTATTGTAAATCATACATTCATTTACCTTCATCTTTTTATAGTTAACATAAATCTAATTTATTATTTTATAGAAGTTGTTGGTTTCTACTGTGTTGAGTCTACTGGAGGAATTATTATTTCCATCAGTCATTTACTGCATAATCCATATTTTAGAAACTACGACAATTCTATTATTCAGGGTTTTTCAATCTACCTTCACGGAATCTGGAACAACAGCTTTACGACCTGGAGTCTCATATTTCTGTTTTTACACGATTTTGGGTTCGCCACTAAACAAATGGTATGTCAATGACGTTACACAAATTACTATTCTAACATTGGGATCGTCCATAAATGACGTAGTTCAAATTATTACTATATTATTTGATGTTTCATAAATAAGACTGCTCGATTTATCCTTCTCCTATTTCAATGGCTTACAAAAATTGTCGCCCATATAACGATTTTATTGGGATTGTCCATGAATGACGTCGTCTAAATCATTCCTGATAAAGTTTTTGAAAACAATTTGCAAAAAGTCAATGGAAAAATAGCTGTCGCTGATCATAAGATCCCAATATCTTCTAGATTATTTTTGATCGTTACATTTATTAAATCTAATATACGCTGAAAGCTCAGCATCTACTTTAGGCCCACATTAGACAAATCCTGCTCGAAGCGCCGGATTTTTCTTCGGATTTCTTGTTTCAATGCACATATTTAACTGATTTTATGATTTAATGAATTTTAGGTTGAATTAGATTTGTGAGTATAGCATTTAATGAATCATTACTTTATAAATATATAAGAATATAACAATATGCATCCTACTATAACCATATGATGCATGAGGTTAAATGATTAATGTAAAATAAATGATGTAAATAAATAAATAAATTAAGTAGGTTAAATTATAAATGTAAATGCTAATTAGTAGAAATTTCCAGAAAGTTGGAAGACGTTCTGGAAAGATCCATAACTGTAAATATAAATAATAATTAAGTTAATTTTAGATATAACGGTAAATCGAACAATGGACTGCACGGTCACCTTGCATGACCGAAGCATATAAATACCGAGCCTGACCTAACCTTGACATTCAGTTGAATCGAAGATTTGGTCAAGGACACTCGCACTCTGTACAATTTACTCTCGTAAAAGAAATAAAGAAGTACTCTTAATTTTGGAAATACTCTCGGGGTTGTTGCTCAAGGTTTATTTTCATACGAAGGTTAATTCTGGAATTTGGAATTCATCTTTGGTTTGGTGTAATCGGATCTACTCTCAGGAAGGCATACGTACATATAGGTAACTATCATCACTATATAATAATACCATTAACTGAGTTAGATCTAGCGGTTACATTACGAGCATAACCTGCCAAACCATACGCGAGATTTTCCATGAGAAATTTTTTTTTCAAAAAGTGCGTCCAAAAAACATGGAATGGCTTAACAATATGATATGATGTTAAAACCGGCTCTGTGGCCGAGGGGAGACTGTCTCTTTCCTCGATAACTCGGTGGTTTCTTTTTGATCCGCTGAGCGAATCCTTAGCCGGTAGCGTACTTGCGTCTCGTTGCACAGAAGTTAGTGTAGTGGAAATGCTTGGTGGGGGGAGGTGTGTGAGAACTGTTTGTGCGCAACTAAGGGGATGTAGTGTACGTTTCCGTTCATTCGTGTGTAGAGACGAAGACGGCGTGCTAATTGTGCCTCGCAGGCTAACAGCTATTTCTTCGTGCAGTAGCATAGTTGCAATACCATTCAGCAGACCATGCATTGCGCCCTTCATATACGTGATGTAAGTGCATGGGGCATTCAGCGTTGGTTGTACTCGTTTTTACTTTGACTGGTCCTCAAAAGTACACTCAGGTGCAAATACCTTTCACCCTAGTCCTCCGCAAGGGAAGAAACTGAAAAGCTCCTGGAGAGGAGGATAATCTACCTGGACTGCAATAGAGGTCGGCAGTACCATAAGCCACAATCCATATATACATTTTAGTTCGTAAGACACCAGCTGTGCAATTGTAACTGACTTCCTTTGGGAACGCTCCATAGGTGGTGTTCAGACTTCGTGTCGTTCATACCGAGGGGAAATGTTTGTTTGCATTCACATGCTAGTACAGTAAATACGGTGCTCATATCCAACTGGGATTTAGGAGCTGTAACCGGACATAATGATAATATTATGATATGATGTTAGTACTGACATGTGTATTTCGGTCGATGAAATATGTTTCGAAAAAACGAAAAAGGCCTCAAAATGGATTTTAATCCTATTTTCTATTTTTTTTAAACATAAGCACAATATTCTAAAATTTTGTACGAAAATCCATTTGAAAATATTCTATTTTTTTCAAATTTTATATGCACCTACCCTTGTTTAGTCAAAAGTTTGAAAAAATAAAAGAATTCAAAATTTTTTAAATATTTTTTAATTCAATATATTTTAAAATGGAATTGAGAATCTCGCTTACGGTTTGGCGGGTTATGATCGTTAGCATCTTATATAAGTGTTTGGTGGGAAAATACCTGGAAGGAAAATATCCGGGGGGATAATGTCCGCGGGGGAAAATGTCGGAAAATAAAAAAGATCAGGCAAAACTAGAGTCGTTCGCTAGATGAGAATCCATTTTCTTTTTGAAAATTCCCATAGTTTCACGTTGCTCCAAAATACTTCTTTGGTTGAGGAAAATTGTAAGGCAAGGAAGAAAAAAATACAGATGCGACTCAACAAGGTTTCGAAAAACTCACAAAAACCAAAGTTATTATTATTTTGTAGTTTTTTCACAGATAAAAGTTTTTTATATAAATCATTTTTTAGACTGGTCTGTGGACTTGTATTGAATCTCTTGAAACTTGAAACGTTTATCCTGTTTTGAAGTTTGAACCCTACAATTTTTCGAATAATGTGAATGTGAACATGTTGTGATTGTTGTTTGTGACTTCTGAGATTCATTATTACATTAATTCTATACAAATTCTATTTGAAGTTAGCATTTTGATTAATTTTCAGATTTTAGTAAATTATTTTAGTTTTTTAGAATGCCATAAACACATGAGACAATTAGTCCGTCCTTCCGTTGAGTGATTGAGTGGGCTGGGATACCCGAGGCCATTTTTCCAAATAAATAAATAAATAAATAAATTTCGAGGTAGTTTTTTTCAGTATTGTAAAATTTTGAAAATTATGTCACAAGGACTTCCGACGTCACTTACTGTCACCCTAACTGCAACCGCTGTTGGGGAGGGTGAAGAAGCGGATGCAATTTGTGAGATTGTGGATGGAGACCAAGTGGTTGTACAACCATTCGGAATTGGAAATGCTGTGGGTAGAATTTTACTTCAAGCCAATAATAACAATGAGGATCGGATGGTTTCCCGTCTGTTTCAGTGTAAATTTATTACATATGCGTTTGCGCTTGTTTGCTGGGTATGGATTTCCAGTTGTAACTAACTTTCTTGTTTTTCCTGTTATTAACATGTTTCATCGTATCAGAGCTATGTTCTATCACACCTATCACTATATGTAGAATTTGATATAGTTGTTTTGCTGGTATTCATGAATACAAAGGTCACTATAGGTACATTATTTAAGCTTTATAAATTACACTAAACTAACCAAATAGGTCTATACAATGTTTGACGTCGTATTTACATCTGTTCTGGCTTCAAAAAAGACTAATGTTCTACTTGCGGAAAAGCATCGCTGGGGCTTTGAAGGACCGTTACTTGTGACACAAGCTATACTTTCTGTTTTCTTTTCAACGCTGGCAACGCAAGTTATTATTAGAGGAATAAGGATCTCGTCCAAATGTTATTTTTTAGTAAATATGCTCATAATTATGTATTTTTCTTAGCTTTTGATATTTCATTTAATCTGCTTTAAACTTGGGCTCGGTTGCCAATATTTGTAGTAGATATATCAATATTTCCATACTCAAAACTAGTGTTTAGGTGGATTAATCCTTGTGATATCAATAATTTCTGGTTGGATTTTTAAAGAGGATGCACATGGTCATTATTTGAAAGACTCTAAGTCTGCTACTCGTATTGTACGGGACAGAGTCCGGTACCAGATTAAGAATCATTTACACGGCCTCATTCCTTCCTGGTTGGAGCATTTTCAGAGGGATGTAAGTTAATTTGCAGCAACGAAGTGCAAAATTAATTATAATTAAATCCTTGAACGTTAAGAAATTATGATCAAACAAATATTTATTAAAATTTGTAGTCAAAATGTTGTGGATTGGACAGTATTAATGACTGGAAAACATTTTGGGAAAAGCCCGACGTCCCCGATTCATGCTGCATTAAATACTTTAAAGATTGTGGACAAAGTTTTTTTAGCCTACACAATCAGACAAAAAATATGCACTTTGTGGTAATAATTTTTTAACGGATATCATTCCTCTACACTTAAGTAAAAAAAAGTTGTTTTTCGATAAGCGAATGTTATCAATAATGTGAGTAAAATTTTGGCATTTGAAAACTTCAATATAATAGGGTTGCAAGGGCAGCGGAACAAGTTTCAGTTCAAATAGTTTGCTAATACTGGAGCAAGTAAAATTTATGGAAGTATTCCTAATGATCTTTGTTACACTCATTTGGCTTTGTTGCTGGGATAAATTTCTATCTCCACAAGAACAAGAGTTAGTTATACGCTACGCTCAACCCAGAAATGATGAGGGGGATAGATCACAGGAGCCATCGAGGCCAAACCCTGGCAATGAGCAGGATCAAGATGAGTCCTCGAGTATTCCAGGTCATTTATATATCGTGGCAGTGGATAGTCGTCATAATAATCAGAGAGGTGGTGGAGATTTGTTGGGAGTTAAAAGTCGAGATACTTTAACTACGAAAGCCCAACATAATTTTCAAAGTGGTGACTACACTGAGATCGACCCACCCAAAGCACCATATCACCCACACCCGGTTAATTTAATTCAATAAAATAAAATTATAATAAGTGTATGACTGTATTATGTAAATCGCGTAGTGTTTTTTATTAATCACGCAAGGCAAATTCTATAGCAGAAAACAGATTCAGTAAAAAAACAAAAAAGAATGTTTCTTTAATAAACAATAATGATGTACGTATACCCAGTTGTGTTACACTGCCTAATACAATAAATCACTTTTTTTCCGTCGGTTTTAATGCAATTATATTTTAAACCTACTGTAACTTAAAAAACGAAACAAAGCACCAGAAATAAACATATCGAGAATAATCTTTAAAAAACGAGGATGATGTACTTTTATGGGAAATTGTGTAAAATAAGGTTTAATATTATTTTACACAAGTCTGTAAGGCAGAAACATTTCAGTAATTGATACAAGAATAGAAGATAGATTAATACGGTTATAAAAGTTACCTATGTTAGTCGATTTCTTTCACTACATTTCATATTTAAACATCATTTTCGTATTAATAATAAATAATCCTGATTTTATACAAAAAAGCTCCGATATGTCAAATAAAGAGCTTATATGGGCCAACCCTTTTTTGCACCATCCCCATTTTGGCTTCCAATATTTTGTAAATTTGATTACACATTCTGCTGGCCTAGCATTAGAACTGCAGTGAAAGTTGAGGACAGTAGAAGGCGAAATTCTTGCGTCGTGCATAGAAATTAGTTCCCATTTCGAAATAATAATAATGTTTCCCGAGAAGAATCATGAAGGATTTGAGGTAAGTCTCTTGAAAACCCGCTTGTCACTGTTTACACACTTTTGAAGCTTGAGTCACTCGGAAATTTTTCCAAAACTCCACCCTTAAAACTTATTAAATATATAAATATAAGGCGAATTACAAGCTTAATGATTTTAAAATCACTAAAGGAGATAACGTATGTTTTTAAGTCACTTGATATATGTGGCACAATTAGAAAGCACTGATTTTCTTTCGTTGTTTAGGAATTATTGGCAAGTAATGGACTGGAAAACCATCCTAGTAATAAAAAACAAATCAAATTAATCTAAGTATTTGGACAAATCTTCGAGCTGAGTGACGCGTGATTACACAAATGGTTCTTTAAATTTAAACATAGATTATTGTTATTAGGTCTTACTGCGTCACACGGGAACCGCCCTATTGTCCCTGCACGTACATTCCAACGTAATTGCATATGACGATCCTCTCCCGGAGGTTTTTGTTTTTCCCAAAATGTTTTATACCAGTGATACAATGCAACAGGATCGCGTCTGATTTTCATGGGAATCTCCAGTTTCTTTTTTGCAGAAGTGCCTACCCGAGTTGAATGAGTTAGTTCAATTATGTTAAGATAGAAAGAAAATTGCGACGTTATTGAACCGATTGTGCTATATTAACAATTTGCATTACCTGTCTCGCTTGTTGTGCCACTTGGGTCATTTCCTAAGCCAGTTGCCAATATATGTTCCATAAGATAAAGAAGATTAGTGTCCGAAAGTGTACCCGTGGAGTTGGTACCCTCATCCTCCTCACTAGGCACATCTACTTCGCTCCTCAACGAAGCGACCAGGGGATGTTCAGTACGAGGATGTGGTTTGACTGAGGGAAGCTCTTTACCAGAGCTTTGCTCATTAGTTTTTCCTGGCAATGGGACCTTTCCTCGTGAGCCGTCAATTTCTGTCTGCATCGGCCGATTATTACTTTCTTGAAGGGGGACACGGCGAGTTGGCGAATGTGCAGATACATGAGTTGTAGAATCGTGATCAGAACTTGAATTCGTTGAAGTTCGTGTGGCACTTGCACTCGCGTCGGCAGTAGTAGTAGGCGTGGATTTGTGGTTGTTAGATTCAGATGTGTCCAGAGTAGAAAATTCTGAAGAGTCTTCTACCCTGCGTGGTTTATATTTCTTTTGCTTTGATTTGGGCGTGGAAATCAAACGAGGACGCGATGATTCATCAGTCGTATCACGATGAGCAGGAAGATGTGAAAAATCAACATTTTCTGAATCCCTTGTGGAATTCGAATCATTTACCGTACTGTAGTCAGTTGTATTTCCAGTATGACCTAATCGCCGCCTTCGTCGTTTTTTCGTTTCATTTTTGACAAGTTTTCGTAAATCTGACATGTATCAAATAAAATTTCACTGTATTGAATATAGGCATATATAATATATTGCCTGACACTTGAATAGAAATAACTCAAACTCAAACTCATAATGACGAGAAAGATTCAATTTTAAAAACTTATTACACTCTTACTCTTACTACATGCCTACAAAATCCTGGCCTGTAAAAAAACGATCAAGTTTATAGACATACACTGACAATTAAAAACTAATACTAATAACTGAGTGCTAAATCGCTAATTAAAATTGAAAAATAATACTACCTTTAACAAACTTTTCCATATCATCGTCGTTCAATTCGCCGTATCCCATTTCAGACAGGTAATCCTGGATTTCATGGCTTGTAAAAACCAAAGGCATTTTATAGACCGAATTTTAAAAGAAATATACGGTCGATTTTAGGATAAGATAATATTATAAGGTTGAAGGCGAAGGTGCTACAAGACAAGAAGGTACCAGGACCAGGTCAGAAGTGTCATATATAATGTAAAACCTTAATTCGAGTTTGAAATATCAAATGATCATGAAACTTTAAAATACGAAAAAAACATCTCCCGGTTTTCAATCTTAGGAAGACACCCGGTTCTGGCCCTACAAGCTCTATGCAATTTTCCCGCATTTACTTGCACTCTGTCTAACTAATACTGGCAGCTATTACTTCAACTTTAACGGTCACTGTCTCGTATCACCAAATCACCAAACAGGTGGGCGTCGACAGGCAATTGACAAATTTTTACTTACCAAATAGGCCGTTGCCAACTGTGTAGGCAAACTGTACAACTTGACAACTAATGTGGCAACTTGCCACATTACGCAGAGCCAATGATGGGCAGAGATGTTTCCTGTCGGCCAGGAGATGAGTTTTCAGTTTTGAGTTTCCACTTTCCACTCCGGTCGCTGCTGGTGGCAATGAAGCCAACTTTTTGAGTCCATTCGTTTCTTAACTTATTTGTGCGGCGGCTCAGCAAATTAATACAAATTCAAACTTTGAACTGTCAACAATAAAGATCTTTTCGGTAAATTCTTAGAGTGCGCTTTCCTGGTGCACAAATGATGCATGCACCAGCACAAGTTATACGCACCAGTCCCCGGCACCAGTTATACGCACCAGTCTCCGGCACAAGTCACCGGCACCAGTTACACGCACCAGTCCCCGGCACCAGTTACACGCACCAGTCCCCGGCACCAATTACACGCACCAGTCACCGGCACCAGTTACACGCAGCAGTCATCGTCACCAGCTGTGAGTTTTCGGTACCAGTAGGATACGCCTTAGTAAAAAGATTAGTTTAAGATTTGTATTGTATTAGGAATGTAGAATGCTGATGCATGAAATGTGTACACTTATTTCAAAGGCTGTGATGCTTGTGATGCAGTGTTTTGTTTATGTTTGAGCTCTAGATTCTCATCTATAATTTATATAAGAGAAATGTTTTGTAATTAAACATTATGTTAATGCAATACAACGAATAATTATACATAACCTGCAATGCAATGCAAACCTAAGCTAATGTATTTGGTTTTATAATGGCGCAGACAAAACATTCTGCAGTTATAAAAAGCTTTTACGTGAGTTACGTGGGGTACTACAGCTCCTTAGAACACATTTTAGAATTACTGATAATTTCATAATTTATACAGGTAAGGTACTAGGCTACTAGATTACTAAAAATGTCCATAGTTACGTTAATCAAAAGTGCATTTGTGTGTTGAAACATATATCCTGTATTCTACTCAAGAGCCAGCTCATTTAATTCCGGCAAAACTACAAAAGATAATGCACAAAAAGAAGTGTGCCTATTTTAGATACATTAAATCCTCTCAGTCTCAAAAATACAAAACTTGGCTAGCATACAAAATAATCCAAAACCGTGAAGCCAGCCTTAGACTGCAAAATAGAATTTTGTTGGAAAGAAAATTATGTGAGAGTGCAAAACAGAATCCTAAAGCCTTTTATAGGTATTGCAGTGTTAAGAAGAATCGCATTCCAATACCAATGCTAATTAAACACAATGGAGAAATTACTAAATCTTATGCACAAACAGCTGATTTATTAGTTAAGAAATTTGAAAGAGTTTTTGTGCGTCAAAGTGATGTTTCGAGTGACAGTAGTGATGACGCTTACGTTCATTTCCCTATAAAATTATCCAGTCCAGAGCAATTTTAAATTAATTCTATTGATGTTTATGAAAAGCTGAAACACATTAATCCCTATAAGGCCCCCGGACCAGATGGTATTCATCCAAGAGTATTGAAAGAATGTGCTTCTGTTTTGTGTGTTCCACTTTCAATGATATTTCAAGACTCCATTGACCAGTCGCAGCTTCCTCTAGATTGGAAAAGTGCTAATGTGACCTGCATCCATAAAAGCGGATCTAAGAGTGACCCAAAAAATTACCGACCCATAAGTTTGACGTCTATCTGTTGCAAGCTTTTAGAACAGTTTGTTCGAGCAAAACTTTTTGCAAAATGCAAATTTGCAACCCATCAACACAGATTTCTTTCAAGAAAGTCGTGTTTTACCAATCTGTTGGAGCTTTTAAAGCTGTTACTAGACTTGTGGATGAGGGAAGTACAGTAGACTGTGTTTATATCGATTTTTATAAGGCGTTCGATAAGATCCCTCATAACTAGTTACTGGAAAAGTTAAAAGAACGTCATCGCCTCGATCTATATCTCATTAAATGGCTAGACTGTTTCTTAACTGATAGATCATACCACGTGGTAGTAAACAGTGAAGTTTCAAAGAAGAAAAAAGTCATTAGTGGAGTCCCACAGGGAACTGTTCTAGGGCCTATTCTGTTCCTTCTTTACGTTGATGAGATGGGTGAAGTTATTCACAGCTCTCTTAAGCAGTACGCAGATGACTCTAAAATCTATAGAGCTAGGAAAACAGATAGTGACTTCTACTCACTTCAAAACGACATCGATAATTTGGTAATATAGTGTAATCATAACCGCATAAAATAAATATTGGAAAACCCCATCTTGTTCACTTCAGTGCAAAGAAAAGCGAAAATCCTACATACTCTTGTAACAATGCTGAGTTGCAAAGCTCAACTTGCGAAAAAGATTTGGGGGTTAATATTGACAGCGAGTTAAAGTCTTCTTAACACTGTCAACAGGCTATAAGAAAAGCCAAATCAATGTGCTAACAAACTAAAAGAACCTTTAAACATTTAGACAAGTACGAACTTCGTACGCTTATTGTATTATTTATTCGCCCCTTGCTCGAATACTGCAACAGTATTTAGTGCCCAATTTAAAAAAGTGACAGTGAGAAGATCGAAAAAGTTCAGAAGCTACCAACTTGGCTTCTACAATTGCTCAAGAATTTGCCTTATGAGGCGAGATTGACGGAACTTCGAATTTTTTCACTCGAGGATAGAAGAACACGAGGAGACTTGATTGAGACATTCAAGTAAATTAACAACAAATATGATATTGACCCCTCTGCTTTTTTCGAAATCGACATGAAGAGCCGACATGTTCCGTTTTTAAAAAAGAAACCTGTGATTACCAACTCCAGACACCATTTCTTTACCCAACGGGTAGTTACAGAATGAAATAATCTTCTAAGTGATGTGAAAAATGACAAATCAGATTTATATACAGTAAATTCGTTTAAAAATATGTAAGATAAGTATAAAGGGTGGTGCTTTGGCAAAATTTCCGAGTGAATCAAGCTTCAAAGTGTTTAAACAGTTACAACCGGGCTCAACAAGAGACTTGTCTTAAAGTCTTCCGGGAAAAATTTTATTATTATTATTTTAATGAAAAGAATCAGAATCTGAAATTTCGACACGTTTTGGAAATTACATAAAAAAATATTTTGCCAATGCAATTTCCGAGTGCGCAGCATGTTGTTGAGCCATTTCTAGTTGTTTACGATGCTTTTTTCAAAAAAAATATTGCTCAATAAAACTAGCGTAAACGTTGGCGGGGTTTGCTAGTAAGTGGTATTCAATAAACGTCGTATTCAATGCTAGACTTAAGTCACTAAGAATAACTTACGTAAGTCAAAAATTTAAGTAACCTCAAAAGGTTACTTAAATTGCAAATAACCTTTGACACTAGGTTTGTGACCTTCAACAGCATTTTATAAGATTTTAAAAGAGAAAATTAATTTTTGGAAAACAATTTTCTTTTAAAATAAGCCATAACTGATTTAAATTGGTTACAATTAAATATCAATGCATATTTTTGGATTACCTCATTGACTGTATAATTCTTAAGTTGAAAAGTAAAGCTGTCTAGGAGCCTTCTCAGTAAATTTTAATGTCAAAGTTACACAAGAATGCAATAATAATTTTAATTTTTTAAATATTTAGTTACTTGAGCCTTATTACTTGTGATCTAGAAGTGACCTTTATAGTTAATAATTCATGATAAATGTACATAAGGTAAGTCAGTGTTGACTACTGACAGCTTATAGAGTCAAGAGTAGAGTACACACAACAACTATTGTTCGAAACCGTGTGCTGGGAAAAAAAGGGCTGGTGCGAATGCTTCTGGTACTACAATGCTTGTTAAGAATAGCCTGGATACCAGTTTTATAGAATCGAGTGGTACGAGTGTAATAGGTACGGGAATGAGTTGTAAGGGTAAGTAAGGTACAAATACGAATCGTGCGGAAACGATTTGTGTTAGTTTAAATAGTCTAAGGGCTATTTGTACTTGCGTAAGTGGTTTCGGTAAGCGGTGGATTAGGTTCGATAATATTTGGCAACAGAGGTGCCGACCGGAGTAGCGTCGGTGCAAAAGGCATCGATACGAATGTTACGGGTACGAGAAGCACCGGAATGAGAACTAGAAACTATTTATTGGTTGAAATGGTTAAAAGTAATATTTGGATGACATCATTTCAAATCAAATCAAATTTATTTGTTTAAAGTGTTTAAAGGGATAACAAAATGTTTTTTTTGTCACTGAACACCACTAAACTGTATTACATTGTAACGGATTTTAAGTCAAGATAACTTTTACAATTTATCAAATTTGCCAATGCTAATACTTATTTAAATGAATAAAGGGTCATGATACGAAATTAACTTCTATTCTTTTAGACACTGTGTACTGTACAACTGCATCTACAAATTGATTGTGGTTTGAAAATTCTTGAATGTTGGCAGGAATAGAATTCCAAGCCTGTACTGCTGCAAAAGAGAAACTTTTTTGTCCAAATTTTCCAACTTTCGTTGTATGTAATTGGTTGAGAGGTTTGCGTACTAACCGCGTGAACGTGTCTCTTCTGTTAGTTATATACTGGGACAACATTTATTTAACTTTGCTTTCAGAATTTATGAAATGCTTGTGTAAGAATTTCAGCTGATTTAAATTGCGACGTTCATCAAAGCTTAGCCAGTTCATTTTTTCTAGGATGTCTGATTTGAAGTAAGTACTAGACACCTTAAGTCCAAATATTTCTTGAATGATAATCATAATCATTTTGTTTAGTTTTGCTATCTTGGTTTCGCAAATAATGCCCAAGATTATAATTCCATATTCCATTGTTGACAGGATAAGACTTGTTGAGAAAACATTAAGATCGCTTGGACTATTAAATGATTTGTTACGGGATACAAGCTTTGTTCGTTTATTAAATTTAGTACACACTGACTTAAAATGTTCTTCAAAATTCATGTGGATCAAGTGTAATTCCGAGGTACTTAAAAGTAAATACTTGTTTTATTTCTACGTAGTTGATTTTGATTGAAATATTAGAACCAGGTTTGGGCTGACGGGAGTACGGTGAGCCGGAAACCATCCATTTTGTTTTTTTCATACTAATGACCATCTCATTTTCTTTAGACCACTCAAATAACTTCTGAAGATCCTCATTAATCGCTTCCTTAACTTGTCAACGGTCTTTAGATAAATAGTAAAGAACAAGGTCATCAGCGTATAAAATACACTTGCATTTAGTAAATAATGATAAAAGGTCGTTAATGTAAATTGAAAAAAGAAGTGGCGACAGACAGCTGCCTTGTAGGGTTCCCTGTGTTATGGTTTTAGCTTCCGAAATGCAGTTGCCAATTTTGACTTTAATGCGACGATCGGTAAGATATGTAGAAAACCAGTTTAACATGTTACCTCGCACACCTATATGGCCAGGTTTACGTATGAGAATTTTGTGAAAAATCATATTAAACGCTTTGGTATGATCTACAAACACCGCAGTAGTGTGAAAATGTATGTTCTGGCACACCTACCACCTACAACCTCATTTTTGAAAAGTAGCATAAAATCATATCAAATCATTTATTTATCACTATTTTTCATAAAAAACAAGACTATTTTCAGGAATTTTAGAAATTTAAAAAACACCACATATCTACCTCGGACACAACTACGACCACGACTACGACTACGAGTACAACTTTGATTTTATAAGTATAACTAACGTAAGTGATGTATTTTAATGATTTTGATCTATTAAATTCCATAATTCCCATGTGCTAACGTAGTTTTTCCATCATCTAAAATATACCTTTTATCATCAAAATTAGCTAATCCAACCTTTAATTGATTAAAAGTAAACATATCTAATTTATCTGATCTAATTTGAATTAAATTTACTTCATCTTTAATTTCTCCATTTAATATTCTTCTATACGTTTCAATCTCATATTTATTAACAATATGCTTAGGTATGCCTTTAATCCGTTTCTTAATTACTAATTTATCATTACATTCAATTGAATATGAGAACATTTTAGATCTTAATCCAACAAACTCAGTAACAATGTTTTCATTAGTTTCTATTTTGAAACAACCTAATTTCTTCCTGTTCATAATGGGTAAGCTAAAAATATTATTTACTTCAAAATCACTAGTATCATACTATAATTCAATATCATTTCTTATATCTTTTGATATCTCAGTCTTTCACCGGCATCCGACCGAGAAACACCAACGCAATGGAGCGGTGAACTTTAATTATCATATTGGTTACTTATCTTTTAACGTTGAATCTGCGCTCCCAGTGCAATACAGCCAGTGCAAAAGACCACGCAGCACCACTCAGCTGCCACAGTGAACAACCACAGTGTACATACTGTAGCTCATACAAAGCATTAATACTCAAAAATGGCTTAATAAAGTCGATCTTGCACACCCCCCTACTAAACATATATATACACACCGATACAAGGCTAGAAACTTCCTATGCAGAGTATACGCAAAACTACATACAGTGACGAAACTTCAAATTGTGCTACTCTTAAGCGGAGTAAATACAATCAACCCTGGCCCAGCATGTAACATATGCACCTTACAAGGAATAAAAAACCAGCAAGAAATTTAGTGTACTAAGTGTCTAAAACGTTTCCACAGAACATGCCTTAAAATTTCATCTAACGAATTCAAAATAATTAAAAACACAGCGTGGATGTGCCTAAATTGCAAAATTCCAACCATACCCTAGTGCCAGATGTGTAATAAAAATAATGAAAGGTTTCTAATAACAAAGTGCACTACATGTGACACAACATACCATCAGTGTTGCATTCGAAAATCTTGCAATGTTAAGAAACTAAAGGCCGACTGGAACTGTGAAAAATGTATACTACCTAATTATAACTGTCACAGCTTACATCTAAATATAAAAACAGTAACACAGCCTGTAGTAAAATTAAATAAAGGGACAAAACTAGGCCACCTCAATGTAAGAAATATTTTATCTGGATCTAAAAAAGACGACATCAAGGTGCTGTTACACAGTATGGAATTTGACTTTTTTATATTAAGTGAAACGTGGCAAAATAACAGTATAAATAGCAGTGAGTTGCAAATCCCAGGATACAGTATAATAAGAGAGGACCGAAATAGACAAGACGTCAAACAAGGAGGAGGAATTTTAATTAATGCAAAAGATAACTGGACCATAAAAAAACAAGACCCTTCTTTTAAAACACCAATAGAATCCATGAGCATAAATGCCAGCAAACCATTCCATAAACCACCTAATATTATTGCCGTATACTGCCCACCAAAATTTACTTCCAGCTTACGAGCCGAATTAAAACCAGTGCTGCAAAATCATGGAGCAAGGGAAACATACCTACTTGGGGACTTCAACGTGGACCACTCGCATTCAAATTCCATAGCAAAGGAATTTAAATTTACGACAGTGGAATGCGGATTCCGACAACTAATTAAAGAAGTGACAAGAACAACGACTACAAGTAGTACAACCATTGACCTAATACTTACGAATTGCCCTGAACTCCAAACGCAAAGTGGAGTAATAACAAACACTATAGCCGACCACAACCTTATATATACAGTAAGGAATTTTTCAAAATATAAAAAAGAAACGAAAGTAATAACCACACGAAGCATTGAAAAAATTGATTATTGCCAACTCTTACACAAATTCGAAACCGCGCCATGGAGTATGCTTGATTTCTATATAAACGTTAACATTGCCTTCGACTTATTTCTACAAACAACTAGATATGTAATAGACTGTGTAGCCCCAGTAAAAAAAGTGCGTACAAACACAAATAGGCCTAAATGGCTACCGGCAGAGATGCAAAACATCATAACTACACGAGAAAAACTAAAGAAACAAGCAGAAACCACACACCTTACTGAACACTGGATTGAGTACAAAGCAATAAGGAATCAAATAAATCGTAAAAAAGACTCACTAAAAGCAAACAACATAACCAAGGCCACCGGCAACTCTAAACATAACAGCAAAGAAATATGGAAATCAATTAACAAATTCACAGGAAGAGGAGAAATGCAAAACTAAATAAATCCAATACAAACTAATGACATAAAATATACAGAAGAGATCGACATTGCAAATTCCTTATGCCAACAATTTACGTCACCACAACCTAACTACATTAAAAACATAGATCCACTTGATTTACTACAAACTGCCACTAAAAGACCAGAAAGTGAGCTAAGTAGTTTGCTTTTTACCAGAAATGACGTCATAAAGGCAATTATATCACAAAAATCAGACAAAGGTGAAGGGGCTGACAAAGTCCATATAAAACTAATTAAAATTCTTTGCACACCAATGTCAACACTGTTAGCTAGCCTCTTTCAATACTCAATTTCCATCGGAATTTATCCGGAATGTTGTAAGGAAGCAATAATTATCCCTCTATACAAAAACAAGGGCGTAAAATCCAACCCAAACAACTACTGCTCAATAGCTATACTTCCAACAATTTCTAAAATATTTTACTGGATTGTGCACAAAAAGCTGATAAATTATTTAGATTCCAATAATCTATTATCCACAAGCCAGCATGGATTTCGTAAAGATTTCTCTACAACAAGTGCACTCATTGAATTTACAAATGACTGTTACATGGAAGGCGATAAAGGAAAACACAAAGGGGCCATGTTTGTAGACTTCACCAAAGCATTCGATCTAATTGGACACGACAAGCTGATTTTAAAAATGAAAAACCTTGGAATAAATGGAGACCAATTAAACTGGTTTAAATCATACTTGAATGAACAAAACATAAAAGTGAAAGTTGGTACGACATTATCTGCCCCAATGAAATTAAACAGAGGAATTCCTCAAGGAAGCTGCCTCTCGCCTTTATTGTTTTCCATTTACATAAACGAGTTGCCGAACATTTTTAAGAAGTTTAAATGTATTCTGTATGCCGACGACCTTATCATCTACTACTCGGCAACTAACACCCAAGAAATACAAAGCACTATTAACAGCGACCTAGATAAGCTACATATTTGGGCACATGCAAATGAAATGATTGTCAGCTTGGACAAAACCAAGTGAATGATGTTTAAATCTCCTTTTTCACGTGAACAGGAACTTGCATCTAACATAAAAATAGGAGATTACGCAATTAAACAGGTGCACGAATTCAAATATTTAGGCGTACTTCTTGAAGAAAACCTAAACTTTGACAAGCACATGAAAACTGTATGTACAAAAATGCACTCAAGGACTAATTTACTATCTCAATATCGTAAATTCTATAGTGCATCAAACCTTTAAATTTTTAGTGCAAGTCTTATACTATCTGTACTAGACTATGGGATCATTGTATGGGGAAATGTGAGTAATACCAAAATTATCAGATTTAACGGCGTGATCCAAAACATTATCACAAAACTATTTGGTTAAAACAAATCAACATTCCATGACTTAATTGAAGAAATTAATTGGCTGTCGTTTAAAGAAAAGAAACATCTTTACCAATTAAAATATCTACATAAACACTTTATTACCACTGAGAGCAAAGTGAATAATATTTTAAGTACCTATATCGCAAACCAAAAAAAACTCACTACAAGGCAACTAAGGAAATTAAACAACTTAATACACACCATTATGGTTAGTCACTACGGTCGAAAAGGTTTCTTCTATGCTGCGACTAAAACCTGGAATTTACTACCAGCAAAAATACATAAAAATAAATCAGCCTCACTATTTGACATAGAACTACGCAAATACCTTATTAATAAAAGACTAGAGAATGCAACACCATCTCGAAATTAAATATGTATTAACACATGTGATATGACTGCAATGTGAAACTCAACTATTTACTATAGATGTAAGCGTAACATTACATTACTACTTATTTATTTACTATAACTACTAATTATATATTTATTTATTTATTTTACCCATGCAAATGTGTTTGGTGACGAAAAAAACATAACTGTTATCACTTTAACACTTAAATGAATGCAATTATTATTATTATGATTATTATAATATTATCTTGATAAAAATAATTAGTTTTTATATGAAGCATAAGTCCATCAGTATCGGTTTGAATTAATTCTACGCTATCACCCCACTTAGGTTTTAAATGCTCATACACATATTTATACATCCTGTATTTTGACATTTTTAAAACACAGAATCCTACAAATATTGGTTTATTGAATAATATACGCATTCTATTTATATTTAGAGCTACTAAATCTTTACTAAATATTGTTTTACGATTACAAATAATTTTACTTACATATTTTAAAGCTTTTTCCTCACTAGTGCAAAATTTGATATCTTGTCTTTTTAGAATATTTTCTATTGTTTCACTAAATACTAAATTATTCATGAGCTTTAAATAATTTTTTCCAAAATTAGATGTAACTTTTTGCCTTAATTTTGTATTTCCATCAATATATGGTTTTAACTAGGAACTTTAATTATATTAAATCGCACTATGAATTTTTGTTAGTATTAAACCATGTTGTAAAGCTTAATGTAAAGTTCTATAATCACATACCAATCGTTTTTTATCCTCTAAACTAGCTATCAATTTTTTAGATCCTTTATACTTTTTACTTTCTTTCAATCTATGTTGATACTCAGATAATTCAGTATCTTGTACTGTTTTATGCATAGGGCAAAATAGATCATCATTATGTGAATCATGCAAGTTTTTAGGATATTCTTAATCCACTTTAAGTGTATATCCAATATCACTATCAATATCTAATGTTGTTATATTGTTATATAAATTATTAATTTCATCTTCCATACACCATTTAAACCCATTAATCAGTAACTTAAATGACATAGAATCACCATATAAGTTATTAGCATCAACAAAGGCCAGATATGATGATTTTTTAGTAGGATCATAATTACTTATATCTTTATTATTAGCTCTTACATCCCTATTCATTAGGACTGATAACCCACCTCTTATTCCTTCTTGAAACATTAAAAGCATATCTAGATCTGTTAAAAGTTCTATTTCCACTTCAGTCATTTTCAACATAGCACTCCAAGAAAATCAAGAAGTTGTAATATAATGTGCAGAATCTAATTCATATTGATGTAAAGATAATTCTTTGAATGATTCAAAGCAATCAGCTAATATTAAAGCATCACATGTTAAATACATCTCTATATAATCTTTGAATGTATATTCATTATTTCCTTTATTTTTGAAATAATTCCATAGCTTTTCACCACTTTTATATTCCTTTTCTGAAATATTTTTATCTTTTAAGTCATTATCAAACTAGGATATTTATTGTCTTGAATTTTATTAAAAGAGTCTAAATATGAATAAAGGAACACTCCTTTTTGTGTTAATAACTGTTGAATTTTAAAATCGTTAATAAATACCAGTACTATGGGCTGATTTAATTGTCAATTCTGAACCCGGCTTGGCGGGTCAGTGGTCTAACTACTGAACTGCTAGGTTAGGGAGTCTTCCCTTCACTTGGATCGTGGCTCAAGTTGGGATAGGGTTTAGAAGCAGCGGGAGTGGAGCAGTTTGAGGTGAGGAAATGATGTAAGTAGACAGGTATGTACACATGTGCTTATCCGTTGCCTTCTTGGCACGAGACGGAGGCAATGTGTATATTTAAAGTAGAAATGTTTCCGCGGCCTGACTACGTGTTTCGACATACATCTAATTCCTATCCAAGACTGTTAGGCTTTGTCTTCTACAAACCATGCCTCTTGTTCACTTTTTCTCAGTTGTGAGTAGGGAAGATGGGTTAAGGGCGAATGACTCCCTCTAGGGCGGGCATAACACACCTGCACTATTGGAACCGAGTCACGAGCCAATACCTCTGCTCAGCAGGAAAAGACAACGCGTTTAAGAAATTTTATATCGGTATTACTAGTTGAACTAGAGTTAAGAATCGAGCCGCTAGATTGTATCATGTGTATATGACATGTTTCCACCTAGTGGCTCAGACAGTAATGTTGTATGAACACACAGTAGAGATACCCGAGTGGTGCATATCCGCTGTATAAATACACACATAATAATAATAATAATAATAATAATAATAATAATAATAATAATAATAATAATAATAATAATAATAATAATAATAATAATAATAATTTAATTGTCAATTCTGAGAAACTCATAGGCATAGTCATAGTCACTAAATTAGTATACGCTTAGAGATTAAATTAAAAGTTTAGTGCGAAAGTTTTTCGTTTTAGCTCACGCATACTTTATAACAAGTAAACGAAGCAACTTTCATAAATAAAGACATGTTCATAGTAAAAATGATCGTTCTGCACTGAGCCTATCAGTGGCCTGAGCGGCATTCTAGTAGTTTCATGTTACTGGATCTTCTTTAAATACAATACAATAGCATCTTTAGTGTTATGTATTGTTATATTTATATTATTTTCATGATTTGTTTTCAATCCTTTACCTACTTTTTCTATTAGTTTAAATTCACAAATACCATCTTTTTGTATTTGGTTTTTATTGTCAAATAACGCAATTTTATGGTTTTTTAAAGATTATTTTCAAATGCTTTAATTAATATAACCTCTTCTGAATGTGGCATGTTTCTATCCCCAATCTTGTGCATAAGCATATATTTTGTCTTGCTTACATTAACATTTAAATCATTTGATTTGAACCAGGCGACCAAGGCATCAACACAACTCTGTACTGTATCACGACATGCACTAAAATCCGGATGTGAATAATACAAAACAATATCGTCTGCATACAACAGCATTTGCACACCACCCATAGTTATAGCTTCATTGATTCTATTTATGTACATAATAAAAAGCAAAGGGCCAAGGACAGAGCCCTGAGGAACACCAATATTTAAATCATAACCACCAGAAATATACTCACCAATTTTAATTTTGAAGTTGCTATTATTCAAATAATCACCCAATAACTTAAGTAAATGGCCCTTTACACCGAAATCATCCCTTAATTTCATTAACAGTTTTTTATGATTTACAGAGTCAAAGGCTTTTTGCAAATCAATGAAAACTGCCAGCACCTTGCCACACTTTACATCTAAGTAGGTATAAGAATCTTGAATAAATTGTAGTGTGGCTGACTGACACGATCTGTCTTTCCTAAACCCGTGCTGCTGATCACACAATTTTATGCTATCCATTAGAAGTAAAAATAGTAATTGCTCAAACAGTTTGTCAAGTAATGGTAAACATGATATAGGCCTGTACGAGAAAGGATCTTTTCTATGCCCCTTGCCTTTATAAAGTGGCGTTACTACCGCACATTTAAATTTTGAAGGATACTTGGCCATAAACAAAAATTGTGTGAACATAAGCGCAAGTGGTATAGCCAGTACATCTATGCAGTTACTGAGCACTATATATGGTAATTCATGGCAATTAGAATTATTTTTCTTTTTAACACGAAAAAAAGCTGTTTTAACATTATCCTCCTTATTAACAGTTGTTTAATATCGTTTAATTCTTCTTCATCCATGGTTTTAACTTGATTGGTTGAGTATTTATTATTAGAATTTGATTAAGTGTCATAAAACCTACAACTTGTCTCTAGTGCCGTAATATTGTAAATTGTAATTGTAATTGTATTTTTTATAAAATTACATTTACAATTGTAATTGTAAATACAATTACAATACAATATCAAATTTATTTTCTGTAGTGTGTTCTGAGCCTTTGTTACCCTAAAATCGTGTATCTACATGATAGTTATCATGGTAAATATCAAGTCAGTAATTTAATCCTAATTAGGGGTCTAATTAAGGTTCCAAAAGTATAAATTACAAATGTATATTGTAATTGTATTGTAATTTACAATAACAATTACAATACAATATTAATTTACAATACAATACAATATATTTCTTACAATAGTTTTACAATATTACGGCACTACTTGTCTGCGACTGATTCCACTGTGTGAGATTTTTGTATCTCTGCAAAAGGAACTGATTCCGTGTACTTCTGGTAGAGAGGAGTGGAGGATCGATTGTGTATTCTAGGTTTTGTTCGGTGTTTCTTTTCAGCACGAGGCAGGAATTGAGATGTATCACCATTTCGTATTTCACCTTAAATTTTACAAATTAGTTGCTGTCACTAAAAACGTCGATCTAATGCTGATAGAGTATATTTTTTGAAATAATGTATTGCTTGTTAGAGAGTTGTAACAACTTTAGTTTCCGGGTAATTTGTGATTTAGTTTTTATAGTTTTTTAGCTTAGGAAAGTACTTGTCACTTTAAATGTTCGCGCCCCTGTCGCCTATGAGACACTGTAAATTCACTGACTGGTAGAAATAAATGCACGAGACAAATTAATGAACTAAGACTAGTCAGCGAAGTTATATGCGCTTAAAGTGAAATTACACAAAATCTAGCCAATGCGTTTGTCGTACATAGTGTGCCTTTTAACGACCTAGATGAGTTTTATAATGCAATTGTCACTAATGTCAATGATTTCATTCCATTAACTACTACTGAAGTTATTCGTGCATTAAGAAAAATTAAGCCTAAAAACTCAGGCTCTATCTAAGATCAGAGCTACATTGTACTTAGTAACTTTAATAATACTTTTGCTGCCCCACTAGCGATTATGCACACTCAATTTCTCTTACTTGCTGCTTTTCTATCTGCATTCAAACACGCAACTGTAATTCCGGTTTACAAAGGAAAGGAAAGCAAATCAGACTCTAACTCGTACATACCAATATCTAAACTGTTATTACTGAATAAATTGTTTGAAAAGATGCTTTAGCAAAGAATGCTAGACAAAGTTCAGGCGGCGGGGATGCTAAATGCTAATCAATATGGGTTCAGGCCTGGACGCTGCTGCCTGACGGCAGTACTACAGTTCACAAAAAATGTCTATAATTCTATTGATTCCCGTAGTGTTCGCTGCCTAGCTTTATTTATCGATCTAACTAAACGGTGGTTATGTTTCTGCTTACTACGATCTGCTAAGTGGTGTACCGCAGGGATCTATTCTTGGACCGTTACTATTTATTCTTTTTATAAACGATATATCTGATGCTTTTGACTCTAAACTTCAATATGCTTTATATGCTGTTGACTTAGTTATTTACAGTGGTTACACGTGTCTCTTTAAACTCCAAAGTACAATGCAAGAAGCACTAAATAGTGTCAATATTTGGTTTCTAATTTTAAGTTAAAATTAAACGTAAGTAAAACTTAATTCATGATACTACATAAATCGCATGATGTAGTCTAAAGTGGCTCAGTAAGTCTGTTGTCCAATGGTGTGTCTCTGGAACGTGTAAATAGTTTCAAGTACTTAGGTATTATTATTGAATCACATTCAAATTTTAATGAACAGTATCTATGTTAAGAAAAGAGTCTCTACTGCTATCTGCGTAATACATAACATTAGAAAATACCTAACGTTTAAGGTTTGCTGCACTATGGTCAATGCCTATGTGTTATCCATAATTGACTTCTGCTCGCCCATATGGGCTGTTCAGTCTGAAAAGTACTACCTAACGACGCAAAATATAATTACCAGGAGCATTGTTATATTCTCTCAGATTCCATTGTGGACAAAAAAGCCTAATAAAAATAAGGTAATAAATTAATAAATCGATTGTTTCGGAGCAGTCTAATATGCTTTCTATCAGAGAACGTATAAATGATGTTATGTTTATTTTTGTGTTTAAAACTTTAAAATTTGATTGAATATTTAAGTAAATTGTTTAAAGTTAAAAAGATGGTAAGGCCAGCAAGGTCAGGTGATGGTATTTTCCTCGAGCATATATCTCGTAGCCCGTCTGCAGCGTTTAAAAAATCTCTCATGTATAGAGCTGTAGATACCTGAAAAAGCTCCCATCACATCTACGTAATACTGACATTTCTCTAGCTGAGTTTAAGATAGATTTAAGTTTTTATTTTATATTGAATAGAAAATGTAGATACGTTACTATGTACACACCTCCTTAATTCATAGTTTAATATTTTGTTGATTCTGTTTGTAACCATATATTGCGTACTTGGATATGTTTTAAAAATACTGGACTTGATAATATGTAACCAAATACTGTGTCTGTTATTGAAATTCAGTACATACTAATTAGTTTTTTGTACTCTATAATTTTAACACTTGAATAAAGCTCACAAACAAACAAACGTAAACGTACGTCACCAATTATCCAATCCGTATACCAATTATATATTAGTATGATTCACTCATCAAAATCTGGAAGGGCGTCCTCGGATTATTTTATCTTCACGGCGCAGTTGTTCATGACCAACAATCAACTAGTTGAAATTATGAGCTTTAGGCTAA
This sequence comes from Dicyrtomina minuta, assembly GCA_949802685.1. Lineage (NCBI taxonomy): Eukaryota > Metazoa > Arthropoda > Collembola > Symphypleona > Dicyrtomidae > Dicyrtomina > Dicyrtomina minuta. Next base: position 16,617,525 of record OX461812.1, on the reverse strand, counting down.
CAATTGTTCAACTTAAGTAGTAAAATCAAGGTCTTAAGCAAGTTGGATTTGTATGATAGGCATATGACCTGCGCTATTTACATGATACATGCAACTAGTGCTGGTCAATGATGCGGGAAACTGGTGCGTGTAACTGGGGCGTGTAACTGGGGCGTGTAACTGGGGCGTGTAACTGGTGCGTGTAACTGGTGCGTGTAACTGGGGCGTGTAACTGGGGCGTGTAACTGGGGCGTGTAACTGGTGCGTGTAACTGGTGCGTGTAACTGGTGCGTGTAACTGGTGCGTGTAACTGGTGCGTGTAACTGGTGCGTGTAACTGGTGCGTGTAACTGGTGCGTGTAACTGGTGCGTGTAACTGGTGCCATTTACTGGTGCGTTTGCCTGGTGCAAAGCGGCAAATTCAAACTGCCTGGTGCAGAAGCTTCTGCTAATCATAGATGGGCAAAAACTCCCCCCTCAGCCTCACCTCATGAGGGATGCCTATGAAGTAGTATGCACTCACCCTCACGCTCACCCTCACGTCACTAAAACTTGCCTCTCGCACTCACCCTCATGAGTGCAAATTTTGAAAAGAAGGCACTCACGCTCTCCCTCATGAGGCCCCCCTCATCGCGCCTTTATTTAATGTAGTCAAGTATGTCTAGACGCATATTTTTTTTTAAATTTATTAAAATTGTATTTTTTATTCAACTAAACAGTTCTACGCGGATTATAGCAGTATAATAAAGCATCGGCACGCAGTATTGTTTCAATTTATAATAGTAATATAAATAAATAAGAGTTCCATCTGCTACTTGAAGATGAGGGATGAGTGCAACTGTCATGCACTCACGCTCACCCTCATGAGGGGGATGGGAATTCAGCAACACTCGCCCTCACCAAATGAGTGCACACAATTTAAATCTGCACTCGCACTCATCACTCGCACTCACGGCAATGAGGGTGAGCGTGAGCGTGAGGGTTGCGCTCATCCCTCGTGAGGCATGCCCATCTATGCTGCTAATAATAAGCCCTAAGCTAAGGTTATATACCCAATCATGTGCTTAAATCTGAATCCTCTTGTGATCTCGTCACATGCACAGTTACTAAAAACGGCGGTAATGTTAATTTGCCTACCATTCTGTACTGTAATTCGGGTGATCGGGTGATTGCGGCATCCCTTCCCCTTCTTCACAAAATTAAATTATTTGTACCATTGGTGGTTCGGGTGGTTGATTGTTTAATTGAAGCTCGTCTCTTCCGGTCCGGTAGTCCAATCGGTCTCTACTTTTCCACGTTGCACGGTTGCACTTAAAAAATCATTTAAAATATTTCAAATAGTGAACTTCTTGATATAATTTTAAACTTTGGGCGCAAGAATACAATTTAAAATGTTACGATCTTTAACCGTCATTAAGAGTGGGTTTAAAGCTCGGCTGTTGCGACTAAACCTATCTAATTTCCGCTTACTCAGTAGTTCAGGGACAACGTTGCTACGTCAAGTACCTAAAATTACAAATCCGAATGTTTTCACTCCTTCAAAACATTTTCATGTGCAGTCTGCCGCTTTGTAAGTACAACACAAATACGAAATAGTAAATAAGATTGTTATTATAATCAACAATCAATGTTGAATGCTTGTGTAATTATTATAAAAGTGCATTAAGCGTAACCCGTTTTGTATAGTTGGCAGTACTTGCATATTTTGTCTAGGCTGTTCTTTGATAAGTGCTGGCCAGGTCGGGAAGTGCTGGCCAACTTTAGTAAGTGCTGGCCAGTTTGACTTTAGTAAGTGCTGGCCAAAACCACTTTAGTAAGTGCTGGCCAGTTTGACTTTAGTAAGTGATGGCCAACAAAAAATTCTAGAAATGGATTAAAACTGCACCTGGAACGTTGGTTAACAGTACAAAATGTATTATTATACATTATTGCACATAAAATACGTACTATAATTTATGCAGTCCTTTGAAATAAAATATTGTTTGTATGATTACGTGTACAATTTTACCTCCAAAAGATAAAATGTTGTGGAGGAAGTAAAATCTTCGATAATATGTGTAGTATAGATACCTTGTTTGTTTTACACGTTGGGCAACATTTACATTTATTCTACATCTAATGGTGCATTTACTTTTAATTACTTTCTTAAATTTCCAATTATTCTCTATTTATATAATACTAGTCCTAGTTAGTTTTAGTGCATAGAATCTGCGACTGTCAATTACTGGAAATCGATGTTATATACTGACTGGATCTAGAAATAAAGCTATAACATTACATTATAAGCATCTTAAGTGTCAAAACGATTAGGTCTTATTGGATGTCTTATTTGATTTTTTGTGAACTCTTTATGAAAGGTGTAATCGCCTTGATGCAGACAGCGTTGATCGTAGTCTGCTTAGGCTGGATAGTGAAATTCGGAAAACGGGCAGAATTAAGCGAAGAGAAATTGAAGAGATTTTGGCGGATATTCAAGAAATGAGTAAGACCAAAAGACAACCAATAATTTAAGGATTAGAGATATAACAAAATATTTAAATTATATTTGCTTATATGAGTTATTTGATTTGAAAATTGATTACTACTTTTGCATGGGTTTGTATTCTTAGAACAAGCAACGAGCAGTCAAAGTCTCATGATTTTGCGATGCTGTGGGGAGCTCGTACCAGGAGAAACTCCTGAAAATCGAACCAAGTTAGTACAAGAAGTTTGGAAAACTATGGAAAATCTGAGTAAGTCGAGATCATTAACTTTCTTTTGGTGGCTATCAATTGCAGACCTTCGACAGTTAATAATTTACTAATACTTACGTTGCTTTGAGATTATATATATTTGTGTGAGTTACCGCCGGTGACCGAAGGTCCCTGGGTAAAGAAATGTAACTTGGATTTCATTCTAATGGTTAGTTGTAAAATTATTAATTTGTTGGTTAAGAGAAAAACCTTTATTAAGTCACTGTTGCACAATTGCAATAGCCTTACAGCTCAGTATACAATACAAAATTGTCTTAATTAGGATTAAAACATTTTCATAACGCAATATTACACGAATAAATATCAAGTGATTGTAAATCTTGATTGCTCCTCTAAGAGCGAACATTAAAATATCTTCCACCACTTTCAACGGAATGCCAAGCGATGGAGTTCACGTCTTGAAAAAATCAGTTATAGTTCCAGGTGCTCCCATATCACTTCTATCTTACGCAAATCCCATTTCTCCAAAAAGTACTTTAGACAGGGTTGGTGAATTTCTTTTTTCCTAATCGGCTGCTACTGCTTGTTTCTCACTGTCACCAAATTTAAATCGCACTGTAGGTCCAAATATATCCCATTTTAGATTTCGAATTGTACGCGATGATATATGATATCTACTTTCCTAGTTCACCCATTTTCAGCAACACAATGAACTTCTTGATGTACTATTTTGAATTTATTTTGTATATTTTGAATTTAGATGTACCTATTGACGTCAGCCACTACAATGCGCTATTGAAGGTTTATAATGAAAATGAACATAAATTCGACCCTACGGAATTTTTGCAAGAGCTAAGCATTAAAGGTGTTGAACCAAATCGAGTTACCTTCCAACGTCTAATTTTCCGTTTTTGTCAAGATGGCAATATTGATGGTGCCTCAACTATTCTCCAGCACATGAAAGACAAACAACTTCCAATTAATGAGCATGTTTTTAATGCTTTGATTTATGGCCATGCTCAAGCTAAGTAAGTTAAATTGAAATTATTTTGATTCTTAAATTGAAACTTCTCTTGGTATTTCCTAATGGCGTCGGTAATTACTCACTCTGTTCCCAAAGTGATATGGAAAGTGCGCAAGGAATTATTGCTGTAATGAAACAAGCAGGATTGGAAGCTAGTGACGACACGTTCACAACTTTATTGTGTGGCTATGCAAAGAACGGCGACTTTCAAAATATTCACCGTGTAGTTAAAGTAAGCCTTTGTTAAAGTAAAGGTTCTAAATGTAAATGTAATAAACATATCTTATATATGCTTTACTAATATACTTTTCACAACTGTTTAGGAATGTGAAGAAAAAGAAATTTTCCTTGTTGATCGAGACTTTCTGAGTGTGATCTATACCTTGACAGCAAATGGTCACGATGATAAAGTGGATCAAGTGAGTTTGGAATTGTATAAACAAGCCTTTTATTTATTCCTGACCACAACTAGAGCAGTCCCTCGGGTCCAGACCACAAGTTAGATCTCCTGGTCGGGATTGCAAGGGTAGGCAGGAAGATGCAACATGTTTCACATATACATTTTCTGAAATATTTCAGTTCAGCCCCTTATGTCACCGGTTTCATCTCTTATAGTTCTAACAAATTTTGTCCTCGATTTTTTTATCTTTGGTACTCACTACTTGCATTGCATCAAAATACCACAAAAATGAGAATTTACATTTGTAATCAGATATGTTGCAATACATCTTATTAAGTGCTTCTGTGAACGCTTCTAGCAGCATTCATTAAATTATAGCTAGTATTTCTCCACGTTTTCACCTCTGATTTGGCCTTGAAAGGGTATTTTACGACCTCTTAGCTCCTGGTCTAGACCAGTAATCTTTGGTGTTGGGTCTGTGGTGTGATCCGCTTGTACCTTATGGTATACACCTATAATTATGTACGTACGATCCTGAACGATGTAATGTAACAATGGTTGTGTTGGGTAGAAGGTAATAAACATTTTAAATATTTCTTTTAGATTATTCCATACCTGCGAAAGCACTCCGGATTTAATCAAGATGCCACTAACGTCATTCTTCGGCTTGTAAATATTGGCAAAATAGATAATGCTTACAAGTAAGAGCTGTTTCTTTCCGCTTACATACAAAGTTAATGAGACTTACTTTCATTTAGTGACAAATTTCACATATCTGATATAATTATTTATGCACAGAATTCTACAGTTAATGCCCCAGTCTATGAGGCAAGATGAACAAGTTCCTTCAGGAGTATTTTTCATCAGACAGATGGTTCAGTCAGCTACGGTAAAGATTTAACGTTTATTTTTATATCATCCATAATTTAACAATAATTGATTTTATTTTTCCGAATTGGGTTCCAAGCCTATACAACACGTCATTTATAATTGAATGGTTTATATTTATATTTTATAATGCTCCATTTGTTCATAATAGAAACTCGAATTTCTTTAAAAAAGCACAATTAATGCATACTTTAGTAATTTTGTTACTTCCAAGATGTAGTAATTGCCATTATGGAAATTTCAGCCATCGGAAACTATCGTAAGATATTGTAAACTAATGGAGCAATCAGATATTAATAAATACGCATTAGTCCGAGCCTGTGACCTTGCATTATCGACTAAGAACTTCGAGAAAGCATTTGACTTATTGGAAGCTCTCAAAGAATCAGGATTTCCAATTCGCCCACACTACTTTTGGCCATTCTTTGCATCCAGTAAAACTGAGAAAGGTTAGTACAAGTCAGCACATAGGTGTAGGTTTATATGTACCTGAATCTTTTTGTATTTGATATGACTAGCTATGCACTCTAGTTATCGTTATAACCTGTAGAAATACGACGTCAATGGAATTTAAATGCATACTTAAATAATTTAAATGGGATTTATATGGGATTATGAGTAAAATTGTAAATATTGTGGGATCTGAAATTGGCAGACGTATATGACGGACTCAAGTGTATGATGTACCTGGAAGTCACCCCAACGTTAGAAACACTTCGGGACTACATCGTCCCTGCTCTTTTCAGTGCTACTTTTAAAAAAGAAGCGTTTGAAGCTACTATAGAGAAGTTGAGCGGTTACACCAGAATTCCTTTTCCACAAATTGTACCATGTGCCCTCCAATACCTTTTGAGTAAAAATGAAGTAAAAACTGCTGCTAAATTTGGTACGATTTATCTTACAATTCGACATTGTTATAAATCATGTTGCACTTATTTTTATTTCCGTATCGTAAATCTTTAAAAATTAAAATTACAGCTTTGCGTTACAAGCTTAGATTTTCTAATATTTCGTTACGCCGATCGTTGGTGGATTCCTACATCAAGACCAGGGATGCAAAGAGTGTAGTAAGAATTCTTGGGAGTGTCGGGTGAGCGTGGAACTTTTTAATCTAATAATAATAATAATAATACTTATAATCATGTATTTGTATAATCCTGTGCATCTGACCAGTTTTTACATGTCGCTGCTTTTTGTTCGTAAATAGAGGCGATGATGATGAAATTGTGCGAGAATCCGTTGGTGCTGTTTTACAGGAGTTGTTGAACAGCACACGTTCAAGTGAAACTAAGGCATATTTGATCCCTCTTTTAGATGTAAGTCCTATCATCGCATATTGACCTTTAAGTCTATTTTATACGTCTATATACATCTTTAAAACTATTCAGTAGGAGTATTATTCATTGTTGAGCATAATGTTCTTAGATAAAACGAGTAATTTATTTTTTCACTATCACTAGTTATTGTAATACTATAGCAGCTAAGATCGGACTTTGGAACGCCTACCTACCGCCTAGCCTATTTATTTTGCAGAATCAGTATACAGCCTATCGCCTAGCCTATCAGACTAACTTTTTTCACAGCCTACCTATCGCATATTTTCAAAATTCTGACTGCCTATCGCCTATTTTTTATTTAGCCTATCAATAACCTATTTTTTACTCTATTAGCCTACCAAAGGCCTATTTTTTTAACGACCGACGATTTGTTTTGGTAATTAAGTACCGATTTAGGTTTATGAAATTTGTAAATGGATGAAAAAGGAAGAAATTAACCTAGTTATATTACATGCAACAAACAGTTGTCCCGAGCGTCGGTTTTAAGTGCAGCCTGATAGGCCAAAAATGCCTACTAGGCAGTTTTTGCCTAGCAGGCTCTTAATTTCTAAAAGCCTATCGTAGCCTAGCCTATCAACTATTATTTTGGCTTGGCCTACCTATCGCCTAGCCTATTATTGCTTGAAATAGTCGTCCACCCTAGCCTATCGCCTATTTTTTGCCTATTTTTCTAGGCTAGGCTCCGACCTTTATAGCTAGAAATTATAGTATACGAACTTTTCCTACCTGATCGTTCTAATTCGTTGACTTGTGTACTGTAGGAACTTGCAGCAAATGGTTTAGGTATGTCCTATAGCGCAGCAGAATTGATTCAAAATAATTTGGGGGAGAATTTGACACCAGAGGTTACAAATGCACTGGTGCAGTTAACCCAGGGAGATTTAGTTCGAAAAATAGAAGTATTTGATGATGTTCGGCGAGATGAAGGCCACGATCAAAAGTCTGTGGAGGAAATGGAACATATGTTAGCTGAACAGACACAACAAGGACAAGTAAATAGAGGCCTGCAGAAAATTCTTTTAGTACACTATTGCCAAGAAAACAATTTGGAGAAGGCAGAAAAACTCAGAAAGGTACACATTCTTTAATATATCAAAAGGAAAACTGTTCACAACGTATAATTTTTTTTAAGAATTAAATTTCTATTGAATTTTATAAACAAAGGAAATGCAAGATGGTGGATTTGTATTTAACATTCACGTGCAGAAGAATTTGTTGGATTTGTATTGTAAAGAGAATCAGCTGGAACCCGCTCGCAGTATTTACCATGAGATGCAACACACTCAGCTGGACTTGGTTCTTGATGATCATAGAATACTTAGATATGCCGGACTGCTCGCTGCACATGGCCAGCATGATGGTAAATTTTCATTTGCGTGTTAAGTAAATTCTAAGGTTACTGCAATTCGCTTTATTAAAAATAAACGTTCATCTGAAATTTTATACTTATTTCTCAAGATTTGATGCAGCTAATCAAAACGCAAGATAGAGATGAGACCAGGGTAGCACGGGGAATTGTTCAAAATAACTTGGTTTGGCAAATCTTGAACAGTTACGCTGAAAAGGGTAAGGTGACAGAGGTTAAAGAAGTTTTCCAAGCACTCTTTGATCGTGGACTTTCACAGATTAATAATGTAGTACTTGGGCCACTTGTAAAAGCTTATATTTCCAAGTAAGTCCATTTTGTTTTGTAGTTTATAATTGTATTTATTATGTAATTTTATTAACATTTTGCATTATTTACATTAAGTAAGCATGGTTTGTAAATTGCTTGATTTTAAACTACACAGAGATGATATGAGTGGCGCATTGGTCGAATTTGAAAGATGTGTGACAGAGCATAAAGCAACACCTTGGAAGCAAGAATTATTCATTCGCTTTATCAAAGCAGAGGATGCTGATAGTCTTCAAAAAGTTTTGGATCTCAGTACTACAATGTATGGAGAAGTCAACTGTTTGTACGATTTAGTTTTTGCTTTCCTTGAATGTGGCAGAGTTCGGCAAGCAAAGAAAATATTGGATGTAAGTGTAGTCTTTCACAACTAACATAACTTTCGCAACTAATATAAACATTCCCACTGAAGTCAGTCTATTTGTATAAATTAAGCCAATCATAAATAATTAACTATTAGACCTTGATTTCACTAGCAACTTTAAAAACTCTGAGTTAACAATTGCTAAGTTATCAATGGTTAACTTTGCGATTTCACGAGTAGTTAGCAATTGTTAAACTATCAATGGTTAGTGTGATTTCACTACATAAATCAACAATTGTTAGTTATGGGTAGCGGGAAATTTCAAATTCTGAAGTTTAGCAATTGTTAGTGCGATTTCACAGGTTTAGTTATCAATTGTTAACGCTAATTATCGATTTTAACAATTGATAAAAATTAATCATTGTTAAGAGTTTAACAATTGTTAGTTCACATTTCACGTAAAAACGAGTGATTAGCTAACAGTTGTTAGGGTTAACAATTGTTAAATTTGCTAGTGAAATCAAGGTCTTACTATCCGAAACCATCTGCAAAGATCACAACCCGACCCAGCAAAGATGGAATTAGAACTAAATTCACTCTAATACAGGTACAACTAACATTAAAATGTCTAAAAAATGAAAAAACCCCGGGCATGACAAAATAAAAGTGGAGCATCTTAGAGATATGCTCACCCCAATCTTTGTGTGCTTCTCACTAGGCTATTCAATGCTATGGCATCCCACTCTATGCTGCCAAACTCACTTATTCACTCACTTACTCACCTAGGGGAACCGAGTCCTCATCCTAAAAAAATGGGCACGACACAACAAAACAAAGAAAAGTATAGGTCCATAGGGTTAGCTACACTATTATGTCCAAAAATTCTAGAAAATCTATTTCTACAGCTCCATGCTAACCTGCTAGAAACAAAACCCAATCAATTCGGTTTTTAAAAAATTGTGGGTGTGAACTACGTATTTACGCTGAAACAGATAATAAATTATTATTTGCGAAAAAATATCCCACTTTATATATGCTACTTCGATGCTTCGAAAGCATTTGACAATATTGACCATGAAATTATCATCAACAATCAAGAGGAAATCAAGACGACTACCAATGTTCATCATTTTTCTACTAAAATACTGGTTCCAACATCAATGTTCCAGCATTAGATGGGGTGCAGTGATTAGTGAGTGCTTTAATGAGAGAAAAAGGGTAAGGCAAGGTGGAATCCTCTTGCCGCATTTCTTTACATATACACGGACACTGACTAGTGAGCAACTTGTTAAATGAGTCAATAGGCTGTAAACTTGAAGATATTCAAATTAACAACATAATATATGCTCATGATGTATGACCGATCACCACAACAATACACGCCATGCATCTACTACCAAATATCTGTGAATCATTTGCAGAAACCCACAACTTTGCTTTCAATCCGGCGAAAACTCAAATGCAAGCGTATCTACAGGCATGGGTAAATCATTGGGATCGAGAGGGAGCTGTGACCATCAAAGGTTCACTCTTTCATAATATATAGACTATAATTGGATGTATGTGATAGTTCTTAGTATATGTATAACAATGTCTTTTCCCGAAAATCAGTGTAATTTCGCTGTGTGATTATGACAAAAAATCTATTACTTACTTTAAAGGAGTAAGTTTATCACTTGAATGGACGGTAAAATACCTGGGCTATGACATGGAGGTAAAATCCTATTATAACAATAAGGTCAACTATGATGAAGGGGAAGGCGTATCAGAGAACTATATAAACTTGCGGATATGATTAAATCTAGAAATAAAAAAGTACCTGTTTCGCACTTATCCATCCACAATATACTGTTGCAGTCTATGGAACATAAAAGGTAAAAACCTTAAACGCGTAAAAGTGGTCTACAATGACTCATTTCGGATTATGTGCGGATATAGTGGGGACTCCAGTTCTATGGAGTTGTTTGTGGATAATGGAATCAGGAACCTGGCGAAGTTTGCAAACAAGCCAAAAAATCGCTGCTAAACAGAATTGCTAATTCAAAAAACGCAATCATTAGTACAATACACAACTCAAATATTCTAGCTGAATCCAACTTAGGGATCAAATGAATCGTTAACACCTGGTATATTTAATAAATCTGACTTACAAATAGTGACATGTGTAGGTATGTTAATACGGGTTGTAGGTCAGTCCCCTAGACATTGTTTCCCTGAACATTTTTCCCCAAAAAATTGTGCCCCGGTCATTTTCCCCCCTATACGTAGCAGCGGACATTCCCCCCCCCCCCAAACTCTTACTTAGGTTACTAAAGTGTAGTGTTGTAAGATTAAGTAATGATCTTACTTAATCATTAGTAAGATGATTAAGTTGTTACATAAGCTGTAAGACGTTGATCATAATGTTGGGCAATATAAGTACAGGGGCTCCGTCTTATATGTATTGAGTATGTCGGCCTACTATACTGAGTAGGGACGAGTGAGATGTGAATGCAGAGGCTATATGAGAATAGTAGACGGAATAAATTGGCGAACGAACGAAAATATGTGAGCCAATTGAAGAAAGTTTTATTTATAATTTGAGTTGGAATAATATTTCGAATCATTTATTTTTTTTCGAGTAACCGAATACAGTCGAGACTGGACTGCGAGGAAGAGTGTACAAGTCAGTGTGACATTGTCAGAGTCGGCTGAATCAGTGATTGTATAATGGACCGGGAGTGCCACACTGTGTCCGTGGGCCCCTACGTCGCTCAGCAGTGGAAAGTCTATGGGGATACTAACTATAGTGAAAATTTCTGATATATTTTTTTTGTAGCAATATATGACCTAAAGATAACGTAGATAAAATTATTTCAAAATATGTGTACAAAATTGGCGCGAAGATAATTTTTGAATTTTCAACTTTAACATTAGTTAAACGAGAAAAAGCTTCCTTTTCATGTCAACAGATGTATGTCAGTTTTTTTCGAAATTTCGAAAATTATTTTTTTTTATGTAGCCTAGGTTGTGCCATTTCATGGACATCGTCCACATTTGCGGTACGTTGAAAATTGCGCATGTTATGAATTTTGAAATTTTCAGTTTTGAAAAAAATAAACTGAAAAGTAATAACTGTTGGCCAGTGAACGTGCGCTATGCCGACTTTAACCAAACTCGCCAGGGAAAATTCAAATTTTTAAGGGGCCATGCATAAGTTGCGTCCAAATTTGAGAAAGGGGATGAAGCGTTTGTTTTACGGTATATCACAACGACGAAGAGTGTGTTTAACTTGAGGAACGGGGCATTTAAATTTCAAAGCTGAGCGTACGTTACTGCTGAACTGCCCCTTACTGTTGGAGCAGCTTTGGCTTATGTGTAGTTTAGGTATGTTGACTGAGTAGAGATAAAATCAAAAATACTTTTTGTTTCGTTTTTGATAGGCTAAACGTGTTTCTATTCAACCAATTTAGGAGTCGTCCGTAAATAATGTCATAAAAATATCCCCGATTCAATAGCCATAGAACCCTCGTTTCATCAGCCTAATCATGGTGCTTAACCAGCTTTTTTACACTTCGTCGTTGTGATATACCGTAAAACAAACGCTTCATCCCCTTTCTCAAATTTGGACGCAACTTATGCATGGCCCCTTAAAAATTTGAATTTTCCCTGGCGAGTTTGGTTAAAGTCGGCATAGCGCACGTTCACTGGCCAACAGTTATTACTTTTCAGTTTATTTTTTTCAAAACTGAAAATTTCAAAATTCAAAACATGCGCAATTTTCAACGTACCGCAAATGTGGACGATGTCCATGAAATGGCACAACCTAGGCTACATAAAAAAAAATAATTTTCGAAATTTCGAAAAAAACTGACATACATCTTTTGACATGAAAAGGAAGCTTTTTCTCGTTTAACTAATGTTAAAGTTGAAAATTCAAAAATTATCTTCGCGCCAATTTTGTACACATATTTTGAAATAATTTTATCTACGTTATCTTTAAGTCATATATTGCTACAAAAAAAATATATCAGAAATTTTCACTATAGTTAGTATCCCCATAGACTTTCCACTGCTGAGCGACGTAGGGGCCAACGGACACAGTGTGGAGTGGTATTTAAAGGGGAAAACTTAAAATAGATAATATTATAAAGATTACCAGTAAACCGACCCGTCCTGCGGACGGAAGAAAACAGTTGTTGACTACAATTTTTGACTTATTTAGGTAACTGTATTATCCACACAATTTACGTAATTTAAAAAATTCTTTCCGCCAACGTCTAATGTCCATCCGCTGTTCCCCTATACCCATTTTGCCATTTTCACACAAAATTATTTGAATTTTATTATTAGGGAGATTGCCAGTGCAAGTGTAAGTGTAGTATGTTGCTAAAGATTCTGACGCTGGGGAAGGGTACAGCGGATGGACGGCCCCGGACAGAATTATTTGAATTTTATGTGTAGATAAAGAATAAAGATGACCGGGAAAACTTGTGAAGCGAGGAAAAACCCAGATGGTCACACATGGTGTTACACTTGCCTTCCTCTTACACTAAAATATTAATCGTCGAGAGCGAGAAAAAGAGAGGTCAATATTAAAAGTAAACAGAATAAATCTGGACTTCTGAGCAGCACAGATTTGGTCTTTAGCGGTATTTGCATTACATGATTTACATGATTACATGGATTTCGTCATTAGAGATATTTGTACAATCGAGATTTCATGATTACGGATGTTTGTGTAATATAACAGGTGTACAGGTATGTATATATATATGGTATACGGACATTTTCCTCCCAAATCGTACGAAGGACATTTTCCTCCCAGTATCAAAATCACATCCAAAATGAGCGAGTGTTTTTTATTTTTATTTATTATGCATTACCTAGTTTAAATTCTAACCTAAGTTACACTACCTACAATATATGTTACTTCTTTATTATTTGCTTTGAAGCTTGCAATTATTACTTCGCCGATTTCTACACCTCCCCTCCTCCATAAAATTATAAAGTCTTTATTCTGAAACCTCTCCCACTCTAAATTGTATGACGCAGTAATTATTGTAATGCCCGTTATAGTATTTAGAGAATTCTTTCAAGCATTTTTGTATCTTCGATAGGGATGGCTAATTCCCACTCCCTGCGTTTTTATTCCCTCCCTGCGCAAAGGTCCCTTCCCTCCCAATAAATTCCCAATCTTCCCTATAAATTCCCTTGGTTTATATTCCCAAATACTTCAAAATAGTTCAACTTTGTGTGCATCATTTATTTTCTTCTGTGCCTACTTATTAGTTTTTGAAATTCAACCCCCACAACCCCCATAACCCCCCTATGTTTTCAAGTCTACAATGGTCCACACAACAACCCCCATAACCCCCGTCGTATAATCATTAATTAACAACAACCCCCCGCAATTAATTATTGTAATTAGGCACTAGCACGAATTTTTAGATTAAAAGTGACTTAAATTCCAGTAATTACATTCCAGAAACATTAAAAAGCCAGATTGACAAATATTCAGTTTTCGCAGTCTGAATCTGGTCTGGCAATTATTCCATTTTTAAATCCAAGATTTTTTACGCGCACATGCCATAGAATGTCAACCATCGATCACAATAACAATGAACTTTCACTTCACTTTACTACAGTTCTCTACCAAGACCGACGACGAGACCGAGATGAGGAATTAGGAAGAGGAGACGACACACAGACCGACCATCGAATCGAATACTTTGAAATTCAATAGTCGAATTCTAAAGTGATTGATTTATGACAATATGTGACAGTCAGTAGAGGAGGTGCTTTACTGTAATAACTCAGCTACTTTGGCACTGTAAAGTACTAACAATCGATTATTCGAACGTGTAAAGTACTTGTAACGACTTGGCATAGGGTGTCGTGTGTGTTGTAGATGCCACATAATAGGGGGGTTGTTGGTGTAGAGGCCATATTTTAGGGGGGTTGTGGGTGCAGAGTCCATATTTTAGGGGGTTTGTGGGTGTTTTATGCTCGTAGCTCAAGATAATTGGGTGTAGAGACCGTAAATGTGGGGGGTTGTGGGTGTTTTATGCCCTTAAATAATAACCCCATAACCCGTAAACCCTATAAACCCCTATGGATTTTGAGCTTTTACCGTAGACCACACTACAACCCCCATGACCCCCCCCGCCCCCAAAAAAAAAGGCGTGTATATCAATTTCTAAACGTAAAACACCAACAACCCCCCACATTTACGGTCTCTACACCCAATTATCTTGAGCTACGAGCATAAAGCACCCACAACCCCCCACATTTGCGATCTCTACACCCAATTATCTTGAGCTACGAGCATAAAACACCCACAACCCCCCACATTTACGGTCTCTACACCAAATTATCTTGAGCTACGAGCATAAAGCACCTACAACCCCCCACATTTGCGGTCTCTACACCGAATTATCTTGAGCTACGAGCATAAAACACCAAGTAATATTTGTATCTAACAAACCTATGAAACGTATACTCAGTCCTTTGGGCTATCGTCGTTGGGCGACAGTGTCAAGTTTATTTCTCTCTCTGAAACTGCTTCGAACTCTTGTTGCAGACTACTTTAATATAATTTTAATCGCAGCGCGTGTGTGTACACCTACCCATTTTCTTGCCGACCCAAGAAGCAAACATGGTAAATAATAGTACACAAATTTACGCGGATTCGTAGATTGCGGAACATTAAAATTTGCGTAGTAGTAATTAGTAAGTAAATGATGAAAAAATACTTAAGTCCTATAAAGTCTTAAAGCTCTAGCCTTAAAGCTTACAAAATTTGCACTATTTTCTCAAAGTACGTACCTTTACACAATAGTGAGCTATCACATACCATTTGTTGAATTTAAGGGCTGGGGGAAAATGTCCGGTGTTACTTATTGGGGGGACAATTGTTGGGGGAAAATGTCGAGGGAGACTTTGTCCGTATCTCGTTAATACTAAATAGGCTTCCTGGATACTACTCTCCAGTAGTCTAATTATATATTATGCCTCTAGTACATTCATAAATATTCCCTAGTACGTAGTTAAATATATTTCGTTAATCCTCTCAATCTTATTGGCCTGTCTCTAAGAAAATAAACAAAAAATTACTTTGTAGACACCTGGACTTCGTGCGCGAAACGAGAAATTGGAATCTACGTGTGGCAGATACTTAGAAAATGATCGCGTGGAAGAAATGGAGAAACTTGTGGAGATCACGAAAGACATTTTTGGCATCGATCGCAATTCCTTGTACTTTTATCTTTTGAAAGCCTACTGTAAGTTTGTTCTAATTCTGTTATTTCAAAAATAGTTTCAGGATAATGGTCGGAATGTATCTTATTCAAAATTTTCATGAATTAATTAGGTAAAAAAGGAGATACTGATAAAGCTGTAGGAGTGTGGACGTCACTTCAAGAAGAGAATGTGCAGCCATCGTCAGAACTTTTGGTGTATTTGGCGAATTTTTTACAAAAGAATAATAAATCGATTCCTTTTGTTGTCCCTAAATTAAATGAGATGGCTGAAAAATCCCCTCCTTCCCCACCACCCGCGCAAATTGCAGCTCGCGAACGGAACGTAAAACAACTAAGCAACAACACGATTAATTCACAGCAACCGAAGCAACTTTTGAAGTCTTATAGAAGAGCTTTGGAAAACAATCAAGTGGACGATGCCTTGCAAATTAAACTAAAGTAGGTTGTAAAAATTAAGCAGTTGTAACAAAACATGTAATTGCCTAAATGTCCACAAAGAATTTTCACAACGCTTACTTATATAATTTGTTCAATAATTAAGAGGATATTGTTTTTTATTTTCTTTGTGATACCATTCACCTCCAATGCGTTCGGCTTGATTTCGACTCACTCGAATACACACCACATCAATCTTATTGGCGACAATTTCTTTACCTACGACGGTTCTGTATATTTTCTGCAATATGCTTTTATTTTATGACTTAAGTGTCTAATTGACCCGCGGTTTCGTAAGATTTTTGCCTCGCTATACTATTTTTGATATTAGTGGAAGGGACCCCTGACCACTGTCCCCTCAATCTGAAAGATAGATCTGATAGAAAGTTGAATTAAACTGAGTGTTCTATATAAGTCATATTCAGCGGATGATAGTAGGACGTGAAGTAAATCGCGGTGGGACGGACTTTGGTTTAAAATTAATTGCTACATTTTCGAGGTTACCTGTTAAAAACAATGGAAGTTAAATGTTGAAGATGTAGGGTCGAGAGCGTAAGTTATATAAAAGTGCCCTCGTCTTACCAAATTAGGCATACTGGATACAAAACAAGGTTGTAGGACATTTTCCTCCCTGACGTTCCCCCCCCCCCCCCGGACAATTTCCCCCTAGGGCATTATCCTCCCAGACAATATCCTCCCAAAGTGTACCGAGAACATTTTCCTCCCAGTATCAAAATCACATCACTAAAAGAACGGATGTTTCAGCAATTGCTTCTTTCCAGAAAAATAAATTTAAATAATTTCCGAAAAACGCATTAATAAATATGATCTAATTGAATAACTGAAAATAGTTGTAAAAATAATGATTTCTTGAATATGTACTAATCAAGAGCAGCGAATGTAAGATAAGTATTATACTTACTATGTAAGAATATATCTTTGTTATGTACAAGTATCCCTCGAACACTAACTTTTTTTCACCTCTGGAAGTTTTTATTTTTTCTAGAGCCATTTCAATGATTATACTTTAACCACAGTTTTAACTTATTACGACACAAATCCAAAAATGCTATTTATCTTGCTTACTGCTGGGTGAGGGCTGATAAAATTTATAGTTTGACGAAATGTTTTAGCGTTGCTTACCTTCGAAGCTTCGGCAGAAATATGGTAAATTAACGCAAATTATTGCATATTAGTGGAGAATAGTTTATTTTTTTAATTAGTGTTTGCTAGGGTAATACAACTAAGTAAGAGCACTTCAGCTTACGAATTTGGCATATTTTTGAGAGCGGTTACGAATACACAGAATTTGTGGTGGGACACACTCGTTTGCTTTAGTGAAGTGTTTTTGATACTGGGGGAAAAAGGTCCTCGGTTACGAGTTAGGAGCAAAATACCCGCGAGGAAATTGTCCGGGGGGGGGGAATGTCCGGGAGGAAAATGTCCGTTTACCACAAAATAAGTATCAACAGCTAAACCCTGATAATGTGAAAAAATAATCTACTATTCTGCTAATATAGTATTTATGTGAAGCCGAATCCTTATCATTGTTTTGTGTACTGGGTTATTTTTCTAATTGCACAGCAATGATAGTGACTTACAAGGGAACCACGCCAAGTGGTACACCCTGATTTTAAAATCACCCATTCCAAAAAATCAGGCTACTTTTAAATAGTACAGAACCAAAGTAACTCGACCGTATTTTGCGCTGTTTGGGCACAGTGGCCCGCCAAAATATAAAAAATTCAAATTTTAATATTTAGCCACTATGGTACTTCTAGTTCTTGTCCGATTTTGATAAAAAACGAAATTTCATCAAAATCAGACAAGAACTGTAGAAATACTAGGGTGGCAAAATATTAAAATTTGAATTTTTTAAAACTTTGGTGGGCCACTGTCCCCAAACAGCGCAAAATGCAGTCGAGCTACTTTAGATCTGTACTATTTAAAAGTAGCCTGATTTTTTGGAACGGGTGATTTTAAAATCTGGGCGTTTCACTTGACGTGGTTCCCTTGTTAGTGAAGGAATAACTTAACCGGTAAACCGGACATTGGAGTTGTATTTGTAGGTTTAAAGCAACGATTAAATAAACCTTTTAAATGCCCTCGGTTAACCGTAAAATAATAACCCTAGGTACAAAAATGTATTTTGCCCAGAAATAACCACTGTCCAACACTATATATTTTTTTGCCTATAGCGACTTTAACAATTGTTAACTAGCAACAGTTCCTGTTCCTGTCGCTCATTTTCACGTGAAATGTGTAATAACAATTGTTAAACTCTTAACAATGATTAATTTTAATTAAGTGTTAGACCTTGATTTCACTAGCGACTTTAACAATTGTTAACTCTAACAACAGTTAGCTAATCACTCATTGTTACGTGAAATGTGAACTCACAATTGTTAAACTCTTAACAATGATTAACTTTTAACAATTGTTAAAATCGATAATTAGCGTGAACAATTGATACCTTAGCCTGTGAAATCGCACTAACCATTGTTAAACTTTAAAATTTCCCGGGATCTATAACAAACAATTCTTAATTTATGTAGTGAAATCACGTTAACAATTGTTAAACTTTAACATTTTGAATTTTAGCGGGCAATAGGCTAACAATTGTCAATTTATGTAGTGAAATCGCACTAATCATTGATGGTTTAACAATTGGTAACCACTCGTGAAATCGCAAAGTTAACCATTGATAACTTAGCAATTGTTAACTAACAGTTGTTAAAGTCGCTAGTGAAATCAAGGTCTTTGGATGGATAAGTAGCGTAAACAATCGTTAACGTCACCTGTGAAATCGCACTAACAATTGTTAAACTTCAAAATTTTGAAATTTGGCGGGCACTATGGCTAACAGTTGTTAATTTATGTAGTGAAATCACACTAACCATTGACAGTTTAACAATTGGTAACTACTCGTGAAATCGCAAAGTTAACCATTGATAACTTAGCAATTGTTAGCTAACAGTTGTTAAAGTCGCTAGTAAAATCAAGGTCTGACGGCTGCCTGTGCCTGTATTCACTCTCGTAGGGAGCATGCAACAAACACGTTTTATTAAATTTCCCTCCCTCTCTACGCGTAATTATTTTATGCAGGCTCGTGTAAGAACAGGGCAGCTGGACCTCTCTGGGAGAGGCTCTCCCCCCAAAAAATGCCCAACGTTATTTTTGCAATCTCCCTTAGATGTCTCATCATCGCTGATTAATCATCCCCATTTCTCCCATTGCATGCAAAGATTCGTGCGAATAAGGCACTCGTCATATTCTTCAGCATTGTGACAGGATACAGTAGAGTGCAAAAAGTTTCTCATTCTGTTCGGTGACGGCTAGCCAAGGCAACCGTAGCAAACGAGAAATAACAGTTGTACTACACGTCTGCAAGAAAGAGAAGCTCTTTATGTAGTACCGTCTTCTATTACATTACTTAAAAAGAAGAAAACGAACGAACCCCAGTCACCAAATCATTCTAGGAGCAAAAGCATTGAAGTTATAAGACAACTCCAATAAGATATCTTGCAAGTTTTTATGTTAAAGTTTTGAACTTTTAACTTTGTATAAAATACTCGGGAAAAGCTAGGTAACCAGTAGACCTGTTCGGATTGTGCTGATACGCCCACGTTAGGTGTGGGAACCCAATTAACTCAGTGGTATGAACGAGGTTTGAGGAAACTAGTGAATACGCTTCGCTGGGGCAAACTGTACTTACGGACACCGCAGATAATGGGGATGCAACTAGGATAATGAAACGGACTCTGGACTCTTTCAGTAGACGTCTTCGTTATTCAGACTCAGATTCACGATTGTATTTTATTCACTCTAATTCCTCTTGAATTAAACTCGGTTTACAAAGGATTGATAATTTTGTATAATTTATGAATTTGTGTTTTGTCTCAGACAAAGACTACCGCATTCTTACATTGATCAAATTTATATATTTTAAGTAAAACATCTCATATGATTTTTACAACATCCTTAAACTAATGGTTCTACCCAGACACATTAATTTAATATCTTTTGGTACTTTACGAATTGTCCTAATGATTAATCTAATTAGAGTATTTCGTGATTTCCACATTTGTTTAATTCTTACAATGAATTAAAGGAATAGTGTTTTGTCGCAGTAATTAAATAAGAATAATACCGCTACTGTTTACGTCTATTGACATTGATAATGTAAATAGAAACTTCAACTTGAATGCTTGTCTCATAATGCAGACACAGCGGTCAGACGTAAACATTAGTCATCATACATACTCCGCATGTATTATGTTGATGCATCACTCAGCTGAGCACGCTTCAGCACATTCTTGTTTACTTAATGCGACGCGAGCTAGACTCATTAAAATTATATTATTATATTATTACTCATGCATCTCTCATTCCCAGACGAATGATATATAAAATATAATTCTTTCTTAATCTCTACGAAGTTACACACGTTACATCTACAATACTTCAACATATGAAGAATACCTGTCACTACCTGTGTCTACCTGTATGACTAAATATGTATGAATATTGTATGTTGTAATACCCTCCTAATTAACTTTTAATACAACTACAAGGAGCATAAAAAGGTAATTCCCATTCTTTACCATCTTAAAAATACATCTTATACATCAAGAAAAAAATAAATAAAGATAATAGACTTTAAAAATTTAATAATCCTCGTCATCAGACATTTCCACATTCTTAAAAACAGGAAATTTTGCGAGAGGTGTTGACGTTGATGTTGGTGTTGGTGTGGATGTTGGTGATCCCTGGATCTGTATGAGTACAGGTGCATTCGCCTTCGTTTCATCCCTTTTAAAACGGTCCATTTCTGCCAGGAACGTATCTCTCGTGAGTATCGAATTGTCATCCAGTGCTCCGCTCCTATCCAAATGCATAGTGCTGTGGCATCGGGTTGTCAAATTTTCGTAAATACTCTCCGTCCTTCTGCTCCTCGGCGGGGGTATTGGTCTCTCTCCGTATAGATTCTGCAGTTCCATATCTGCAACGTCTAGATTCTGCTTACTATGTACTCCCAGTACATGAGTCCAATTGTCATTTCTCCAACCTCGCTTCCAAAATGCGGCTGTGAGTTTCCACTTGAAATAAAGCATGGTCATAGCCATACATATTGAAATAACAACAAAAAGTATCAGGTACATATACCAAGGAATCGAGGTGTCAATTTTCCATGACGATATGTCTACTGTTATCTTCTTCAGTAAACGTCACGTTCAATTTGCTGAGGTCCATCTCCAAGTTCATATGGTAGTTAAGCTGATCCACCAGCATGGGGTCCTCACGTTGACTAAAAATAAGTTCCAGTACTTCACCCTTATACGTTTCATTGTTTATTGTAAACGTGGTGGTAATTGGTAGTAGGAAGATTCCATCTGGGCAAGGGGTGGTTCTCTTGCTTCCCACTGTTATCTGCATACGTGGACAATAGATATGAAAATATCCATTATACGCCTTCACTTGAACTGCCTCCACGTCATCGTTATCTGTACTATTCCGACAGTGCTGGAGAGTATAATGTTGATTAGCTCCTCCAAACGAATTCTTGGGCTTGCATCTCAGTCTGTTTGTGGCTGCGACGCGGTCCATGAAATTCCAGTCCAGTCCAGTATCGTATATGCAGTCTTCTGTTCTTGACAACAGTGTGTTCTTCGGTCCAGTGTACTCCAGGTCACACGTCCGGTTTTCGGTCTTCATCATCAGCCTGAAAGGATCTGCCTCGACCAATGTCAAATTAGGGTTCACAAGTGGTACAATGAATTTTACCAACAAGTTGTCCATTTGTGCATCACTTTGACAGGATCGAAATTCAGCCAAATTCAGCGGGCAAAGTTCTCCACAGGGTAACGTAAAATTCAAGAAATCGAATAGTTCTTCATCCATGTGTCCTCTGCTCCATAGCCGTTTTGTGTGTCGGATAATCTCTCCACTCATCGTAAGTCTTGACACTAGGTATGCTATGTCAAACTCTAACGATTGGATCTCATCAGGTAAGCGATTTGTCGCGCTCGCTATTTTGTTCACCTGAGTTGTAATTTTGTCCATGTGGTCCTGGAAGAGTTGAAAGTTCTTCGTCTCCTTCCGTATTTTCTTGTCCAGGTTGTTGAAGTGTGTGACCAGCTCCTCGGTGTGCTGCCTATTCATCTCCGATTGATGTTCCGCCTGGTACGACATCCCAAGTCCAGCGCTCGTAAAGACGGCCAATGCTGTCATCATGACGTTCGTAAATACGGATCTCTTCTTCCTGGATGGTGTCATTGTCGTTGGACAAATTTTCTGCATCGGATAAAGGAAAGTCCTCTTATATTCATCCTGACATTTATCATTCAAATTATTTCCATAACTTGCAATTGAAACATTCGGGTATCTCAATAAATGACATGGTGATATAAGGCGTATTTTCACATTGTAGGAATTGTATCCAGACAATGCCGGGTGTTCAGATCTTCTCCAGATCACCGGTCCTCCTTCATCGGTCTTCTGTGCTCCGCCACCGATTATCAGCATCAAGAAATAAATCAAACAGAAAAATAGTGGAAGTGTGTTGGTCGTCCTTCCGGAGTTAGATAGAGTCCTCTCTTCTTCCCTCCTTAAAGTAGGCAGTGGTACGGTGTGCTCCCTCCTCAAATTAGGAAAAGTCCCCGCATCCCTCCTCACATTCGGAACTTCCAGTCCATTCTTCTTGGTCCTCCTAGTAATTTTGGGAATTCGTCCAATCTTTCCATTGTGCGTTTTAGTGGTGGTGGTTACATCCCTCCTGTGCTCTCCAGAGCCAGCTCCAGAAAGTGCTCCAGGGTATTTTCCACGAACATTCTTCAGTGCATTCTTCTGTGCTCGGCTCATGGGTAGTGGAGATCGCAGATAGCATCTTATGCTTCTTAGTCATACCTCCCTCCTGGGCGGTATATGTACGTCCATGTGTTGTGCGCTTCCTTCCTTCTACTCCCTCCTCACTTCGTGCAGAGTGTAGGCTAGGAATTCTTTTTTCCTCCATCGTCCATCCCTCCTGAGTGTTGTGAACTCCAGCCAGAGAAGATGATGAGTTTTTCGTCTTCTTTCGTCCTTCCTTGGCGGTAGAGGTGGTGGTGACTTCTCCCTCCTTACCGGTCAGAGCTTCCAAGTAGGATTTCGGTTTCTCCGATTTTTTCTTCTTCTCCAATTCCAGTCCCTCCTTACGTTGGCGGACAGCAGGGGATGAAAAAGGAATTTTCTTTGTTTCTTCCATACGAACCGTTGAGTCTGCTCCCCGGCGGGCAACTCCCAGTTCCTTGGGTATTTCAGCCTTATGGTCTCTAAAAGGATTGCACAATCTGGTAATGGGCTCATTATAAATTTTAAACAAATTGTCCAGATTGAAGAAATCTTTGGAGTCGTGATTTTCAGAATCCGTCCGATTCTTTGTGCTCCTTTTCTTCTTCCGTGGTGGGACGTCATTGTAGACGGCTATACCGGTGGGTTGGTCTTCCGCCGGTTGAATCATGAACGAGTGGTACTGCACTCTCCGGTCTTTGTTCCTTTTCTTAACTGCCAGAAAGTCTTGTTCCACGGCCCTTGCGTAGAAGGCGAATTTGTCCTCACCTTTTGTCCCTCTGTCTTCTACCATCCCCATTTTCCCTGAGAGTCTGGTCAGGTCCTGTTTTGACAAAACTTTGGTAAATATATCCGCGGACAGATCAGACGTCCTTCTATGGTGCAGGACCAGCTGTCTTGTCTCTACCAGATCTTTTACCCAGAAGATCCTGGTTTGAATGTGCTTGGTCTTCTCATGGTGTGTAGATGTCGAGGTGATAAGTTGAAGTCCTGAGAGAGACTCGGTATACTGGTTTATTGGGTCCGACCAATTTCTGATTTCCAAATCACACAAGAGATTGTGGAACCTTACCAGTATTTTCGCCATATGATTGATACCGTATATCTCTGCTGTACAGGTGGACTGGGCAATTAAGTTCTCCTGCTTGGACGTCCAGATAATGGCTGAGTTGTTCAGAGTCACAACTCCTCCCATTATTAATTTTGCATTTTCTCCATTGCAGAAACCGGCGTCGGATTCTCCTTCCATTACCACGACCTTATCCAACCTCCTGTGATACCGAATAGAGTAATTTTTGGTTCCTACCAAAAAACGCAATACTCTAAGCGCTGCTTCATAGTGTTGTTCATCAAAACTCTGAAAACAACGGGTTAGCCTCTGTACAGGGTAAGCGATGTCGGGTCTGGAGACTCTGCTAATAAACAGTAAGGATCCTACCAACGATTGATATGGTAGTGAGGGATCCGGAGCAAACTTACCGGGATCCCGTCGGGGGTCGAAATTAGCGCTCATAGGAGTTTTTGGAATTACACAACCTAATTCGTTAAACTTCCTCTGGAGCTCTACTATTTTCGATGCCTGATTGATTTGGATATATTTGTCGGTCATGACTATATCCATTCCCAGAAAATTGGTTATATCATCCGAGTATGTCATCTTAAATCTCTGCCTTAATTCCTGTGTCAAGTCCTGAAGATCCTTTTCATGGGTACCTGTCGCCAAAGTATCGTCTACATACCAAGCAATTTTAGTAACATGCTTAATCCCTTGTTTATCAGTGTATGTTTTGATAAACCGGCATTTCTCATTTTCGCATTGGCGATACCCTATCTTGACCATAAATTTCAGCACCTCCTGAAAGAAAAGATGAGGACTCTCACAAAGTCCATAGAGGGCTCTGTTTAAGACACATACCTTATTACCTCCCTGGTTGTAGCCCTGGGGTTGGTACATGTAAATCTTGAACTTCAGTTCCGCATGTAGGAAGGCGTTCTTCACGTCATGCTGACGAATATGCTTGCCCGTGATGGCTGCTTCCGCCAGCAGCATTCGGTAGACCTCGAATTTGGCCGTAGGGGCGAACGTATCCTTGATGTCTTCTTTATCTTGAAAGTTACCTCGTACCACCAGGCGTGCCTTGAAACGATCCTGGTCTTTCTTGTATGTGTACACCCACATACATGGTATCACTTTCATATCGGCGGTACGATCTACTAAGTCCCAAGTATTACATGCTATGAGTGAGTTGATCTCTTCATCCATGGCCCCTCCCCAGTGATCCCTGTTTTTCCCACTCATGGCTTGCTTGTAGGTTTTTGGAACTTCTACTTTTTCTTCATGAGATCTATCTCTTTGGGGTATCCGTACGGGTATTCTCTCATTCGTCTGGGCCTGCATCGCCGACTCCGTTCTTTTCTTCAGAATTGATTTGGGGTATGCGGGTATATCTTCTGGGTACGTTATCGAGTTCTCAAAGACCTCTCCCTCACTATCCTAATTGTAGTGTATTCCTGGAAAGGGCTGAACGTAACGATTGTTGACCACCACCAAATTTGCATGGTCATCCTCATCTGTTTCATGTTCATCATAATCTGAGGGGAAATCTAAGTGTTGGTCGCTTACTTGGTGGCTAGTTCCGCCCAGGTTTCCAGAATTCCATGTAGTATTTCTAAAAGGGTCAATGTCGGGACTGAGAGGTCTCGGTTCCACCGGGGAGTAGGTGTTTGTCATGTTTCCACCCTGAGGCAATTCTTCTCTTGGTATGTTGCCCCTCTCCAGCCCTTGAAGATTCTGAAAAGCGTTTATGATTTCCAGCAATTCCAGTCTATCCTGCTCAATGATAATCGCAGGGGATTCTATTGTTTCCCGGTTGCGCAGTATCTCCTCCCATTCCTGGTTGGTGAGAATACCTTCAATCATACCATTCTGAATGGTGACCGCGTCTCCGTTTTCATTGATCGATAGTGTCTGTTCTTCCCCGATTGGATGTGCGTAATTGGCATGCTCGCCTGAGTAGTCCGAGTCGGATTCCGAGTCCGATATCTGTCCAATCGGTACTTGTTCTTCCTCTACCTTATTTGGTCTGAGAAGGTAGGCTGTCTGTTGTTCTTCTTCATTTTCTGATGGTGGGTAAGAGTCGTAACCCGATTGCTCATCTTGTCCCTCCTCAATTTGTGAGTTGAACTCCCAGTCGGATGACGAGTCTGTTGAGGGTGAGTCAATCCTTGCCATGTTGGCGTAATTTGTTGTTTCTCGAGTGGTGCGGTCATGTGGGTCTTCGCTCTCGTCACTCAGGGTCCTCCGGTGGGCGGTGCCTAGGTGCACACTAGTCTTCCAGCGGGCATCGGTGGGCGTAGCGAATTGTGCTACTGCGTCCTCAAGGCTGTCATCTAGAGCAGCCAGGTTTGCCAAGTGGGCGGTCCTCCGACTTCCATCCTGTCTCTCCTCGCGGTCCTCCTGTTGGGGGCGAGTGCGGTGGGGCGAGTCCCTTCTCCTCTCGTCACGGCTCCTAGGGGCGTTGTCTCGGCGGTCGTCCCTGTCCCGAGTGTCTCTTCCTGTCTTGGAGCTTTCACGCCTTGATCGTGTATTACGTCTGCTACTTCTACCGCGTCCTCTTTGACTTGAGCCGGACCGGGATCTCTGGCGTGTCCTATCCGGAGGCGGGATGCCCTCCAGATAAAAGTAGCAATCACGTTTCATGTGACCCCAAACTTTACAATGATCACACGTACCTTCAAGTTTCTGCGCCTTATGGGAGGGTCTTGGCACCTCCGGCGGTGGGGAGTTCCCATTGTAACTCCGACGATGACGTACTACTTCTTCCTCTTCATCGTCATCCCGATCGAATCTGCTGCGTCCATTCCTTTGGCGGCGTTCACGGGATCTTCCTCGTCCGCTTCCTCCAGTCTGTCCTCGCGAGTCCTCTCGAGCAAGGAATACCTGGGGCGGTTTGTAGGGCGTTCTTCCGATGGCTTTCTCACGGTCTTCATCAGTCGCCTTAAGTAACTCCAACAAGGTAGTAGGTGTCTTCACCTGGGCTACTCTCCACGTTTGTAAGAAACCGATGTATTCCTCGAACTCGGCTAACTTCTCGATGGTGAGTCCCATGACTGTGCTGTCTCCCATGGCTTCTCCCGCCCGGGTAAGGTGGTTATTTACGGACATCAAGTCGACCATGTACTTATATCCCTCTCCCGCTTTCATCTTCAGCGAGAAGAACTTTCCTTGGAGCACATGCACGTCCTCTTCCTTCTTGGTGGAGTACATTTTCTTCAGCTCATCGAAGAGATCCTTGGCCTTCTGGAATGAGCGAACCCTCGTAGCAATGTCCGGATGCAGTCCCCCTAGTATGGTTAGGCGGGTGCAGGAATTCGCGGCATCCCAGTTCTGGATCGATAAGAGCTCAGCCTCTGAGACTCTTGCTGGGTTGGCAGGCTCGGGCCGAGCCCACGTTCCGTCCAGGATTACTCCCAGATGCTGCATCTGGAGGGACATCTTCATCTCTTCCGCCCAGGCCGTATAGTCTGTAGACCTTTCCAGGCGTGGAAAGTCAATGACGGGGCGGTTGTATACCATGGCTGTCGACATCTCAGCTTCCTTCTGCTGGTGGAGGGCGATGGTGTTCTCTGCCGTAGTTAGTCGAGCTACTAACTCTTCGTTCTCTAGCTGGAGACGAACGGTATCGGGACGCAGAGCTATTTGGCTTCTCAATGCGTCTATGCTTTCTCGATACTTAGCTTCGTTTTTAGTATAATGAGCTTTAAGTATTTCTACCTGTTCGTCCTGGTGTACTTGAGCGGCACGGATCAGTTCAGCTTCTCTGTCTGCCTGCTTATCCTCTTCAGCCTCCTGTCCCTCCTTCGTCGGTGGACCTTTGGATCTGGTGGAGACACCTTTCTTCAGACTACTCTGCTTCAGCTGGCCAGTAAAAATCTGTAAGATGGGCGAACGTTGGTCTTCCTTCTTGGTCTTCGAAACGGGCTTCTTCGGAACCTCTGGTTTCTGGTCAAAAGGGGCTTCGGTCTTCGGTGACAGTTCTGACATGGAAACTTCTTCTTCAGTATCAGCTTCACTTGGGTTGTTACACGGTACTATCTATCACTCCCTATTTAGTTACTAGTAGTGAGATATCTGTACTTTATATTTCGGTGCTTGGAAACTACTACGCGCTGGAAACTTCTTCAACTGCGTAGGTTCTACACTTATGCTTTGTGGCTAACTACTACTTGCTGGAATTCCCTCAACAACGTAGGATGCTTAAAGTCTTTAGATTGAAAATTACGGTCAAAAGGAGCTGGAATTGCCTCAACTACTAACTCTTGCCTAATTCTCACTTCACCCAATTATCTCAAGTCTAAACAATTGGTGGGAATGCTCTACACTCTGGTATTGCCTCAGTAGTGGAGTCTGTTGAATCGTAATCGGTCTCCTATTGCTCATCTGGTGTCTTAGGGGGGAGATTACCAATCTATGGTCAATCTTGAAATCTGATGTGTAACAAATATCAATTTCCGGTACTAGTTGTTGCCGCGTATATATACTGCTAAAAAACAATTTACTTTTAACGAAAAAGCTAAACTTGAATTTTAAACTAAAAACAGTAAATACTTTTCAAACTACGTTTCCCTCGTTCAAAATTTTGACAAAAAATTTACTTTTAAACCTCGTTAGAGCAAGTGCTGATAACGTGTTAAGGTTTTGAACTTTTAACTTTGTATAAAATACTCGGGAAAAGCTAGGTAACCAGTAGACCTGTTCGGATTGTGCTGATACGCCCACGTTAGGTGTGGGAACCCAATTAACTCAGTGGTATGAACGAGGTTTGAGGAAACTAGTGAATACGCTTCGCTGGGGCAAACTGTACTTACGGACACCGCAGATAATGGGGATGCAACTAGGATAATGAAACGGACTCTGGACTCTTTCAGTAGACGTCTTCGTTATTCAGACTCAGATTCACGATTGTATTTTATTCACTCTAATTCCTCTTGAATTAAACTCGGTTTACAAAGGATTGATAATTTTGTATAATTTATGAATTGGTGTTTTGTCTCAGACAAAGACTACCGCATTCTTACATTGATCAAATTTATATATTTTAAGTAAAACATCTCATATGATTTTTACAACATCCTTAAACTAATGGTTCTACCCAGACACATTAATTTAATATCTTTTGGTACTTTACGAATTGTCCTAATGATTAATCTAATTAGAGTATTTCGTGATTTCCACATTTGTTTAATTCTTACAATGAATTAAAGGAATAGTGTTTTGTCGCAGTAATTAAATAAGAATAATACCGCTACTGTTTACGTCTATTGACATTGATAATGTAAATAAAAACTTCAACTTGAATGCTTGTCTCATAATGCAGACACAGCGGTCAGACGTAAACATTAGTCATCATACATACTCCGCATGTATTATGTTGATGCATCACTCAGCTGAGCACGCTTCAGCACATTCTTGTTTACTTAATGCGACGCGAGCTAGACTCATTAAAATTATATTATTATATTATTACTCATGCATCTCTCATTCCCAGACGAATGATATATAAAATATAATTCTTTCTTAATCTCTACGAAGTTACACACGTTACATCTACAATACTTCAACATATGAAGAATACCTGTCACTACCTGTGTCTACCTGTATGACTAAATATGTATGAATATTGTATGTTGTAATATTTTACCTCTTCAAAATGCTTGCAAAGAATTGAAGACATGTTCACCTTTTTCATTCCTGTTTCGTTTGCAAATGATACTACATTTTATTTTTGTAGGTATGAATCAAGTGGGTTTGGAAATTTGAGCTTCGGAGATTTTTCAGATTTATTAATTGTTCGCTTGGTACAAGCTGACAGGCTAGCTGAAGCTGTTGGCGCCATCGAAGAAATGACAGCAAAGGGGAATTACCCGTCTAACGAAGTACTGGAGAAACTTGCTAGTCGTTTAAATCATGTTGAAAAGTTTGAAACTCTCCTTGACTTACAAAAGCACTTGTCTCCAGTAAGAAATATGAAGTTTTCGTAATAATAACTTAAAGTAAATTGTAGTCAAACTTCACTTTTCGATTAGTACTAGAGCTGATTAAATTATGTATTACTGATTCTGATGATATGACTATACACTGAATGGTCAGGTCGCATTGAAGAGTGCCAGATTAAAAATTATCTTCGGTGCGGCCCTTGTAAACTCTGGAAAAGGATTAGAATACTTTGAAGAAAACATTAAAAAGCCTGTCGAAGCTGGCGTTAACTCTGATGGTAAAATTGCTTCGGTCTCGGTAATGCCTACAGTAACGCTTTTAAAGCTGCATGAGGAGCTACTGCCTCAGCGTAAGTCTGCCTGATGCACAAAAAACTATATTGCACATATTTCTCAAGTATGTATTTTGAAACTAGTTAAATGAAAAATAATTTTTATTTTGAAACACTTTTTGTGTTTAAAACAGTGCAAAATTTATCTAAAAAACAACACGAGTTTGGCAATGCAACTATTTCTAATGCAATCTGGGTAAATGCTATGCAGAACAAAGACTTCGTTCGTGCGAAGGAAATATTTGATAGTCATGTGAGTTTATATGAAATAATTCTTTCAGTATTTTAGTACGTGAAAGTGTGAAAAAGAAATTGATCTCATTTGTTAATGGTCATGACCGTATTTTGTATATTATAATTCAATCAGCTGAGGACTCTAGACCGTGTAATTTTCCTCCCTATCATTCGAGAAGCAAGATTAAATAACGATTTAGAATTAATTAACGAAGCCTGGAGTCAGATTTCTGCCTCGACATGCTCATCATTTGCCAAAGGACTTGTGGTCAGCTGTATCCTAGATGTTCAGAGTATGAATTTCTTTTCATCATCCAATCATCCCCTAACTTCTTCTATCAGTGATTGTGCGGGAAAATAACCTTTTGCTGAATATTTTTATTTACTGCTTGTGTTAACATTTTACAGTAAAAGCCGGTGACTTAGCAGGGTCAGTTGAAACAATACAGGCTGCGTTAGCATACGGTTTGGAACTGGAAAATTTACGTGACTCCTCCCTCAGATCACTTAAAAAGAAATTGGAAGAAAATAATCAAATATTTCCATTCGCAATCCCCAGGGTAAAGAATCTAACATTTTTTGTTCTTCCTTTACGTATGTGCATTTCTTAAAATAATTTGATTTTAAAAAATTGTGTAGAAATTAAATACAGATTGTTCGTTTTCAGCAAAAGTCACGTAAAGGTCGCGGCAGAAAAAACGAGGGATCAAGTAGCAGCGACAGTGATAGTGATTAACCTCAACTTGATTAATTTGAAATTCAAGCGAAAAAGAGTTGAAAATACCATACGGCAAACGCCGGGCCATGTTTAATATTGATGCAGTTAATTTATAGCATTCATTTTCATTTTTACGAAAGACTTTGATACAAAAACTGAAAAACTAGTATTTTAGTTTTAATGGCTTCATCTAGGAATCTTTAAGAGCTCTTAAAAGTAATTTTGCATGTGTAGTAGATTGCTTTGACTCAACAGTATGTAATTTTCGTTAATATGAGTATGCGTGCTAGTTGTTATTCTTATTGTTACAGAATTTTTGGACGTTAAACGTTACGTACATTAAAGCCTTTTAAAAAATGAGATTTGTTTTTGTGTAGCTGAAACTTTATTTTTATTACATATCAATTTTGAAATCAGAATATACGAATACTCATTCACCATACAATATCGATCAGTATAATTTATTTTCCTAAAAAAGTTAATATAATTGCCTAATTAATTATACAAATGAAATGATGCCAAGCCATAATAACACAGCAGAAACCCAAACCATAACTTACTCGACTGAAACTTTAAACAGTAGAATATTGAAAATCGAGGTGGCTATGGTGTAAATTTTGATTAGCTTCATAATTTATTTATTGTTCTCGTAGACAGACACAGCAAGGCTGATCCTGAAAAAGTATATAATAATAGTACTAATAATAAATAGGTATGCATAATTATAATATTAAAACAAGGGCTAGCGCCCTTGTTTCATGGCGGCTTTAACAGCAAAATTAGGCATTTTGAATTTGCCGCCCAATTTTGGATTCAATTTACAGGTTTTTAATTAAGGGAAGCAATAAGGCCGCACAATGTGTTGTTGGTTGTTATTCATAATTAATTTCTGTAATGCAACCAAAAATTCAAAATTCCAATTTTTGAATTTCCCGCTAAAACATTAAATATTGTATTAAATGAAGATTTCGACCGGTAAGTCAATGAAAATAAACTAACTTGATATATTATTCGAACGGTAACAATTTGCCAAATGTAAATAACTTAGTGTGCACGCACGATTGTTATTAGTTTTTAAATGGTTTCGAAATAACATAATTGCAAATTAAAAAATTTTAACGGATTGTGTCGAGTGATATATCATTGGAAAGCTCTTCAAAAATAAGCAGGGACCTTTTTTTTCGTTTTTTGATTGTGACCCATGCAACACATTTTTGGCGGCATTTAAAAATTGAAAGACCGTTATTTTGAAAACGTTTTGTTATAATGGAGGCGGGTTCCTAAATTTGAATTCTACTGGCGATTAGCTTTCCAATGATATATGGCTCGATGAAATCGGTCCAGTATTGCAGAATTCTCAAAAATCCGGTAAATTATGTAGATAGGTAGGAATAATAATAACAATCTTCGTAAATATTTCATGGATACATTTTAGTCGAGGATATACCACACAATATTAATTCGATGCTTCGAGCAAACCCGAAAATTATTTGGGAAAACAAAAAATTAGCTAACAAACACTGTTGACACCACTTTGAAAAGCTTGTGAGTTAAAAATTGCGCATATAAAAGAGTTGACTGAATTTGACACGCCACTGACCAAGAAATTGTTTCGCATTTTTTTCAAAACTTGAAAGTTATTTACTGAGTTTCCTTCAAACATGATTGTAGCACTGGAGACTCTTTTGTAACCAAAAATTAGTCGGAACGCGTTATTATACGCTACTGTGATCTTGTGTAGCTCTGCCTCGGAAGGCACCCACTAACTTGTACAGTAAATACATCAATAAGCCATATACAAATGTACAGGGCATGTAGTTAAAATAATATGAAATATTTTGAGAACTGCACCATTTACAAATGACTTTATTTATGAAGGCTCCTCTACCATTACTAAGCCACATAAGAATATAAGTGGCAAGCAGTTATAAATTAGGTTGAAAAAAATTTTTAAAGTTGAAAGTGAAGGTACTTAAAACCATGATATTTGAAGGACGTATTGATGGACGATCCCTGAACATCTAACCTATATGGGTAAGATCATAAAATGTAGTTAAAATAGGTTGAAAAAAATTTTAAAGTTGAAAATGGGGGTACTCAAAACTATGATGTTTGAAGGAGGTCATTACGGACGATCCCTGAACATCTGTAACCTATAATTATAGTATGTCCTTGACATGTAGTTAAAATAGGTTGGAAAATATATTATTGTTGAAATTGGGGGTTCTTAAAACTATGATGATTGAAGGACGTCTTCATGGACGATCCCCTAACATCTGTTACCTATAATTATATTACGTCCATGATATGTAGTTAAAATAGGTTGGAAAAAGTTTGAATGCTGGAAATGGGGGTTCTTAAAACTATGATGTTTAAAAACGTCATTATGGATGATCCCTGAAAATCTGTAACCTATTTAGGTAGATATGTCTCTTTAAACAAGCCAAGTGCACTGTGTCTGTTGAGTCGTGAATCCCGCTATCCTTCCTTGAATGCTCATGTAATAATGTTATTGGTTGTTGTTGTCGGTCGGAATGCCCATAAATTTTACACCCGGTGTGTTTAAACGAACGAAAGTGCATGTAGATTTTCTAGCAGATCATTATGTACCTAGCATGTAATAAAAGGAGGACTGAGACAACCTATGTAGGTTATAGATATTCAGGAAAAATATTCACGGATCGTCCCTAATGACGTCCTTCAATTATCATAGCTCTAAGTAACTACAACTTTAAATTATTTTTTCAGAATATTTTAACAACATTTCATAAACATAAATATACATGTGATAAAAATTCAGAAATCGTCCATAAATGACGTAATTTTAATATAATGGTTTTAAATTTTAAATACCCCTATTTACAAATTTTTATTCAAAATATTTTAACTATATCGTGGGTGAAGAGTCATTCTGTCGTAAGTCCAGTGCACGGCTAAAATCATTCTGTCGCAAGTCCATACGATTCTTAAAGACATTGTGTCGCAAGTCCATTCAATTGGTAGCAGCTACTGTCGAGGTCGCTTCCGTGTTGTCTTATCCAGTAGGGGGAGAGGGTGGGGGGAGGGGTATGTTACTGACTGTGTTGTACTCATGACGTACACTTAGGGGTCGTCCACAAAAGACGTAATGCTGCTGACTGTGTTGTACTCATGACGTACACCTGGGGTCGTCCACAAAAGACTTTATAAAAATTTTATTCCCAAAAACTGCAAAATGTTCTATTTACATGTTTTTCAAAAGTGTAAAATGTTCTACCTACATGTTTCTCAAAAAAGTAAAATGTTCTATCTTGATGTTTCTCAAAAGTGTTAAATGTTCTACCTACATGTTTCTCAAAAGTGTAAAATGTTCTATCTTGATGTTTCTCAAAAGTGTAAAATGTTCTATCTATACATGCTTCTCAAAAGTGTAAAATGTTCTATCTTCATGTTTCTCAAAAGTGTCAAATGTTCTATCTTGATGTTTCTCAAAAGTGTAAAATGTTCTATCTACATGTTTCTCAAAAGTGTCAAATGTTCTATCTTGATGTTTCTCAAAAGTGTAAAATGTTCTATCTACATGTTTCTCAAAAGTGTAAAATGCTCTATCTAGATGTTTCTCAAAAGTGCAAAATGTTGTATTTACATGTTTTTTGAAAGTGCAAAATGTTCTATTTACATGTTTCTCAAAAGTGCAAAATTTTCTGGAAATTGAATTTTTATTACGTCTTTTGTGCACGACCCTTAAGTGTACGTCATGAGTACATCACAGTCAGTACCATTACGTCTTTTGTGGATGACCCCTAAGTGTACATCATGAGTACATCACAGTCAGTAACATTACGCCTTTTGTGGACGACCCCTAAGTGTACATCATGAGTACATCACAGTCAGTAATATACCGCCCCCCCTAATGCATAGGACAACACTGAAGCGACCCTTGACAGTAGCTACCCTTGACAGTAGCTGAATGGACTTGCGACAGAATGACTTTAAGAATCGTATGGACTTGCGACAGAATGATTTTAGCCGTGGACTGGACTTACGACAGAATGACTCTTCACCCACGATATGTGTTTGCACCGACACCTCTTCTTCCCAGCCCAAGATTTCGATGTATAATTGTACGCCTTCAGTCATACCTACACCATTTGAACAACCGGCAAACATCTGGCCACCTGCTGTCCGTCACTTCAAAATAATAAAACTGTGCGTGCGACTACACATTTATTAAAATGTGACATTTAAGTGAATAAAGTGTAAGGCGAGTTAGACACTGTCGTCATTTGAGCGTTGCCACAATATACACCACAATACAAAATAAAAAAATCCGGCGCCGGATTTGTCGACCGATGACCGAGGGCCCGAAGCAGATGCTGAGCTTCAACAAAGGAGCCATATAATTTAGGTAACGCTAAAAGATGATATTGAATTTATACAAGCTCCCCTACCATCAATAAGCCATATACAAATGTACAGGGCATGTGGTTAAGATAATATGCAATATTTTAAGAACTGCACCATTTACAAATGACGTCATTTATGAAGGCTCCTCTACCATTACTAAGCTACTTAAGAATATACGTGGCAAGCAGTTACAAATTAGGTTGAAAAAAATTTTTAAAGTTGAAAATGGAGGTACTTAAAACTATGATATTTGAAGGACGTCTTTATGAACGATCCCTGAACATCTGTAACCTATATAGGTAAGATCATAAAATGTAGTTAAAATAGGTTGGAAAATATATTTCTGTTGAAATTGGGGGTTCTTAAAACTATGATATTTGAAGGACGTCTTTATGGACGATCCATGAACATCTGTAACCTATAATTATAGTATGTCCGTGACATGTAGTTAAAATAGGTTGGAAAATATATTACTGTTGAAATTAGGGGTTCCTAAAACTATGATGTTTGAAGGACGTCTTGATGGACGATCCCTGAACATTTGTTACCCATAATTATAGTACGTCCATGACATGTAGTTAAAATAGGTTGGAAAAAATTTTAAAGTTGGAAATGGGGGTACTCAAAACTATGATGTTTGAAGGACGTCTTTACGGACGATCCCTGAACATCTGTAACCTATAATTATAGTAAGTCCTTGGATATGTAGTTAGAATAGGTTGGAAAATATATTTTTGTTGAAATTGGGGGTTCTTAAAACTATGATGTTTAAATGACGTCTTTGTGGACCATCCATGAACATCTGTAACCTATAATTATAGTATGTCTGTGACATGTAGTTAAAATAGGTTGGAAAATATATTACTGTTGAAATTAGGGGTTCCTAAAACTATGATGTTTGAAGGACGTCTTCATGGACGATCCCTGAACATTTGTTACCCATAATTATAGTACGTCCATGACATGTAGTTAAAATAGGTTGGAAAAAGTTTTAATGCTGGAAATGGGGGTTCTTAAAACTATGATGTTTGAAAACGTCATTATGGGTGATCCCTGAAAATCTGTAACCTGTTTAGGTACATATGTATCTTTAAACAAGCCAAGTGCACTGTGTTTGTTGAGTCGTGAATTCCGCTATCCTTCCTTGAATGCTCATGTTATCATGTTATTGGTTGTTGTTGTCGGTCGGAATGCCCATAGATTTTACACCCGGACCCGGTGCGTTCAAACGAACTAAAGTGCATGTAGATTTTCTAGTAGATCAATATGTACCTAGCATGTAATCAAAGGAGCACTGAGACCTGGTTTTTGCAGTTTTCTAAAATAAAGTGTAAAATATTTTGAGAGTTGGTCCATTTAACTGCTAATTGCAAAATACTCAATTATCAGATCATAACCAAAACCTAAACAGCTCATCTACATTGCATGTGTGAAAGTTTAAAAATTATTTAAACAAAATTGATTCAAAATTGTGACCTGTGGCGTACAACAACAGAATAAAGGGCAGACAGACAGAAAGGAGGACGGACGGACAAAACCATTTTATTGGATGCTCTATGAGTTAAAGCTCAGCATCTTAAAAGCTCGGAGCAAAAATGAACTGTAAGCTCATCATCTACTTTGGGCCCCCAGTCGACAAAGCTGGCGCTTCGCGCTAGGTTTTCTTGTTTGCCTTATCGACAGTCAACCGCATGTTGGTATTGGCAGATTGGTTTAAGCAAGACAGGAAAACATGAAGTTCTAAAGGCAGCAAGATCAGATCACTACAGTCAGTTAATAGTTACGAAGTTACTTTCAGTATATCATATTACCATATAAATTCTACTGTAATGTGCGACAGGGAACGATTCTTGGTCCCTTATTGTTCATTCTGTATATAAATGACCTTCGAATTACCATTAATTGCATCTTTATTTACGTGTCTACTTCATGCAGATGACATTGTAATTTACAGCAATGAGAGTGGTATTA
This sequence comes from Dicyrtomina minuta, assembly GCA_949802685.1. Classification (NCBI taxonomy): domain Eukaryota; kingdom Metazoa; phylum Arthropoda; class Collembola; order Symphypleona; family Dicyrtomidae; genus Dicyrtomina; species Dicyrtomina minuta. Next base: position 16,580,088 of record OX461812.1, on the reverse strand, counting down.
GGCTTGCAATCGAACAGCTCGAGTCGGCTTTAGTATGCATTGACTACTGGTGTTCTGCGCAAGGACTTCAAATTAATTACGAAAAGACGAAAATAGTAATTCATGAGTAGTGACAAAACAGTGCCACAGGACATACAAATGACTAGTAAAGGAAATATAATAGAACGTGTGTTTTCCTTTAAATATCTCGGTGTGACGCTCGACAGTAACTTAGATTTTAAGATTCACATGGATATTGTAGATACTCAGCTGCCAACAGCAATAATCATACTTCATAAAATCATGCCCCATGTTAATATTAGTATGTTTAAGCTTTTAATACATGCACACCTGTTTTTAAGTTTTGATTACTGTCTAACTGCTGAACTGGAGCTTTTAGTAATAAATACAATAAAGTAAAATAAATAAATTGCTCTATTCTACGTTTTATATGATTATTAAAAGAGGGTAGGATTAGATATAACTCTGGCCATCGAAACCAACTAGTAATATCTAAAGAAATGCGGAAGTTTCTACATGAAAAAAATTAATATTTTGACAGTAGCTGAGAGAATTATGTTTTATTCTGTGAAGCACTTCCAACCTTATTGTGAATATGAGTCTAGTTGTAAAACAAACAATTCTTTGTTTGTTTTTGAACGGAATATTGTAAATACAAAAAATCATGACACATTTAAAACTCCGTAACATAATTCCAAAACGTTCAAAAGAAGTGTAAAATATAGATTTGTGCACATTTGAAATAACCTTTTATCCAACCTACGTAACAAAAATAATCTTACTTTTATATCAGTTTTATGTGCCTTTATCCTTTTAAAACGATGTTTATTATTTAATTTTGCTGTAAATACCTATTAATGCTGCTAACTCACTTCTGTCCATACTGCTGAGCTGGACAGTAATGAGCAATTTTCTGGTTAATTTTGTTCCTGGGCACCTTTAGGCCTACTGTGTGAACTGGTGTTCCATCTATCTGTATTGCAGCTAGATTCCTAGCCACTTGAGAGCCACGGCTGGAGTTAGCCCATCTGTAACAACGTAAGAGTGCAGTGGGAGTAAATAAACCGAAAATTACTGGTGGGATCTGATTTACAACGCAACACATTGGATTATTCAGAAGGAGATTTTTTAACGGAATCTGTCAATCTGCGAGACCATTCTTTGGATGTGTTTGGAATACTTCTGCTTTTGATTATAGTGTTGTTGTTTTTTATATAAATTTTTTAGTAGGGCTAGTTCGTGAAAATAATTATTGATTTCATTTTATTAGTGAACTGCAGTTGTGTAACTGGTATGTCTTGAGTTTCTATTTTATTTTTTGATTTTGATTTTCTTATCTGTTTTGGCATACAGTTTGAATTATCATGTGCAGCATAACTACCGCTTAGAGAATTGTGTCTTCAAGGTTCTAGCCTTCCCTGGCCAGGGGTGTTAGGACTGGGGTGAAAAAGTTGGGGTTCCCGGTTCGAATTCAGCTTAGGGCAATTTGGAGTGAGCCAACTATTTTCGTAATTCTTCGGTCTTTGTTATTTTGTAATTTTCACTTGTGATAATTAGGTTTATCTTAATATCTAGTTTATTTGACATATGTATATAAAATTAAGTAATGTATACCATAAAAAATAGTCAAAATATGTCAAATATGTAGAAAGCTGATGCAAGAAAACTTGCAATTAGATGTATTAAATGTAACTCCTTATATCATAATATTAACTGTTTAAAACTTAGCCTTAGCAGTTTAGAATTCAAATCTCTCTCTATTTCTAACACTTAGATACGCACATTCTGTACTAGTCAGCATTCTATTTTTGTTAGTGACCCTGTGTTGACTTGTCTTGGTAACAATAATGATTCCTTCTTCCTGCCTACTAATAATTCCTTTGAACCTCTGTCGAACTCCTTTGAGATAGCATGCCTACCAAAAGGTATGGTAATTATGCATATTAATATTTTTAGCCTAAGGTTGAACAAGGATGAGTTATATATTCTTATGTTTTACTTTAATGTAGATGTAATGTGTGTATCTGAGACATGGTTAAATGCTAACATAGAAGACAATGAGGTTGCTTTTGATAACTACTGTGTATATAGAAATGATAGAGACAAACATGAAGGGGAATTAGTTACTTATGTTAAAAGTAGTTTGCACTCTGACTTGGTTACTAAAATTGTGACTACTATTGAGTTTCTATTAGTAAGTTTTAAGTTAAAAAATACTAAACCTATAATTATGGCCAATATTTTAAGACCGCCAGGCTGGTTAAACATTGGTAATGTACTATTTAAAGATATACTTATGGTAAGCAACTATGCATTCAATATATCTGCGGAATTATTCATTCTTTGGGATTTCAATGTTGATTAACTGCAGCGTGTTGATTAACTGCAGCGTGACGCTAAGTCCAAATCGCTGGTGCAATGCACAGCTAGTATGAACTTGCAACAGTTAAGTAAAACTCCAAAAAGTGTAGCATTCAAAACTAGAACACTGATTGATTGTTTATGCTAGAAGTATGCAAAACGTAAAGGGCAGTGGAGTTATTCAATGTGGTCTTTCTGACCACGATATGGTGTTCGTAGTTAGAAAGAAGAATAGACAGTACATTGCACCGATTGTAATTAAAACAAGGAACTATAGAAATATGAATGTTAAGCATTTAAAATCTGAGATACGAAAGACAAAATAATTTATTATGGATAGATTTCAAAGTGTTAATCAACGACTGTATGTATTCAAATCTTTCACTTAATCTAGAACGCAGACTTTTAATTGTCAATCGTATTATAAGGCCTTGACCAGCACCGTGGTTTAAAGCTGTAGTTAAGAAACTGATTCATCGTAAAAATCACTTAAAGAAGCTAGCTATTTTACACAAGAATTTGATTGATTAGGTTAGGTACTAGAAGCATAGTAACTACGTTACCTATATAGTTCAAAAAGCTAAAGTTCAATATTTTAAAACTAAATTTGAGAATTGTAAGGACTCGAAAGAATCTTGGACTGCATTCAAATCACTGATAGGTGATAATGTTCAAACCACCCTATTAACAAAAATTAAATGTAAACAAGGTAGCTTATCTACTTCTACTGATATTTGTGATTATTTAGCAAGTGCATTTGTATTGAATAATACTGAAAATAATAATGAAATCAGTGAATTTAGTAAGTCTCTAAAGTCCTAAACCTGACTTTTCACCTGTCTCTTCAGTGGAGGTTATTAAATTAGTTAAAGCTACCAAGGGCAGCTCTACCGCTAGTTTTAAAAATATTTCGCCAAAAATTTAAACTTTTGCTCGATTACATTTGCCTCTGTCCTTTTAAAGCTTTTTAACTATGCACTCGATACTGGTAAATTTTCTGCTAACTGAAACAAGGCAGTAGTAACTCCGATCTTGAAACCTTTATGCCAGTAAGCACTCTTCGTTATCGTATCGGCCGATCTCGATTCTTCGTTTTTCAACCAAATTGTTTGAGGCTGTTATTCCAAATAGGATAATAAGTTTTGTTGAAAAGAACGAACTCTTATCCAAATATTAATTTAGGTTTCCGAAAGGAAAATCAAATTTTCATGCCCTTGTGTACCTAACAGATCAAATATTTAAGGTCATTGATGCTAACATATTTACTGCTGTATTATTTGTGGACCTCAAAAAAGCATTTAACTCGGTTATTCATGTAAAGTTACTGAAAAAATCAAAATCAAAATATAAACTACCAACCTGCCTAATTAAAATTCTTTGTAGTTACCTTTCTAGTCGAACTTTTAAGATAAAGTTAGGTACTTTTATTTCTAAGCCTTTTAATCTAAGCGTTGGGGTGCCACAGGGCAGTGTACTGGCTCCTGCTCCGTATATATTATTTTTTGACGATATATATGATATGCTTTAATCACCGGCATTGTATGCTGATGATGTAGGACAAGTTTGTGCTGAGCGGACCCAAGAGCTGCTTAAGGTTAGCCTTAAAAATGTGACTAACAATGTTAATACGTGGTGTTTAGAAAACAATGCAAACGAATTGTACAAAAACAGTTTTTATGGATTTTTATAATAATAGTACAAAGCGTGAATGTGGGTTTTATACTATTTCATGTAACAATAATAATATCTGTAAAGTTTCCTCATTTAAATATTTGGGCGTTTTATTTTACTGTAGTCTAAAATGTGATTCTCATTGTAATTACGTTATTCGTAAAGTTGCTTTTAAATGTGCTCGACTTGTGAAGTTTAAAATAGACCATAAACTTTTGTCTATTGTATTTAAATCGTTAGTGTATTAATATAGGTTATTATTACAGGTTTGTTTATTCATTCTTGCCAATTTGGAATAACATACACAACAGTAACACAAGTATGCATCGTTAATGCTGAAAACAGTAATCCATTTGTTTAGATAGGTTATGTCAAATATAATTTTGCATTAATTATATTAAAGGTAGAGAATAAGGAAAGAGGAAGAGGTTTAAGCGTCTTGACACAAGCGCAGTAATTAAAAGAAGTTAAGTTGAAGTAAAATACAAGTTTATACAACATTCACATTCTATAACTAAATACTTGTGGTATAATAATATTCATTTTATATTGAGTAATTTTACTAATGTCAGTATCGTTGGATTACGATATCTCTCGGTCTTACACTTTATCGTTTTAAACTTAAGGTTATTTCTACTTGGTCTAGTATTAGTCCTTATGAAAGGTTTTAACCAATTATTATATCTATTTGATTTTACTAGTTTACTGCCAAACCCAATTAATAAGCTATTGTACCTATTCTTAATACTTTGCAATTTTAATGTTTTAAGTACCGTTTTATAGTTATTATTACTAACATGCCTATTCATAATAATGCCTAGACACCTTCTTTCTACACTAATAATTTTATCCATTAAGTACTTAGGCAGCCCATGGCTGTATACAGGTGATGCATATTCTAGCGTGCATCTGATATTGGTTTTATAGACTAGTACTAACTGTTGTTGGGTCATACCACAATTTTTTAGTTTTTGTAGAATATACAATTTTTTTGAAGTTTGGTGAACAATATTATCAACTTGATTATTCCAATTTCCTAAATTATTTATTTGTAATCCAAGTAGTTTAGTATTATTGATAATTAGGAGCACAACACTTTTAATTTCTAATTTTACTTTACTATATTGTTTAGTCTTAGACGGGTCAAAGATCATAACTAAACATTTATCAGGGTTAAGCCTCAATTTTAAGTTATCAGTCCACTGGCAAATATCATCTTAATAATTTTAAGTTTGAGGAACATCATGATACTTGACCTTTTCTCCAAGGGTCATGTCATCAACGAACCTGTTAAAAATGTTTTTCGAACAAATTTCAGCTTTTTGGTATTTATCATTAAAATTAACCAGTAACCTGTTAATAAGTATAACGAATAATAAAAGTGCCAATTTCGTACCTTGAGGTGTCCCATTAAATAATTCATAAAAATCAGAAGTCATGTTGGCTTCCCTTACACATTGAGACCTCTGGTATAGGAATTCCCCAATCCAATTTACATAATTCATATCAACCTCAACCTTTAGCGAATTTAACTCCCTAATTAAAATATTGTAATCTACCAAGTCAAATGCCTTTGAGAGATCAAGGAGGACTAGTATACCATAAGAATTTGGTTCATCTATGGACTTGTAAACAAAGTCGATAGTATTAACAAAATAATGAGTAGTGGACGCCCCTTTAAGGGATCCATATTAGTGTAAACTAATTTTAGAAAATAACTGTCGATACAAGTTTTCAAACACAAACTCCTCCATTACCTTTCCAAAAATATCTGTTTGTGACAGAGGCCTTAAATTATCAATATTTATGTTGTTTAAATCTTTTGGTATCGGGGTTATGTAAACCTTTTATCAATCTATAGGTATTACAAAATTTTTATATGAAAAGTCATAAATATATGTCAATAGTGTAGCCAAACAAAATCCAAATTCTTTCAGTAGCTTAGGGGGCAACCCAGATAGGATATTTGCTTTACGGGTATTTAGTTTATCAAATTTTTTAACAACACTTAATTTACCTATTTAAAGTGGTTCACTCATACAGCTATCAACAACATTACGTTTTACTATTGGGCTATACACAGTGTTAATTTTTGAGAAATAGGTGTTAATTTTATCTAAAGTAGTCTTAGTATTAACATCATTACTACTTAGCATTATTTTAGCAATAACTGACATTTTCGGTTTAATATTACACATAGTAGAAACTAATTCATAGAACGCTTTGCTTGTCCCAGTACTTATTTTCTTAATAATATTTGTATTATATTTTTGTTTAGCTCGCTTGATCAAATTTTCATACTTATTGTTCATTGCACCTAGTAAATCGATATTACATTTTTTAAGTTTAAATATATTCTTAGACATTTTTTTGATTTCATTGGTTACCCAAGTATTTTGACTTAGCTTTACGGGTTTAGTTTGTACAGGAAATGCATTAATATACGCATCGTTGGTATATTTAGTTAGTATTTGACACATTACATCATTATTATTAGTAGAATAGAATTCCTCCCAATTACACTCAGACATAAATTTAATAAACTTGCCCTTATGGATGTCAGAAAACTCACGATGCTGTTTTGTACATGGTCTAATTTTTACAAGTTTGTTGTACTGCAACAGGGGCTTTAATGAGATACCTATGTGGCCAGAATTACAATTTTTTAATAGCAGAGTCGGTAACGGTAAGTTATAATAACTTCCTACATTTGTGAATACCAAGTCAACAGGTTTATTATTACTACAATTTGAACTATAAAATGTTTGGAAATTAACTAGTTGCTTTAGGTTCGTTATTAGACATAAATTTTTATCTTTGACCCAATGATTAAAGTCTCCAATTATGAATATTCCTTGTGATACATATTTGGCATTTAAGTTTTCAAAAATATCAACAAGTGCATTGAGTAATTTTACTTGGGACTCAATTGCTGCTGCTGGGGGTATATATACACATACTAGTACTAGAACAGATACGGTTTTTGGTAGGTAAGGTGGTCTAATAATCACACATGTGATTTCGAATCCATTTGCATTATGGTATATAAAATTATTATAGCGGGTAGAAATTAACTTATTACTAATATAAATGGCTGTACCTCCGCCTATTTTATCCTTTCTCACAGATTCATACAAAGTAAAATTATTAATCGTATTATTTTTCATCCCATTTTCCCATGTCTCTGTTAACATTCGGATGTCATAATTACAACTTACAATTTCTAGTTTCTCTATTTTTTCCGCATTTAGTGAGGTAACATTACAGTAATATATACTAGGCAGACTTTATTTAATTCTTACGTTTTTCTCTTTCTTGTTTACAGTATTTGAGTTGAATATTTTAACTGACAACGGGTTAGATTTGTAGGTTCTGGCACCTGCTCTTGTACCTCGTTTTCGTTTTCTTATAGTCACCATTCCATGTATTTTTCAAAATATTTTCGGTAAAATTGTACCTAGGTATTCTTCCTAATTCTAAGTAAAGTAAGAAAAGCCGCGACAAGACTTATTACTCAGTCACATTAAATTTTTATTGATGGTTCCAATCCAGATAAGTAATTCTCCATCTAACAAAATAATTCATTCAACCAGAAAAAAAAAGTTTCTTGTTACTACTTGTAGTTCATTTTAGCCCGATCATGATTTTCAAATAAATTAACAATTTTGAGATATTTAATTAAGGAGGTTAGTATTATGCTTACGCGCGAAGGAGGTACTTTAATTCCCCCCTTACTGCATTAAATTAACAGATTTAGCTTGATTGATTTATTCTGGTTAAACGCCAATGTTGAGTCACCCAGTAGATAGATAGATAGATAGATATGTGTATTTTATACAGCTGGTTTTTCACCTCAAGGGTATAACCTACTGTTATTATCATACAACATTGCTATGTGAACCACTAGGAAGGTACAAGTGTATGATACACTTGACCGCGTGTAGTGGTTCAACTTTTTTTATCTTACTCTAGTTCAACTAGTATACTGATATAGTCTTAAACACCGACGTACTCCTTGAAAGAAATATATTTATACTGGTTTTCACCAGATGCCTACAGTCTGTATTTTTCCGGCTTAGCCGAGGACAACAAAGAAGAGTAGAACGAAACTGGTACAGTGTTCTCAGGACTGCAACAGCTTCGCATTCGCTCCGCTCCTAACCCGCCAGCAGTAACTCTTAACGAGAGCGGACAGTTGGCGACGGCCTGTAGTGGACGAGGAAGAGAGGAACTTCGAGATGAATCTTGAGTCTATACACTGAGTGTACAGTGTTCAGGCAAGTAGATGTACTACTATTAAGCTGATTGTATCTCTGTCTCAGGTACCAAGTACCACAGATAAATACAACCAGCACCCAAACACTTTAGACTATCACACCCACCCCGTTCAACTCCCCCAACGCCCCACCAAGCCCCATCCCCCCACTGCCCACAATCCAGAGCACTGCTGGCTGGCCCCGACTTGGTGACAAGGCGACGCATTACATCTCCAAGCCACCAAGCCGGGGTTAACCCAGTACATCATCAGCAGTGCCTCCGTGTTACAGTCCCCCAAGTCTGAAGTAATCCACTTCTCAGAATATTTTAATTTTACTGCAGTAAGAACGACTCACTTCCTCTGAAGAAACAGCTTTTCATTCCCCCTGTACTTATTAGCTACAATGCAGTTCTTACGGCGTCCACGCTGAATTTTTATTTTTATAAATGTATGAGATAAGATAGGGTGGAGAAAATAGTATGTACTTACTGTACTTATGTACACGTTCACTTAAGTTTTGGCACAACACTGCCTCCTCACCAATCTATGGTTTTATAATAGGTAAAATAATAACTAATTATAGTTAAAACCACTTCACCAATCACTGATTCAGATAGACCTTGACTTAATCTATCTTTATCTACCAATTTAAACTAATGACAATAACTTTTTATTAGTAATAATTAGTAAATTAACAGGAGCTCTTTTCACCAACCTACCGGCTTTCCGCCGCCTGGCGGCAATGTTCTAATATTGATTATGGTCTTCCTATATGGGCTAGTGCCCCTAAGCTATTGCTTGACAAATTCCAAAGTACTATTGACCACTATCTCAAGTGTAAATTTTTAAAGGGTTACTATTTTAATATGTTGGCAAACAGGCAGCTTGGGTTCTCTAAGCATCATATTGGGATAAATGTTGATCTATGTAAGTTGTATGAGATGTATAGTTTGCTAAATGTTCCTGAACGAATTATAATATGTATTACTTTGTCAACTACGCGTACTCTAGTTAGGCAAAATGAGAAATGGATTGTATTTCTGAAGTTTTGGACACTAGAGAAAGGTCACTTAGAAATAATTTAAAACTTCTTGTACTACGAAAATCATCGTTTTACCATACTTCTTATCAGTATAGAGCTGTATTTATTTGGAATGCATTACCTGTTAGTATTCATAAACAAAACAATCTAAAGAACTTTCAATTTGAATTAAGCAATTGGCTTATTAACAATCGTAATAATATTTATATATAACTTTTATAACTTTACATAAGTAGTCTTAGATATATATTATAAGTGTCTGTTCCCGAAAATCAGGGTAATCATTCGCTGTGTGAAATATGACAATAAAGCATTTACTTACTTACTTATTATATAATTTGATTTTTTGTGCTAATGAATTGATTTGGTTTTTAGTTAGATGCTAAGCTTTAGCTCATAGAGCATCTAATAAAACGGTTTTGTCCGTCCGTCCTCCTTTCTGTCTGTCTGCCCTTCCTTCTGTTGTTGTACGCCACAGGTCACAATTTTGAATCAATTTTGTTTAAATAATTTTTAAACTTTCACACATGCAATGTAGATGAGCTGTTAAGGTTTTGGTTATGATCTGATAATTGAGTATTTTGCAATTAGCAGTTAAATAGACCAACTCTCAAAATATTTTACACTTTATTTTAGAAAACTGCAAAAACCAGGTCTCAGTGCTCCTTTGATTACATGCTAGGTACATATTGATCTACTAGAAAATCTACATGCACTTTAGTTCGTTTGAACGCACCGGGTCCGGGTGTAAAATCTATGGGCATTCCGACCGACAACAACAACCAATAACATGATAACATGAGCATTCAAGGAAGGATAGCGGAATTCACGACTCAACAAACACAGTGCACTTGGCTTGTTTAAAGATACATATGTACCTAAACAGGTTACAGATTTTCAGGGATCACCCATAATGACGTTTTCAAACATCATAGTTTTAAGAACCCCCATTTCCAGCATTAAAACTTTTTCCAACCTATTTTAACTACATGTCATGGACGTACTATAATTATGGGTAACAAATGTTCAGGGATCGTCCATGAAGACGTCCTTCAAACATCATAGTTTTAGGAACCCCTAATTTCAACAGTAATATATTTTCCAACCTATTTTAACTACATGTCACAGACATACTATAATTATAGGTTACAGATGTTCATGGATGGTCCAAAAAGACGTCCTTTAAACATCATAGTTTTAAGAACCCCCAATTTCAACAAAAATATATTTTCCAACCTATTCTAACTACATATCCAAGGACTTACTATAATTATAGGTTACAGATGTTCAGGGATCGTCCGTAAAGACGTCCTTCAAACATCATAGTTTTGAGTACCCCCATTTCCAACTTTAAAATTTTTTCCAACCTATTTTAACTACATTTGATGATCTTACCCATATAGGTTACAGATGTTTAGGGATCGTCCATAAAGAAGTCCTTCAAATATCATAGTTTTAAGTACCTCCATTTTCAACTTTAAAAATTTTTTTCAACCTAATTTGTAACTGCTTGCCACGTATATTCTTATGTGGCTTAGTAATGGCAGAGGAGCCTTCATAAATAAAGTCATTTGTAAATGGTGCAGTTCTCAAAATATTTCATATTATTTTAACTACATGCCCTGTACATTTGTATATGGCGTATTGATGGTAGGGGAGCTTCCATAAATTTAATATCATCTTTATCGTTACCTAAATTATCTTGCTCCTTTGTTGAAGCTCAGCATCTACTTCAGGCCCCCGGTCGACAAATCCGGCGCGAAGCGCCGGATTTTTGTTTTTCATTCTCTTTACTATAGCTTGTTGTCTATTATTGTATATCATTGGTTTAATTCGATGAATAATTTGACAACTAAATAAAGATAAATTAAATCAAATCATACCATAACCAGCACAGGTTGGTCTGGCGGTTAGTCAGTGGGTTGATTCCTGCTGGTTAAGCAACAGCCCAAGCGCATTCTGAAATGAATGTGTGACCTGTGCTTGGTAATCCTGCAAGGCTCGGTGATATGTACGTTGCAGGTCCTAGAGAGATTGTGTATAAATGTTATTTCTCTGGGCTTTCTAGAGTTCTATATTTCTGAGTTTCTATGGTTCACTGGGTGGCATAGTTGGACTTAAATTTCCAGTGTTTCTTGAGTGGTAACTACTTTAAGTGAATGAGATTTAATCCTAGAACTAGCCACTCGAACCTTTGGGATAAATAGAAATTTGTTCTCTAGAAAAAGGGCTCGAGTCCTCAAATTGTGGAGGAACCTCGTGTCTCAGTGAAATAATAGTGAAAACTGGGCTTACAAGAGATGAAATCTTAAATCCTTAGGGATTCTACCCAGATACGAAATATTATACCATGTGGAAAGCATCAAAATGACCCACTTCCATTTTTAGCTAAACAATATGAACTACTTTTAACTATAAAATAATTAATATATGATCATGAAAGGGTGTTAAGTAAATAGAGCATTTTTGCACATTTCGTATAGCAGTAGATTGCGTATATGTGATCATGCCTTGAATGTGATCAGTGGCTGGTGCTAAAGCACAAGCTGCATCAGAAATCCTTTACTAGCCGGTAATGATAGCTTGTACTCTTAACTAACGACAGTATAATTTAGGGTGCGAAACTTTGAAATTCTGGGCAGAGTAAAATCTCCGAAGTCCGAATATCAGAATAACTCGTTTTCCGAATGTTTTTCCGAGTTTTCTTTTAAAATTTCTAGTGTTGTACATTTAAGAATTGAACAACGTGTGCAACGTGATTTATACATTCATTACCAACTAGTTGAAGATACTGTTTGAGATTTTCGTACCGAGAGTTCTCACTAAAATAGATGAAAGGTCAAAGTGTCAAATCCGGGAGTTGTGCTATAATGTGATCATTATATGAGCTCTAAATGTGATCAGAGCTGCAGATCGCTAAAAGCATCGAATCAACTCAGTTTATCAAACAGCTTATTAAAATAGGTTGACAATGCTGTTTTACATCATTAGGGATCGTCCATAAATGATGTCGTCCGGATGGGTGTGGGTCGAGCCAGATTTTGAAGACATATTACATATAGCGGTTTAAGTAATGTTGATGTCATGACATAGAAGTGAATGGGTCCTAATAAAGTTTTAATTTGGGTGACATTACTTATGTACCATCCCTTGCAGCAAATTTTGATTTTTGTAAATTAGGAAAATGGGTAGGTATTAAAATTCAGTGTATCGTTAGCATTATTGTGGTGTGTAGCTTAAGATAATAATAATAATAATAAAAATAATAATATCCCGGGCAGAATCCAAAGGATTTAAGACATAGTCTTTTGTCATCCCGGTTGTCACTACAGTAAAGAAAACTGTTATCACTCTGAAAAGCTTGAGTCAGACGGAAATTTCTTAAAATTCCATCCTTTAAATTCGTCGAGTTTGTTCTTAAAAGTATTTCCACCACACTGATTCACTTTCGCATTTTTCACTTCACTAGGCAACATGTTCCATTCCCTAACTACACGCTGTGTGAAAAAGTGATGCCTGGCACTCGTTGATGTTTTTTTACTTTTTAAAAATGGAGCATGTCGGCTCTCATTATCAATTTCAAAAAATGTAGAAGGATCTATATCATACTTTCCATTAATTAACTTAAAAGTTTCGATAAGATCTCCCCTTTTTCGTCTTTCACTCAGCGAAAGAATTCCTATCTTATGTAATCGCTCTTCGTATGATAGATTTCGCAGACTTGGTAGAAGACGAGTAGCCAACTTCTGCACTTTTTCAATCACTTCACTATCTTTCTTCAAAATCGGGTCCGTAATTATATTACCATATTCCAGGATAGGTCTAATAAAAGTTATGATTATTCTGCGTAATGTGTTGAGATCCATGTACTTAAATGTACGCTTGATTTGCAAACAGATGGATTTTGCTTTTTTCGCTGCGAATTGGCAGTGGTCCGTGGATTTAAAATCGTAATTAATGTAAACCTTAAGGTCCCTCTCGCAGGTAGAGCTTTCAAGCGGCTGGTTAGATAAATCCACTAGTTCAGGAATTCCTCGATCATTTACGCAATTGCTGTTATCACATGTTACAGATGCCGAATTATCGTTTATTTTATTTTTACCCACCAAGATTTTGACATCATTTATGGGTAACCCCTTAAAAATCGTCCTTAAAGAATGTCATCGTTCGGGTCAGCTGGTCTAGCCAGATTTTGATGACTGATGACATTCCATTTTAAAATAGTCGCTTACTCAATGGTAAGAGATCATCCGTAAATGATGTCAGGGGTACGGTTAGTGGGTCAGCTAGGATCTTGATGACAACGTATGTTAAAGATATCCATCTATTCTACACAATGGTTCGGTTGATGACAGGGTAATCATAGGGTCGTAGAAATGGAGATATTTCGATGACATCATTTATGGGCAACCCCTAAAATGATAAAATAGTGGTTGGACAAAATGTCATTAATTTTGTGACGCCATTTGCAGACCACCCCAAAACATGTGATTTTGTATTTTACGCATGTAGTGTTATTTAAACTCTCATAAATGGAACCTAATATCGCATTATCTTTCATTTTCCATCTTATCTGAAAATTTTCTAGAGTGATCACATAAAAGGCAATAACTTTCACTGTAATATTAATGCAATTTTAACATGATCACATTTTGGGACACGGTGATCACATTTACAGCATTTTTGTAATATCGAAAATTATCGAAGATATTTCATACAATTCGGTATAAGTATTCGAATTTTCAGTTTATCGGTTTGATATTTTAAGGGTACATAGAGAATGAACTGGCTAGTATTTGAGTACATAAACAGTGAATTTGGAGGAAGTACAAAAAAAGTTACAGATTTTTAAAGTTGAAAAAAAATGAACGCGATTCCACATACGCACACTACTACTACATGTAAATTGAAGATTCTGTAATTTTTAAAAGACATGCAAATAGAACAATCTACGCTTTTCAAAAATATGGAAATTGAATATTTTGCACTTTTCTAAACCTCGTATATATTTAACGTTTTACTTATCTTGCTTAGTTTTTTCATTGTTTTTTAGATGCTGAGCATCTATAGAAATGGTTTTGTCTGTCTGTCTGTCCGTCCTTCTGTTGGGGTTGCTCTACAAGTCACAGTTTTTACATGATTTCTGTCAAACTACTCTTCAATTCTCACAAATGCGAGTACGAGGTGCCCTATTGTTTTTGAAAATGATCGGACCCACCACTTATCCACAATTAACACTTGAGTGGACCCATGTCAAAAATCAGGAAAGTGAGCTTCTAAAAACGACTGGAATGCGTGTAAACGCATACAAAACAAAAGCAGAAAACAAAATACATACCATTGTGTTTAAACTCTGCCGGGCAAACACAAGTATTCCAATCTATGCTACAGTGCAGTGCAGGCAGTGGTCAATTGGTCTCTCACTTTTATTAGTAGACACGCAAGAAATGCTGCTGTGGGGGCTTAGGGGTTACGCACAAAATGATGTCCCATAAATTTTACTATTTTAGGGAACAGCTAGCCTCCGAGGGTTTCTTTGATAAGTGATGAACGGCGAGACATCGGGGGTTTCTTTGAAAGTTGATGGACGCCAGCCCCTGGGGGATTCTTTGATAAGGTATGGGCGCCGATATTCTGAGTATTTCTTTGATAAGTGATGGACGACCAGCCTTCACGTGTTGTTTTGATAAATGATGCCCACGTCGGAAAGTAACGGCCAACTTGAGTAAGCGATGGCCAGTTTGACTCCAATAGGTGATGCTTAGTTTGACTTAGTACGTCACAGCTAACAAAAACGTTTTGCCGACCATAAAATAGTTAATCTGATTTTATTCAAACTATACAATTCAGTTGAAAAATGTTGCAAGATACATTCTTAAAAGTATATTTTGCCGTTTTAATAAATCACCTGTTTTATAAACCATTTTATGGCCCGATTGAAATAATATAAATCATTAAATGACGCCAATGTTCACTGAAGCTCAGCATCTACTTCGGGCCCACGGTCGCCAAATCCGGCGCGAAGCGCTGGATTTTTTAATAACTTGGCTGACTTCAATTCTAGCATAAACTGCTTCAATTTGATTCTTCAGACCTATTCACAGACAGATTATGTAGCATGAGTTACGTAACTAGTAGAAAAAATAAGAAATTCGCAAAGTTGAAAGTGTATCTACTCTTTCTTCTTTTTTTTGTAATCGGTTTTTATACTGCGTGATTTGACTATTTTTGGGAGGAACGTATAAATTGAAAATAAAATCTTATATTACATAATATTCTATTGCCGTTACCGTATCATTTACTTGTTATTATGGGTTACCGATGCAAGAATGACTTTGAGCTAAATTGATCTAAATGTTAAGTAATAAAGTTCAATCAATCAACTATTTAAAGTATACTAAAGTGCGTAAAGGTGATCACCCCCAAAAGGTGATCAGTGGCCGCCGTTTAAACTGTGTTGCCTATAAAAATCTAAGTAACTAAAAAAAAATTGAAAAAAATCTACCGTATGAAGAACGATTGCAAAAGCTACGAATTCTTTCACTTGCTGATAGAAGACAACGAGGAGATCTCATCGAAACTTTCAAGATTATCAACGGAAAGTATGATGTCGAACCAACTATGTTCTTCGAAATTGACAATGAATGCCGACACGCCCCATATTTAAAATGTGAAAAAACATCAACCAGTGCCAGGCATCACTTTTTTACCCAGCGGGTAATAAATGAATGGAATAGGCTGCCTAGTGAAGTGAAAAACGCTAAAGTGAATAAGTGTGGTGTAAATTCCTTTAAGAACAAACTCGACGAATTTAAAGGATGGAATTTTAAAAAATTTCCGTCTGACTCAACTTTTTCAGAGTGAAATCAGTTTTTACTGAAGTGACAACCGGGAAAGCAAAAGACTATGTCTTAAATCCTTTGGATTCTGCCCGGGATATTATTATTATTATTATTAACTAATATCCATACAGCTTAAGGCTATCTTTATTACCGATTTCAGCTTCTTTCCTTAAAAACTCTGGCTATGTAAAATCATGAAAGTTTTGAGTGCTTTTTTGATTCTTTTTACGCCGATCACATTTAAGACCCTACTTTTCCATTAACTTTAAATGCATTAAAGGTAACTGATCACATTAAGGGCACTTGGGCCGATGTAAGCCTTTCGGCGATTTTTTCGTACAGTGACTTGTAAAGTACGACGAGATGCCCGTCAACTTGCAACTTTAAATTTTCGACACTGAGTATTTTTTTGCACATACAGTATTAAAAGAGAAGTATAATGACAGGTTCCCCTTTAGTGTACGTTAGCTAAGTGAAAAGATATAGGTAGGTACTTAAAGTTTTGAAAAAATAAACCCGATCACCTTTACGCGCATTAGTACTACATTCAACTTTCCAATAATATTATTATTACATCTGAAGTGAACTAGTGAACTGCTGCAGCAGCAAGCGGCAAGCACAGCGTCAAGCTACAATCCAAGTCAAGCTGAAACCCCAAGCCGCAACGCTCGACCAAGGCGTCGGACGCTCAGATTTTACATCTCATCCCATTCCCAATTCCCATCCCCAGTTCTAAACATCGTACCTGAACGATTAGATTTCATGGGAAAATTGAGAAAATTGTGGGAATTTCAACATTAAAGCCCAGCTTACGAAATATTTAGTAGGCTCTCACGGCTCTCCGTTATTTTGGTTTTTTGATAAATACACGACATTTTTTCAAATTGAGATTGATTACTGTGTAACAAGTGAAGCTGAATTGCTCAAGCATCTATTCTGATTCTTGTGGATGGTAGGGAAACTTGAACTTATCACCCGTACTGAAAGAAATCCTAGTAGTTTCAACAAACGCGTGGAGTATTTTGAGTTAGTGTTACCCGGTCGGGTTCGGTTCGGGCGTTCGGGTATCAATTCTAGTCTGAAATGCTATAAAGCTCTGTGACGTTTTCCGGTTGTGTCATTTTTATTTTTCCTTTTCGTCTCTACGAAATCCATGCTAATTTTATCATATATATATGGTGAATGAACAGTGAATAAAAACTGTTTTTAAAGGGTGGAAAGTGGATTTTATTTATTGCTTCGTTTCATGCTTTACTTGTAAGTGTTAAAGATAGGCTGTGAGATATAAAAATAAGTTTTTGTAGTTGATTATTTGGCTGGAAGGCAAAATCAAAATGAAGTGTTCTAGACATGTATTAAAAACAGTAGTTAGCTCATTTATTCTCAACATACCACTGCTATTTGTAATTATTGAAACATCGTTGGGAAATGATGATAGTGACAGTAGAAAGGTTTCAAAAATCGTTTCATGTCAGCCGGAAGTGTTACGATTATGTGGCAAAAAAGAAAATTTGGATGATTTAGATGCTCTTGAATGCATTTTGAATCAAAAGGTAACTTTGCAATCATTTTCAAACTTCCAAAAGCACTCCAGTTTGAGTTTAATTGCATGCAAATCCAAAATACATATTTTTTTAAAATTCAAAATTAATATTCGAACGAGGTATAAATAAACTCCTGGGGAGGTCCAAAATTACTTCAACTACGATTGAAAAGTTACATTGAACGATGATGATTTTGTAACTCGATGTTCATATAAAGTTAACGCGGTGAATCAGTTCCCTGATTGGTGCGCTGAACTGTTGGTCGCGGGATGTATAGATATATTTCAGAGGGGTAAAGATATCCCTCTAGTGTCTAGATTAACTTCCCCCAGGGACACCCCCGGGGTGTTTATTTATACCTTGTCCGCTGACTGAGTAATGAATATGAATTAGTACGCAGATGGCTGAAAAATAATCCTATGTGTAGGCATTATTCATGTACAATATGTCACGTCATGTCATCAAATTGCAGTATTTTATATTTAATTGTTTGTAGAGAAACGAGGCTGATGATCTTTCTGATAGGTGTAATCACGTAAGTAGTTGCTTTTTATGTTGTGTGGCAAAATGGTTAATAACATGCATAATTGTTTCCTGTCCCTGCGTGTACATATTAGGAACTTTGGCTGTACCGAAAATCCATAACGGAGCCTGCAGGATTCCTTAGTTTGACTTCTCAAGAATGCCAAGATCATTATAAAGCTAAATCAGTGGGATGCTGGGATCGAAAGGACCAAGAACAGTCTAATTTGATTAACTGCATTATAGATAACAAGGATAAGTATGACATGTACGTAACGAAATATGTTAATTTTGAAAGTAGATTAGTATGTACTTGGGTCAGTGTGATAAAAGAAGTTACTAAAGAAAGTACACGCGGACAGTTTCCCAGCATTACAATAGTTTTATACTTCGTGAAGGTGATCATGCCCAAAAGGTGATCAGTAGCCGCCGTTTCAACAGCACTGCCTATAAAAATCTGAACAACCGAAACCAATATCCAGACAGCTTATGGCCTCAACTACCTTCACAGTAAAGATAAACTCAGGCTATTCATGACAGTTTTGAACGCTTTTTCGAATTTTTTATTCCGATCACATTTATAGAACCGTATAATGATACCTTATCCTTCACAGTACGTTGGCTGAGTAAAAAGATACAGGTTCTTGAAGTTTGGAAAAAATAAACACAATTAGGGCAAACCCTACTAACTGGTTTTTCCTTGCTGCCTATAGTGCTTTACCTTCACCCCCGTGTCCACCCGTTTTTGCCTTAGTGCATTTAACCGATTTGCCATTTTTGGGATAAATCAGATTTCACACTTTTATACTTTAGTTTGTGTTTCATTCCTCATTCCAAGACCCTGTTAATAAAATATTGTTGTTATCACTTAATTTGCAGAGATAAATGTCGAGGCTTAGTCACTAGATTAGAAGGTGTTGTTTTCGGAGATTTCGAGTTGATGGGGAGATTTGCAGATAAATGCTTGTCCGATATTAAACTCTTTAACTGTGGAAGAAATGAAGTGGCAAAGTCTAATGATAAGGTACATTTATTGTAATTCCTACCAGTAGCTCATAGGATCCCTTTCATTAATATGCACCTGGCAGGAATGTTGTAGTGTGAGTGAGATATGCTTTTATTTTATTTCAGCTTCCTCATTCACAAGGGGAAACTATTGAGTGTCTCTCCAAAAACGTTCGAAAATTAAAGGATGAATGCGCTGTGGAAATATTGCGTATTGCTGAACTGCAAGTTGATGATTTTCACCTGGATCGTGCGCTGTACTTTGCATGTCGGGATGATCGGGAAAAGTATGAATTTTTCGTCACTGTATAAATAAAGCCAAACTCCGTATTACATATTTCCTTATAGCCTCTTTGTTGTTTTTTTATGAATTAGATTTTGTTCCCGTGTTACGGCTGGCAATAGTCGTGTGTATAAATGTCTTGCCAAGCATAAATTGGAAATGGAAATGAGTGGAGATTGTCGGGAACAAGTATACAGACGGCAACGACTCGGCTGGCAAGATTACAGGGCTAGTGGAATTGTTGCATCATGCAAAACCGAAATTAGGCGATTCAAGTAATTACTCTCCGATTATACTTGTGAACCTTTTTCACTGGTTTGAATCAGGAGTGATAACTGTGCAGCACGAATGTTGGTTGGCTTAGATTTGTGTATTATTTTGTTAAAATTAGTCAACTTTTGACATATGTAAATAATTTATGCATCGTTGGTTATTTTCATACGAAGATTTAAAATTATACGTAAAATTTCGTTGACCAGTGGCATAATTTTTATTGAATATGTTTGCAATTTCGGGAAGATTTCATCTATCCAAGCTTGAAAAGAGTGCTTCTTTGGGCAGTTTGTCAAGATTTTAAGGGCAAAGCAAGATTCTTGAAATAGTTTTCAAAATAAATAAATTAAATAAATTCTGGATTTACGTGTAGAAACGTAGTCGATTTTATCGACGGTGCTGTTTTACATGCCCTTTCATTTAAATCCACGCACCAACATTCGCGTATGCGTGAGTTACCAGGTTATCTATTGCGTCGGGTACTTCCAACAAAATATCCGAGCGCGATAACACTAATGAAAAATGTAGAGAATGGCGTATAAAATTAATTACAAGAAGAATGAATAGTTTTTTGAAGATTTATTCCGATATTTCAATTAATTTTGTTATTTTTGTTAAACCAACAGATGCAGGCGAGAAGCAAGTTCAGCGTCAGACAAAAATGTTCGTTTAGCTCAAATTCTGCTGTGCCTGGAAAACGCTGCTCACACTGGGAAAGACATCAACGGGGACTGTGTCAACGAAATTAAACAACATAGGCTTTCTCTCATGGAAGACTATAGTATCACCCCAGATTTGCTTTCTGCTTGCGCTTCAGAGCAAACAGATTATTGTCACGGAAAAGGCGTGAACGCAAACACAATTCATTGTCTCATGGCATTAGCACAGAGTCGAAAGATGAACGAGAGGATCGGAACAGAGTGTCGGGCTAAAGTATGACTGGCAATAAAAAACCATATATGTCGGTGCATCCATCCATTATGCCTTAAAGTTACACATTATAGGTTTAAAGTTTGACAGGGGTTATGGTAATTCTTTTCCACAGCTGGAAGATTTTATGAAAATAACGGATATTTCTGGAGACTGGCGTGTGGATCCCATTCTTCAGCAAAATTGTCTACCTGTAGTTGACCGTTCAAGTTGTTCAACCCTCCCACCTAATCGGGTCCTCGATTGTCTTATGAATCTTTTAACGAGCGACACAAATCAAGGGAGTGATGCTAATGTAATGACTGAAGAATGTGAAATCACTCTCCTACAAATTCAGTATTTCATTTCCAGGGATTTTCCGATGGATTCTGTTCTTTTTGAAGTTTGTCGAGAAGATGCAGAAAAAGTATGTGGGGCCAAAAAAGACTGGGCTCCTGATCTGAATCAGTTTGAACCCAGCAGAGGACCGCTAGTATTTTCATGCCTCTTTCGTAATATTGGAGGCGATGGAGTGCCGTCTCAAGTTAGTGAATTGCTCCTCCAGCTTTAAATTTTAATATTCCAAATAATATTAATTATTACTACATATCTACATAATTTAACGGAATTTCCACAATTTTGGTATACGGATATATATAAGTATGTGGGGCCAAAATAGACTGGGCTCCTGATCTGAATCAGTTTGAACCCAGCTGAGGACCGCTAGTATTTTCATGCCTCTTTCGTAATATTGGAGGCGATGAAGTGCCGTCCCAAGTTAGTGAATTGCTCCTCCAGCTTTAAATTTTAATATTCCAGATGATATTAATTATTACTACATATCTACATAATTTAACGGAATTTCCACAATTTTGGTATACGGACATATTCCCCTTGGACATTCCCCCCCCCGGACATTATCCTCCCAAGCAGCAACCACGGACATTTTTCCCCCAAACCCTTATTTAAGATTTACGTGGTCGTGTAAAGGCATTCTGAGAAAATAATACTAGTGTTCTAACGGACGTCGAATTTCTAGGCATTTTATCCTGATTAGCAATATGCAATCTACAATATGCATTAATTTGCGTAATTATTTTTAAAATGATATTTTTATCATATCGGAATGGCACTGAGTATACACTAATTCATTTCGGTTTAACATTTTACTTAATCAGTCTGCTTCAAGAGCTCGTAGTAGCATCACTGTCATGAAACCGAATATTTGCATTCTTATTACTTAAAGTTAGTGCTTTACTTTATTCTTTAAAATTACAATGGCTTTAGACATTATTAAAACTGCGAGAGGTGGGAAAAAATTATGTTTAAAGGGTTTCTGTTCGTAAAACAGAAACCTCTATTGTAAAATAAATAAGTTTAGGTGCTATGTACTTAACTGATTTAAGAGGTAAACAGTTTTACTTTCGTTTTCTTACCGATCTAGTAAGGAAGGTTTTTATATAATGCCAGCATACATAACTAATCTACATTGTTTTAGTCATATTGGAAAAATAGTATAGTACGTGTTTGTGGAGTAAGTTTACTACTAACTAATATGCTTCAGAATTTTATTATGATTAAAACTAGTTACCTCTATTGCCTTTATTTTCTGTTGAAATTGATTTTTTTATGTATTTCTACGCAAACCACGCTCAGGGTTCAATAAAGTATAATTTTGATTTGTATTTGTGATATATTACATTATTAGTCAACATTTCAAAATTCATAACTTTATATATGAGGATGTAACTACAATTTCTAGGTATAGCAGCAATATTAGTGGAGAATTGTTTCTACTAGGAGATATAATTGTAGACCTGCTTACACGCACTCCTGAATCCAAGTCATTGCAATTCTTCATGAATGGTCTGAACTTATCCCAGCTAATTAAGTCACCAACAAGAACCTCTCGTACTTCTAGAACTCTTATAGACCACATCTATACTAATTCAACTACGCATGTTAGAGATGGAAATGTTCTTGAATGTGGTCTCTCTGACCATGATATAGTACACGAAGTTTGTGATTTAGCTCCAGTTGTTATTAAAACTAGAAACTACCAGCAGCTAAATATAATGCAATTTGAAACTGAGCTAAATAACACACGCTGGAATATTATTAATAGCTTTATATAGTTTATATTACAACGTTAATGATAGGTTGCATGGTTTTGAATCGTTAACGCATTGCACCATTGAACTCAAGTTACCACCAAGATCTGCACTGATGACGGCTCCAGGTAGTCCCACGACCAGACCCTTCAACGCACATCACCACGACCCTCCTACTTATTACAGTGTGTCTCATAATTTTAAACTCACCCCCCGATTATGAGGGTTTCTTCCCTTCCAGAAGGAATTTTTCAGCGAAATATTTTTTATTAGATGCCTACCCACTATTAATCAGGATTCAACTTTGATTGACCCCCAGGGGTCAAGTGGTTCTCATGCAAATAATTAAAAACCGAAAACCGGGTGTTTTAAATTTTAAACTCACTTCGCGGTTTTTTAAATTCAAAAAGCAATATCTCCCGGTTAAGTCAACGCAAAGATGTGAAAATTGGTATGCGTACCCTCACATTTGTTACCTATGAATAGAATTATTAGCTTTGATCATCGGGTCACTGTAGCACTGGTAGTGTAGAAGAAGGTGGGTCAACCTCATGTCAACTTTTTCCCCCGTTTGATAACATGGGAAAATCACGACTTGCACCGCTAAATTCCTATGTACATGCGCAAATTTCAACCGATTAGAATTTAAAGAAGCTGTCCATAAGCACAAATAAATTCACTACAAAACAGCGTATAAGTCAATACTCAGGTCACTCGGGGTCACGAGACGTCCGGAATTCGACATTACGAAGAGTCGATGGAATGGGCTCAGCGGTATGCAACTCACCGTAATGTCCAATCCCGGACGTCTTAATTAATTCATAGAAAAAATCACGTTAGAAAAGTCTATTACCGTAGTAAGGCTGAGTCAGACCTATTAGTGTATAAGCGATTCCGAAACAAAGTTATTTAGTAATTCGTAAAACCAAACTAAAATATTTTAAACTTGAATTTGAAAAATGTAGAACTTCTAAGAATTTATGATACACATTTAAATTACTAATTAGAGATAATGTTTAGTCAACAAAAATTACTGAACTTAAAAATGATAATAATGTTATATCGTCACCTAGGGAAATTTTTAATGCCGTTGCAAGTTCTTTTGTTCTAACTAATAATAACAATAAATCTGAACTTTGTAATTTTGTTAAAATTGCTTATAGTGAAACTTGGTTTGTGCATGTAACTAGCGAAGAAATAGTATCTTTTCTTAAATCTACTAAAGGAAACTCAGGTTCTGGACTAAAAAACATACCTAAAATTATAAAACTGTTTGCATCTAACTTTTCTTATGTCATTGCTGATATATTTAACTATGCACTGCAAACTGGTTTTCCTTCAGAATGGAAAGAAGCCATGATTAATCCTATATTTAAGCCTAAGCAAAGTAAACTACTAGCTGCTTCATGTAGTATTTCGATTTTATCTTTTCTGTCTTGAGTTATTTGAATCGGTAATTTATAGTCGCATAACTAATTATGTTGAAAGTAATCAGCTTCTGTCCATATACCTACTTGGTTTTCGTAAGCAAAAATCTACTACGCATGCATTGATTCATTTGTCCCAGCAAATTAACGACGCAATGTAAAAAAAACTATACGTAGCTTTTCGTTTCGTTGACCTTAAATAAGCTTTTGTCTCCCTTCATTATGTTAAATTACTTCATAAGTTAGTAAGCAAATACCGTCTCCCAAACTATCTTAATAAAGTATTATGTAGCTACTTAACCGATCCTTCGTTTCGTTTCGAATTAAGCTAGGAACGTTAACCTTAGAAAAATATGAGCTGAATATTGGAGTACCTCAGGGGAGTGTACTGGGGGTAGTTTTATTTATTATTTTTCGATGATATTTGTTATATTTTAGAGTCACCGTCATTATACGCTGATGATGTTGGATCACTGTGTACCAACACTCTATGACAGTCAAAAATGACCTTTGCAGTGTGACTGATAATATTAATCAATGGTGTCTTAATAATAATATGAACTTTCTTAAAACTGTTTTTATAGATTTTTATAATTCTCGGCCTAAACTTGAATGTAAATTTGATTTTATAGAATGTGAAAATAATAAAATTTGTAAAGTTGATAAGTTTAATTACCTAGGATATTTTTTTGCCAGTGAACTAAAATTTGACTGTCACTATAGTTCTGAATTAACATAGTGTCTATAGTATTTGAATCGTTAGTGTTTTCTGAAATTGACTACGGACCGACTGTTTCAGCTGCTGTTTCTAACGCTATATTTGACAAATATCACAACCTAATTGATCACTTTCTTAAATGCTTAAGCATTAAATGGTAGTATTTTAATTTAATGTTAAAAAAACAACTTGGTTATCCTAAAAATAAGCCTAGCAAACGTATTGACATTTCCCGACTCTATGAAATGTTTAGCGAATTGTTTACTATACTCTTTCTATGACTCGTACTTTTTTGAATCAAAATAATAAGCTTGACTGCATTATTCAAGTTTGTAAATCCAGAGAAGGGCTGAATTTGCGTAACAACCTCAAACTTAAAGTCTTAAGGAGATCCACATTTTTTCGTAAATCGTTTCAATACAGAGCTGTTATACTCTGGAATAGCCTGCCAGTAAATATTCTTCATCAAGACTTGCATAAAGACTTAGTTTAAGCTTGGTAAGTGGATACTTACAATTAGTAAGCGAAATGATGTATGTATAACTTATCCCAACAATATATTTTAATCTTGTAGAATAGTTAATTTAGTAATAAGTAAATTATTTAATTAGTGTGGAAGAAATTTAGTGACAAAATCGAAAAACTGACATCTACCCCAATGCTCCGACCTGATCAAAAGCTTAAAGTCCTTAAAGGCTATTCGTGGCCAACTCTCGTATACCCGTTCCAGAATGCCCCGCTTTTAAAACTAACCAAAACATTTTTAGAATCGCTTGACAAAATTATTCGTAGTTGCGTAAAGGAATTTCTAAGCATTACAATAAGCACTCCTACCAGCATGCTTTACTCCAGCTCAAAAGTAAAGGGAATAGGCCTAATTCGTGCTAAGTGGGAGGCTGGAATTCAAAATTATAATGCTCTTCAAATTTTGTCTGATTCTTCTCATGCGTTAATTCACGAAGTTAAAGATTTAGAAATGGAGAAATCTGGATGTCTGGATTTTCTTGATGTACCGTTTGAAGAAAGGCAAATTATGATGGAGTATAAAGGGAAGAAAAGTAAATTCATTCGTGATTACCTACGAAAGTTAGAAATGATGTTTGGTGCCAGTTACCACAAAAAGGACAAGGTGTAATTAAATTTCAAGAATGTCCATATGCCAATAAATGGATTCATTCCAAAAATGGACTTTCATCATCTGAATGGATCACTGCTATTAAAATGGTAGGAAATGTATTACCGATTAATGCCATCCCTCGACCTGACCAAGGATCCCTTTACTGCCGACATGGTTGTAAAGAGATTGAAACGATAGGACACATCGTTGGTCGTTGTCATCGTGGAGAGTTGATTCGTAACAACAGACATCATGCAGTTCGTCGTTTAATTGCTGAAGCCATGCAAAAATTGGGGCGGAAAGTTCTTCAAGAAGTCGAATGTACTGGAGATGGTTCAAGACGTGTTACATAATTGCGTATAATTCAACAACAAAGGAAGGAATTATACTTGATCCAACCGTTCGAATGGAACAAAATGATATAAATCAATCAGAGGCTGTAAATCTTGAGAAGAAGAAAATTTATGACCCATGCATCCCCTACTTCAAACAGAAATTGGGCCTGACTGAAATCCAGGTGTTAGGGCTTTACGTTGGGGCACGAGGGACGATTTCAAAATTTTTCCTTAACTTCATGAACACCCAGCGTTTACCTAGTACGCTTATTGAAGACATAGTGATCTCCGTTTTGAAGAAATCTTTTCAAATATGTGTGCATCATTTGTTTTCCTGTGTGCCTACTGAATAATAATTTTTACAATCTACTATATAATTACACTGAAAAGCATAAACTATATGTAACAAAATTATGTAAACGTATACTGAGTCCTTTGGGCTATCGTCGTTGGACGACAGTGTCAAGTTTATTTTAATAAAGTTGTCTTTCTCTCTGTCTATTCCTGGAAATAAGTGTATTTTAACTTTGTGTTTGTGACAATAAAGCCATTACATTACAACATTTTGTAATGAGCATTTCAGTATCTTAAATGAGGGTTTGGGGGGGAAAAGTTCGGGGTAACTGTTTGGGGGGAAAATTTCCTACAACCTTTTGAAATACTTGACCAATCTCGACGTGTGTGTACCATTCGAAAGGTAATGACTAGTGGATTCCGAATAACTGAATGTGGATCAGTTTATCGACAAACGTGTGCCAATTTTTGACAAAAATCTGTTACTTTTAAAAAACAATTCTTCTTAAACGTGTTGTATGGGCTACAAGCTCAAAACAAAAATACCGTTTCTCCATTTTTTATGGGCTTCAAAATGATGATTCATTTGTTAAAATCGGTTAAATATATATTTAAGTTTTTTACCTACATTTAACAAATAATCACGATCGGCGTTGGCATTAAAGTTAATTAGATTCGCCTAGTTATTCCGGTTTGAATGGTGTATCGGTTATAAAAAAAATGTACCTATAGGGATTATATCATATGACGAAAGAAAACACATTTTTGTTTTCTGCTTCCATCTCTTGAAGGCTGCCCAGCAATATAAAAAAACAATAATAATATTAATTATAATATAATATTATATATTATATTATTATAATATTAATATTTTTGCGAGGCGAAAAGGGGTTAGTGCAAAAAATAATAAAGTACCTAAACATAAATTTATGATATACCTATACCTTAAATACTGAATTGAGTTTTTTTAATTATTCGCAGGTAAGTCGTCCGTGCGCTGAAAAAGTTAAAGAAACTATGAGAAGACGTGCCGTATCGGTCCGTCTAATGCCAGAAATTGAAGATGCTTGTTTAAGCTTTTTAGCTGAACACTGCACTGACAAGACAAGGCCGGGAGAAGAACTAAACTGTCTTCAAGATAACTTAGAAAAATTACCGTCGAATTGTAGAATCGCAGTCTCAAATTTTACTGAGGTTTCCAAAACTATTTACTTTCTTTTGATACATCCATTATTTGTAAACTTTTGAAGACAAAACCAAAATCAATTATTAAAGTTAGAAATGTTTGGGGGTACGGGTACACACTAAACCACTTACAGATTGTAATAATAATAATACTACTAACCTGAATTTCTATTGACGATTTGTATCATTACATTTAGCAACGGAAAATGCATAATTATATTAATTACGCATTTTTAGATTGAAATGAAAAATCCAACTATAAATCCATACCTGTTTAAATACTGTCGGGAATTAATTGAGAATAAATGCTCAGACGACAAGTCCGAAGATTCAGATCTCTTAGAATGTCTCATTGAAATGAAATCAGAGATGAAGAGTAAAAAATGTCGCGCGAGTGTTGAACATCTTCAGATTTTGCGAGTGAAAGACTTCAACTTTACTCCAAAATTTAAATCTCAGTGTCATGAGCATGTTGTGAGGAACTGTAATACTGGAGATCAAATGACAGCTGGAAGTGTAAGTTAACCACACAAATTTCAAGCAATTATTTATTATTATTTATTTTCTTAAAGACACACACACTGGGTCCAGAATAACATATATCAACAAACAAAAAGTAGGAATAAACAGCAATAATAATAATAATGAGCAATATCTGTTAGAGTTATATTCTACACATAAAGCATGTTGATAGAGATAAAATAGAAATAAGATCATTAAACTGGAGTAGTCTACAAAACAGTTTAGGAGACGCAGGAGTAGTTATCAAACATCTTAATTAAATGAACAGCAGAGCTAGAGAGGGAGCCCAAATACTGACTGGAGTTGTTGTAGGACATTATCCTCCTGGACATCATCCCCCCAGGACATAATCCCCCCAGGGCATAACCCCCCAGGACATTTTCCTCCCAAATCGTACCGAGGACATTTTCCTCCCAGCATTAAAAACACAACCAAAATGACCGAGTGTTCCTTTACGGAAAATTTGTGAATTCATAGATTTTCTCCATAATATGCAAAAATCTTAAGCTGAAGTACCAACATTCTCTTTTCCCATTTTGTTGTGAGGTAAAGATTACGCAATTATTTATTAATCAAAGGCAACGAATGTCATGTCATTATTATTGCAAAAATCTACAATAATTAATAACAGAAATTCGTTTTCAATAGTTTATGTGTATGTATAGTAAAATTTGTGCTGAGTTAGGTAGTGAAGTAAATAATTAAAATGGACATTAATAATCATAATATTTACGGTAAACTTTCACACGTAGAAATTGTTTTACTGCATTGTTACTTCTAATACTAAATATAAAATTAACCAGTACAGGTTGGTAACCAGTACAGGTTGGTCTGGCGGTTGATTAGTTCGTTGATTCCTTCTGGTTAAGCAACAGTCCAGCTCTGAAATGGATGGGTGACCTATGCTTGGTAATCCTGCAAGGCTTGGTGATATGTACGTTGCAGGTCCTAGAGAACAGATTTTCGGAGTCATTCTCTAGGCTTTCTAGAGTTCCCTTCTCTAGAAAAAGTGTCCGCTCCTGGAAATAAGCGAATACGCTTTGGAGGGTTGACAATAAAACAATTATTATTATTATTATTATTGGAATATGAAAGATATAAAAGTGCTTAAAATAATCATTTAAATCTTAGGAGCATATAATAACGAAATAATATATTCTAGGTAAATATAACTGAAGCTTGGTAATACTAAATATGTCATCGTAAAAAAAGCTACATGGCTAAGGATCTATAAAATCTTTGAAAATACAAATTTTCCGTAAAGGAACACTCGGTCATATTGTTTATGTGTTTTTGATGGTGGGAGGAAAATGTCCTGGGGGGATAATCCCCTGGGGGGATACTGTACGGGGGGATAATGTCCAGGAGGATAATGTCTGTATACCGACTGGAGTTGAACTGTCGTTGATTTTAGACAAGGGGACATATATATGACTGGCTAAGGATGGTTGAGTTCTATAATAACTAGGATTTAGGCCAGTCGCCAGCGACTGCGTTCGTGTTGTATGGGCTGGCTTGGTGTGTGGAGCTGCGGAGAGTTATTCTAAATTTTGTTCCACACACCGAGCCAGCCCATACAACACGAACGCAGTCGCTGGCGACTGGCCTAAATCCTAGTTGAAAAGAAGTGACACTAAAGTAATGAGAAGTATGGGATGTTAGCCACTGAAAGTGTTTCCAGGGTGAACCAATTCTTCTGCTGCCGTTTAACGCGCATACCTTTCACGTCTTTTTGCATTTACAGCATCACGTTTAGTTTGATCCATTATTAGGATAAGTGTACCCCTTGTGAGTACAACTCTTCACACACTTCCCACGTGGGTACCAAGCTGGACAAATGTCCCTCGTGAGTACAAAACTCTACAATCGCTCGTGAGTACAAAACTCAACAATCCCTCGTGAGTACAAAACTCCACAATTCCTCGTGAGTACAAAACTTCACAATCCCTCGTGAGGACAAAACTCCACAATCCCTCGTGAATACTAAATTCCTCAACCAACCTCAATGGCCAATTATCTCCGACCTACTAGGTCCTCTAACAATTCCAACAATTTACAGTTCTAAAAAGAACTTTTAGTTATAAAGGTAGTCCTGAAAAGGACTGTTGGTTAAAAAGTGGATAGCAAAGAGATAGAAATTTCAAAATTGTTAGTTCTGAAAAGAACTGATAGTTACAAAGGTAGTCCTAAAAATAATTGTTGTTTGGAAAGAGGATAGCAAAAAGATAGAACACAGAAGATGGACAGGCCTACAGAGCAAAAATTATGGATGATCCCATGTTAGTAGGTATGTTGCTTTATAGATTGTGAGTTAAAATTATGTAGTACTACTGTGCGTAAATGTGATCACCTCTTAAATGTGATCAGTGGCCGCCGTTCAAATATTACTGCCTTTAAAAATCTGTCCAACTAATATTCATATACCCTATAGTCTCAACTATCTTTACTACTGATTTCAGCTTCTTTCCTTAAAAACTGGCTATGTAAAATCATGAAAGTTTTGAGTACTTTTTTGATTTGGTCACATTTAAGACCCTACTTTTTACCATTAACTTTTAATGTATTGATTACATTAAGGGTACTTGGGCCGTTGTAACACTTTCCGCAGTTTTTCGTACAATGACCTGTATCTCTTGCAACTTCTAATTTTTGACATTGAGTATTTTTTTGTACATACAGTATTAAAACAGAAGTATAATGATAGCTTCTTCTTTATTGTACGTTGTATAAAGAAAAAGATACAGGTTTTCAAAGTTGACAAAAAATGAACCCCATCACACATACCCACTCCCTTACTACTACTAATTTTTAAGTTTAATAATTCAGAACATGTGGAAATCAGTAATTGGATAATTAGTTTAAAATCAGAATTTACACAGGCACATGTGTGTTTACTGTGATTTTTACATGGTCTAAATTATGTAAAACTTGAAAATTAGTAGTATATAGTTTCAACTGACAATCTATATACTATCTACTATCTATACTACGTATTTTACAAAATAATAACTTCCTATTAAGGATACGGGAGTCACTTTGTCTCTGGCTGTAGACTTCAGGGCTTAGCAGGGACAATTTCTGTTTAGATTTCACCTAAGTTTATTGATACTCACGTACTACTTATTTAACAAAATAATAATTGCCAATTAAGACAACACGGGAGCCAGTTGGTCTTTTGCTGTCGGCTTCAGTTTGTTCCTTTGTCATTTGTGGGATTCAGTGTGTGATACAGCAAACAACTAATATGTAGCCAACGTAAACATGAGCTACAAAATGCAATAATCAAAAACATGAATGAAATGTAGGCAGATGAAGAAAATCCTAATTGAAAATTGCAATTACTAAGGATGTATTGTTTCTGTTAAAACGTAAGCCAAACCTCGAATGGTTGTTTGTATCTGTTAGAATTATCCGCTAAATTGTAAAGCTGTATTATTGCGGTTTAGGTTGCCATAGAAAACACCTACTTGGAGAACCAACGTGATGACATTGAAACTCCCACTCACACTGCGACTTGTGCGAACTGGAGTTTCAATGTAATTGTTGACGTTGCCATAGTGTGCCTTTGGGATTGTGTGTTGGATCCAACTTTGTTGTTGATATTAATTTGTAGATTATCAGCAACACATTTTTTATTCTCCTCCTTATAATACTTTCTTTTGTGTGTGGAACTGTTTGGAGAAGTGGAGTGTTGAGGCTGCTATGGCTTTAACATTGTAGACTTTGAGAACTTTGTTGTTTATTCTCAAAACTTCTGACTTTGATTATGTTGTCATCGGAATCAGAATACCATGCAATTTTGTGTACCTTACATTGTTATAGCTAATAATGTTGCCACAATGAAACTGCTTAGATGACGCCTATCGTCGGTTCGCGCCTGTCGACAGATCTTATATTAGGTTGATATGTTGACGATAATTGAGTTGTCTGATGTCGTAACTCTTTGTAGTAGGGAATCTTGTGCCAGCTTGCAGTCTTCATTTAAAGAGCCAACCCTATTTTCTTGAAACATATTAGTTGCACCACAGTCCCGTCTGAGCCCAAAGATAATTATGAACGAGTCATTATAGGCCACTGTTATTTGCTTTTTAGCAATTCCTATGATGTCCCACAGACTACAGCAGTAGATGGTGGAGAGGAAAGTTCTGAAGAGAAGTATTTTAACACCCGAGCTACAGCGCTTAAATCTTGCTTTAATCATGTTATCACGTTTGTACAGATCACTAACTCTCTTTCCGATTTCATCCGCATCTGAGCAAACATCATTCCAGTGATACCGAGATGTAGCTATTTCATATTCCGCATATCTAACACAGGTCTCCGGTACTAACGTAAGTTTACGCCTGTAAACGTGGCTTTTATCACAGGTTTCTAGCAATTATGGCATGCAGGGATCCATGCCTGAAGATAATAATAATAATAATAATTCGTATCTGGGTAGAATCCGTAAGGATTTGAGATTGCATCTCTTGTAAGCCCAGTATCACTATTATTTCACTGAGACTCGAGGTTTCTCCACAATTTGAGGTCTCGAGCCCTTTTTCTAGAGAACAAATTTCTATTTATCCCAAAGGTTCGAGCGGCTAGTTATAGGATTAAATCTCATTTACTTAATGTACCACTCAAGAAACACTGGAAATTTAAATCCAACTATGCCACCCAGTGAACCATAGAAAGTCAGAAATATAGAACTCTAGAAAGCCCAGAGAAATAGCATTTATACACAATCTCTCTAGGACCTGCAGCGTACTTATCACCGAGCCCTGCAGGATTATCGATAAGGCCACCCATCCATTTCAGAATGAGCTTTGGCTGTTGCTTAACCAGAAGGGGGCTGCCCAACTCGTTAATCGCCAGACCAACCTGTACCGAATAGATGGGTTTTAGATCGATTAAAAGCCAAATTATGCAACTCAGCAAATTCTTCATAGACTTACAGCAGTCGATTCATGATTTGTATGGTAGTTGGCAGAAGTCAGACATCATCGGTATATATTATGTTGTTTACTACAGCATCTTCAATTCTGCAGCCAACAGATGCATTGGTTAAAGGGATGCATAGTGTCCATGTATAATGCGAAGAAGTAGGGGGAGAAAATACCGCCCTGTCTTATTAGGGCCGGATAATGTGGCCAGCGCATGCAACCCCCGCTGCCTGAATTTTCACAAAACATGTAAATGGAACATTTTGGAGTTTTCAAAAATACGTAAAAAGAGTATTTTAAATTTTCAAAAACATAATAAATTATTTTAAGAATTTCAGAAACATGCAAATAAAACATTTTACACTTTTTAAAAATGTGTAAATAGAACATTTTGCACTTTTAAAAAATATGTAAATAGAACATTTTGCACTTTTTAAAAATGTGTAAATAGAACATTTTGCACTTTTAAAAAATATGTAAATAGAACATTTTGCACTTTTCTAAAACACTTAAATGCAATATTTTGCTTTACTATAGAAAGCCATCAATACAATCAAAATAGTGATTTTTGTATATGGAAAAAAATTGCAACTGATTTGAGTTCTTAGCAAGAAGCTTCGAATACTGACACAATATTAGTTTATTAGGAGTTGATTTTAACTCGCAGCTTACTTTTTGCCCTTCCAAAGTTATTAATAATCTAAATAAAATGCTAAATAATTTAGTTTCAACGCCTATGCTTAGACCGCATCAAAAAATAACAAATATAAATGAATACATTTGGCCCGTGTTAATATTAATCTATCCCTTACAAATGGCCGCTCTAAACAAACTGCCAAAAACATTTTTGATGGATGTTGATCCAATAATTCGAAGTTCAGTCAAAGAAATTTTAGGAATTCCCACTGATACCCCAAATGCTATGTTATACACTTCCTAATACTTACGGGGCTTATCAATAACGAAAGCGGAATGGGAAGCATTTTTGCAGCACTATAATATATGTTTAGTGCTACTAAGTTCTCAAGACATATATGTTCCATATTGCAAAAATCTAGAGGAAGAATTCGCACAATGTGAGAAAGCGTTGGCATTTACGGACCAAGAGTTATTGGAGTTAAATAATCCAAAAAGTTAAAGTAAGATTACTAAACGAATGCGCATTAAGCTTCGCGAAAAAGAATTTGAATCATGTTGCCAGATGAAATTGCGAAGCGCAGGGGTGTGTCAATTCAAAGATAATCCATCGGGCAACAAAATGCTAATTAATAAAATTGGGTTGACCACATCTGAATGTGTAACAACTTTAAAAATGAATGCAAATGTTGCTAGTGTACGAGTTATCCCAGGGAGGAGCCTAGACGGAATCCAGTGCAGGCATTGCGGCGCTGAGAAAGAAAGTCTTGGTCATGTCTTAGGATCCTGTATTCGGGGAGAACTTTTACGCAACAATCGCCATCATGGTATTCGTGAAATTCTAGCAAAAGCTCTTGAAAACAAAGGGTTTGTAGTAGAGCAGGAAGTCCATTGTGTTGCTAAAAATGAATCAACAAGGAGAGTGGATATTATTGCTTACTGTCCTTCATCAAAAGTGGGATATATTTTGGATCCTACAGTACGATTTGAATATGGGAATAGTGAAGAACAAGCATCTGCTGTGGACAAGGAGAAAAAAGGAATTTACGAACCTTGTACAAAGTACTTTATGGAGAAATGGGATTTGCGTAACGTTGAAGTGACAGGTCTTTATATCGGAGCACGTGGTTCCATATCAAGTTTTTTTAAAACATGGGCTACTTTTCGCATTTCATCGACAGTTGTAGTTGAAATTTTAATGTTTGCTCTTAGAGGATCAATTAGGATTTATAATAATCATTTATATACTTCAGATTCCTTCTTGTTTTCTTAAAAAGAAGTAGTAAATTTATTTAAGAAAGTATTGTATTGTATACTGAGCCGTATGGCTATTGCAATTGTGCAACAGTGACTTAAAGTTTTTCTCCCTAGCACTTTAGAAAGAAGTATTGCAAGTCCATATATATATATATAGTTATCCTTTTTGGTCGGGTCAAGTCCTTTCTTCTTCCAAATCGGCACTAGGTTGACAAGAATCTAAGATGATATCTTTAAGTGCAATACCATTGAGTTATTACGCTGCGTATTACGACTATAAGGTTGTGATGAGCGTATTTTAGGTGCTCAACTTTTATGCAGTCGTGACTAGGTGCTTTTTATACTTTTGATTGTTATTTGAGAAGAGTCAACCATTGTTTGAACTTTATTCTTATTCTCAATGTGAAGACTGGCAACGAATTGATCACTGATTTTAGAGGAGAAAAGTTTCTGGAAGTGGATTTTCCACTTTTCTGCAATTTTGGTTTCACCTTCCGCATCTTTCAGCCTGCTTCTAAAATCAGAATGTTTACTTTTGTTTAATTATTCGACTTCCTGCCAAAATTTTGTAAAGTCTTATGATTTTTGGGACAAGGCCAAAATATCTGCTTGCTAATGTTCAGTTTGTTTTGAAGTTATCTGTTTCTCTCCCGGGAAGTACGTTTAAACAAATATTTTATTTATAATTGTTGATAACAGACACAGAATATAGGTTTAACCTACTAGACTTACTTAACATATCACTTAAAACATTATCCTATCCTAACAAGGTATCATTTATTTGTACTGTTAGCTGATACTTAGAGTCCTTTAGAGGACTATCTATACTTCCAAACCACAGTTTTGGCACTTGCTAATCACTCTTTTTATTTATTTAAGATGTTATAGATAATCCTATTTCCTGTTTTCCATTCTTCTGTAGAGTAATATTTTTGCTTGTTCCTATGGCTCCAAGATTTCGCATCGCGTTGTCTTCAAACATTTTTGTGGCACTAGATGCCTGGAATTCTACTATTCTGAAAGGATCATTGTATTTTTATTTTACTAAACAATAAGTCTCATTTGAGCTGGCGCCTATAGAACTGGATAATTGTTTTTTTGTTCAAAAACATAGTTTATTTCCATAACTGGGGAGTCTGCCTGATAATAAAAGATGTGAATTCGCTGAATTTGAGTAACCATATGATAAATATTTGGTTTAGGTAACATATATATGCACATATAATTAGTGTTTTAAGTAAACTTAAATAAATGAAGTTTATTAAATTTATGAAGGATTAAATTGAAAAATCTGTAATTAAAGCTTTACCAGCAGATATATTAGCAGCAATTTAAGGAACGGGTGTTATATTATTAGTTAAATAATTACTTCTTTGTCGTTGACTGTCCATCTCGATGTACTCCTCTGTTGTATTAGCTGTAGAATTTCGTTTCGGATTTTAACTTTAGTGGCTGAGTGGTTTTCTTTTTCTTGGTGTCCATACGTAAGTAGTAATTTATTAGTTTGGCGTTCTTGTTGAGAATACGCTGCAGATAAACCGATTTTTTAAATTGAAGGGTTATTTGAGAGTTGAACTTTAGCCTTTGTTATTTTATTCTTGTCATTTACTCGTATATGGTGAAGCAATATTGGTTGTGTGTATCTATGTACAGGGCTTCCAATACGGTAGGCATCGTCGATTTCAATTTTCTCAAGTTTCAGAGTTTCCAACAGGTGCTGAAATTTAGATTTCGTTTGTTTTGTTTTCATTTATTTTTTTGGGAACGTTAAAAATCATCAAGTTCTTATTGGCGGACTTTTAAAGCATTTTAATTTCATCGGCTTTGTTTTTGTTTTTTTTTCTTTAATTTTGTAATTTCAGTGTTAGCATTTAAAAGCAGTTTGTGTATAAGTTGAACTTTTCGTTTTAGTGCATTGTAGGAAGAGTCTAATTTTTCCACTAACAGGCGGTACAGGTCATTCGTCGTCATTTCCGGCTGTTTGAATGAGGCGCAGTATGCGTGTTTTCAAATAAAGCACGAGTTAAAAAAGAAGCCGGGCACCAGATTTTGAAGGCTGTTTTTGTTTGCTCTTTTCAGTGATGTGTTTGGGTGGTGATTTCAACATTCTTGTAGGATTGTGTTTTGAATTTGGCTTTACGACTGCTATAGTTTCCTCCTCTGATGTTAAAGAAGGCTGTAATGCTGATTTTCGGAATTTGAAACTATTGGATTTTGTTGTGACATATTAAATAGATTTATAACCGGATGAGTGTACAATTAAATTTAATGAGTTTTCGAATCGCTGATATTGCACTTATGGCCACGTAATCTTTTTTGTGTTATTGCTTTTTTTTCCTATTTTATTTCCACAATATGGACTAAGTTTTTGACAAAAAGTCCTAATCATACAAACAGTCAGTATAAATTATTTACTAATTTTATTATTCGATAGTGGCAAGTGAGCTCTAGAAGAGGATGTAATTTGTTTTCGTATGCAAATTTGTTAGTAATGAAATGTCAATCTCTTGCAGCACGACACTCACCGCACGTCCACACAGTATCACGTCTCAGGCAGAACCGAAAAGATCATTGTACGCTACATTAATCTTCTTCCATTCGCATTTTTTCAGCCACCACAGACTCAAGCAATGTATTGTAGAAAGGTACGTACTGAATAAGTACACATTAACAGACTTGGAGCAAATTCCAAATTTTACCTTCAGCCTGTTTGCTCTCTTGTACAGCACCCCAACTTTCTGACAGATTTCCTTATCGTCACTCAGGAACTCAGGACATCCGATCCTTACACTTTTCGTTTCTGTAATTCATACCCTAAATATCGTACTGCATTTTCAGTGCTCAATTTGTTACCTTTAAACACAACTCCAGTGTTCAGTTCCAAACAGTTTATCCAGCGAGGTAGAAATATCTGAACATAAGTCTTTGTGACATTAAACTCCAGGTGTTGTTGTATGGCTAACAACTCGCATATTTTTAGTAGCTTGTAGAGCGACAAGACACGTGTGGCCATAACATAAACGTCATCCGCAGACATCAAATGGTTAACATTGACATCTCCCACAATGCACCCGACCTTCGTTTCATTCAGCATTTTGCATCATCAGAGTACAGTGAGAATAGATAAGGCAACTGTACATTGTGTTGTCATAGACTCAGACGTTTTTGGGGGGTAAATTCCCCCGACGCACGAATAATTCAACAAAATAATTATTTTTTGTTGACCACTGACTAGGTGCTATGTTTTAACTTTGGTTGACCCTCAGGGGTGAAGAGGTTGCTCTACAATTAAATAAAACCCAAAAAATGGGTGTTCCATTGAAATAGACTCAGACCCCGGTTTTCCCCATTCAAACACGTCTAACTTTTGAACCAGTTAATGAAAGAATGCAAATTTTCGTAAGCTCACTCACAGATGTATTACTTATAACTGGAAACACTCACTTTGAGTTACAATAGCACCACTGACTGGGGAGAGAACTGGTCCTCATCGCGCCACTTACTTTTACCGTTGTTTCTTATAGGGCGGTCCTGACTTGTTTCAGTTATTAGTCACTAACATTCGCAAACAAGCACACGGATTAAAATAAATTGACATGGGACACAATGCCAACTAAATTCCCTACAAAATGACATATCACACATGATTAAGATCACACCGAGTCACAAGGAACCCGCATATGAACTTTGAACGCAGTAGCCCCTCTTCTGCTCCTTAGGCGACCCCACTCTAGCAACTGCGTTCAAAGTTCATATGCGGGTGCCTTGTGACCCAGTGTGATCTTAATCATGTGTGATATGTCATTTTGTAGGAATTATTATTTGCCTTAGTGTATATGTACACAGTTCACATCCCATTTTTAGGTGCTGACCTTAAGCATCTATTGAAATGGTCATGTCCGTCTGTTGGTCCATCGCTACAAGTCACAGTTTTGAACGTATTTTCTTGAAACTACTTTCGACAACCACAAATGCAAGCAGGCAGGTCTGTATTATTTTTTTTACTTTGCCTGAACTGATCTTTTTTCCACAATTAACGGTTGAATGGACCCATGTCAAAAAGCAATAAAGCAAATAGAAAGAAAAACGTGTGAAAGGTCCGTTCACTAAAAGCGTCAGCGCAATTTACCGAATTTTTTGACCCACCCACCTACCTTGTCAACCTCTTTAGCATTGTGCAAATGGCTCTATCTTTACCATGGTGTGTCATCTTATACCAAGTGACCCACCCTAAACGTGGGTGGTGCTATTTGAGCGTGAGTAAGAAGCACCGTAAGCGCGTAAATAGCAAAAATCTGTGCATAACACGTGTAGCGACGTACGAAATACCTATATACACGATAGTGTTGAGAGGGATTGGAAAAAAGTGTGGTTAAAAAATCCGGCGTAGCTACAGAGTAGAGATGATTGAGTTTTTGTTTTCTTGTGATGGTCCAAGAATGACGTCGCTAAAATCATCACTCTCCTAATGGATTCATAGAACTCACTTGGTCGTAGAATCTATCTAGATCTTTTGATATGGACGATCACACCCTGTCAAGGTTGATGGTAGTCGCAATAATGGATTCTAGATCTTTTACCTTTTTTGTGAGCAGCAGGGGGTCAAGTACATTCTGACTTTTCGGCGGCACTCGATCAAGATGAATAGTGTAGAAATTAAGTTTTGGCACAAGTAGGTCGGTGGCAATAACAGCATCTTGAAGACATGTTTATTAGCAAAAGTTGCCCTGTGAGTCTTGACCACGATTGACGGCAATGTTACCCTTTTTGAAGACTTCACGCTAAAATTTTTTTTTCAGTTGGTTTCGTGTCTCAGTGAAATTATACGCAACGATACTTTGTCTGACTCAACTCCAAGGATTACTAAAGGTTGTAGAAAGCAAGTTCGTAACTTGGTTCTTTCGAAAATACAGCTTGAAAATGATCAGCTGGACAAAAATTCTATTTACTCTGTATGCAGGTAAATAAATAAATAGATAAATAAATAAATAATTTTTAAAAAAAGCTGTAAGCTCCCGGAATTATTTCCTGGTTTTGTCAGAAAGCTAACATTGAAGTCTATCCTTTCTATGATTTAATATTAGAGAAAGTGTCCGAAAGCTCTGTGCAGACGTAAAGCCAGGTGGTGGTCGTATTTTGGAATGTATCAGTCTACCCGAAAATCGTGCAAAATTGGCTAAAACAGATGAAAAATGCTACAAGTCTTTATTTAAAATTCAACAAGATGTAAATAATGACGGCAGCTTGGACCTTCAACTTCAGAAAGATTGTTCCTCAGAAATAAGATTATTTTGTGCCGGACGAACGGATGATCTTGTCAGTTGTCTCTTGAAAGCCAGTCATCAAAAAGAGGTAAAACCCATAGTTTCTGATTTAAGCATAAGTATTTCCGACTGAACGACATGTAATTTTGCCGTCTACTTTTTTACTTTTAAAAACTAGAGGCCTTTAGGACGTACCCCATGGCCCGTTTATTTACGTTTAAATTTTACTTTGCCGTCTATGTAATTTCATAAGTATTTTTTCCAAATCTTCCGAATATTTTAGAATTTTAACGATGAAGTTTGTGGGAAAACATTAAGATTACGCCGAATCGAGCAGAATGCAGATGTTCGTTTGAATCCACGGCTTAGAAAAGCTTGCAAGCTCGATATTCCTAAATTCTGTAGTAAAATTGAATTTGGTGATGGTAAGATTATTTCCTGTTTGAAGAAGGTTTTTGTTTCACCTCAAAGCCGATTAACCCCGCCTTGTAAATATCATATTACTGGGATGATGGAAAGTGCAGCACAGAAGGATGTCCGAATTGATAATGCTCTTTATGTAGCTTGCAAAGATGATGTACGCAGAAATAATTTTTGAAATTTGTGTTTCTGGCAGGCGTCCCAAGTTAAAATATATTGCACACAGTTAAACAAAAACAACTGTGTAGCTTTAAATATATATTTTGCCTGGGACGACGAATGCGTATAAAATTATCAGGCTTTTAGTTTTGAGTTTTAAAATCATCATTAGCATTAATTTTCATGTATTTATATTATCACCACATGTTAGATTGACTCTTCTTGTCAAGAAACTCAAGATGGGGAGCACGGTGATGGTGGAAAAACAGAAGAATGCCTTAAAATGTTATTTCAAGAGAAAAAATTAAAGTTTGCAAGTTGCAAGGACCAGGTCAAGCAGTTGATTCAATCCACCTTAGTCGATATTCATGTGGATCCTATCTTGAATCAAGCTTGTTCAATTGATTTAATAAAGAGATGCGACGACGTTCCTCCTGGAGAGGGACGATGTAAGTTAATCACCATCTGAATGTTTTTCTCATGGTCAGTTGTAGTTTGAACCTTAATAAAATGTTTGTATTATGTTTGCAGTGATTGCATGTCTACTCGCGGTGCTAGAAGAGGACAAAGCCAAGAAGACCTCTCGGCTGAGTGACAAATGTCACGACTTACTGTCACTGCGTTCGGAAATGTTCCAGGCGGCAAGTAGCAAATTAGAGTCTATTCAAGATATTTACCAAGTAGTTCAAAAGTCGTCCCATAAAAATTATTTTCTCACAATCACTATGACCATTGTTGGCTTAATTTTCATTTTCGGTCTTTTCTGTGGTCGGGCAACAAGAAGAAAAATTGAATTTAAAGACAAGTAAAGATTACATATAAGCGATGCAACCCTTTTAAAATAAGCGGAAACATCCATGATAAAATCTTAAGTAAAACAAAACCGCTTAAACAACTTAAGCCCTGAAACGGCGAACGGATATCCAAAACCAACGTCGACGCCAACTTTCTACATACAATAATTCTTATGTCGATGAGTGAAACCCAAAAAGATAAAGAAAATCAAAGGAATTTTTTAACAAATTATCTAACTATATAGTTTACTAGGTATATGGACCTATTCCCCCTGGACATTTTCCCCCCGGACCTATTCCCCTCGAACATTCCCCCCCCCCCAAGCAGCAACCCCGGAGTTTTTCCCAATATATAATATTACGCGGTCGTGTAAAGGCATTCTGAGAAAATAATACTGGTGTTCTAACTAGGCATTTTATCCTGATTAGCAATATGCAATGTACAATATGCTTAAATTTGCGTATTTATTTTTAACATATTCTTTTTATCATATCGGAATGGCAATATGTATACACTAATTCATTTCGGTTTAATATTTTATTTTATCAGTCTGTTTCAAGAGCACGAAGTAGCATATCACTGTCATCAAACTGAGTAGCTGCATTCTTATTACTTATTGTTAAAGCTTTATTCTATAGAATTGCAATGGCTTTAGAAATTATTAAAACTGCGAGAGGCGGGAAAAAATTGTGTTTAAAGGGTTTCTGTTCGTAAAACAGAAACCTCTATCGTAAAATAAACAAGTTTAGGTGCTATGTACTTAACTGGTTTAAGGGGTAAACAGTTTTACTTTCGTTTTCTTACCGATCTAGTAAGGAAGGTTTTTATATAATGCCAGCATACATAACTAATCTAAATTGTTTTTAGTCATATTTGAAAAATAGTATAGTTCGTGTTTGTGGAGTAAGAGAGAGAAAGTAAAAACTTTATTTACACTGATACACAATCGTACTTGCCAACACGACACAGTAAAACATAATACAATTTTTTTAAATGATATTACAGGGTTTTATTTAGTATATTTATTTTAATCGCTAATGAATTAGAGACATTCAAGTTGGAGTAATCGAATATAAGTGGTGGTGCGCGATTCTGTGTGTCCCGCGAACCGCTGCCAGAATAACTTCTTTGACCATGG
The DNA here is from genome assembly GCA_949802685.1 of Dicyrtomina minuta. NCBI lineage: Eukaryota > Metazoa > Arthropoda > Collembola > Symphypleona > Dicyrtomidae > Dicyrtomina > Dicyrtomina minuta. The sequence continues at coordinate 16,537,075 of OX461812.1, read as the reverse complement.
CGTATGGTAGTATAAATTGTTTCCTAAAGTCTTCAAAGAATTTGGTGATGGTTCCTCTGGCTCCAATAAGAAGACCGATCACTTCCATTTTTTCCAGACCGTACTGCTCTTGAAAATACGGAATGCATGGATTGTATATTATCTGCTTTTCTTGGTTAACTTCGTTTGCTTGATCTGTGTTTTTTTCAAACCTCACGGTAGGATCAATTATATAGGCTATTTTTTTCTGCTGGTCATAACAGATTATGTCAACTCTTTGACTAGTTGCTGTGCAAGTGACTTCCTCATGAACCTTCCAGAATCTCTTTGCACCGGAGTAAGCTTTTCGCAAATTCTTTGCAATTATGGTACGAATTTCGTGATGTCTTGTGTTTCGGAGTAGATCGCCTCTCGGGCAGCTACCAAGGACATGACTAAGGGTTTCTCTACTAACTAATATGCTTAAGAATTTTATTATGATTAAAACTAGTTACCTCTATTGCCTTAATTTTCTGTTAAAATTGATGTTTTTATGTATTTCTACGCTAACCACGCTTAGGGTTCAATAAAGTATAGTTTCGATTTGTATTTGCGATACATTACATTATTAGCCAACATTTCAAAATTCATAACTTTATATAATGAGCATTTCAGTATCTTAAATAAGGGTTTGGGGGGAAAATGTCTGGGGTTACTGCTTGGGGGGAAAATGTCCGGGGGGAATATGTCCTACAATCAGTTTCAACTTTCTTGAAAACTACTATAGTAGACTAAGTTGAAACTACCTTGATATGTGATCAACAATATTTAATTTTTTCGCCTTCTTTGGCACACAGACTGACTGAGATTATTATATCCTTTGCGTTGACATTTAAAACCAAAATATTCAACAAAAACTACAAAGAAGAAACCCTCCTGTACTATTAACTATAAATATACAATTATAGGTACTGTTGCATGGTACTATTAAAAATTGTTTACTATTTATCACTGTTATTAATGTTAAGTTAGCGTCTGTAATTTTACTTTTAATTAATAATTTATTGTTGTATGTTTCTAGAAATGTAAAGTGGAATTGCTATAAACGTATTTTGAAGAATTTATGCCACTTTAAATGTCTTAAATAGAGATGCATACTGCATTGTTGGCATAGTTTAAGTGAACATTGACAATCGAAAACTTTTCCCCTAATACGGTCATTGCCCTTAAATTAAATAATATACTTTTGATTCCAATAATCTTGCCACCGTAAATAATGTTAGTATAATTTCTAAAACAATAAACCAGAATTGCAGCTCTTCAGTTTGCATTAGTTTGCAATCTTCTGTGTTCTGCATAATTGTGTTAATATTAACTGTTATTACGTTTTTATTTAATATCGTTGGAAAGCCCATCCAACATTGTTCCCAGGCAAATTGTGTCCCTCTACCGCTTGTGTATTAGATTTCGTTTGGCTAAAGTGCTAACATGCTTATCAAACTAATTATCTAATTTTTACAATAAAAATCAAATAGGGTAAGGGCGCTTAACTGTGGCCGGTGTCCTAATTGTGGCCGGCTGATTAAATTCGTCTTAGTTGAAAACTTTTAAAACTCAAATTTGCAGAATCAGTAGATGGAAAGCCAAACTTTACAACCAAAAATGAAATTTTGGTATACACCATAAGATGTACAGCTGGTGGCCACAATTAGGCACTCTCACCTTATATGTATATTTAAGCAAGTACATGTGGTTTGTATGGTAAATGCAAAATGATGACTGACGAAAACATAATTATGAATAAACATATTGCTGATGAAAATATGTTAAAACATTACGAAACTAATCAAAACTTAGGCCATAGCCACCTAGATTTTCAATATTCCAATGTTTAAAGTTTCAGTCGAATGAGTTATCGCTTGCGTGTCTGTTTTGTTACCTATAAATTATGGCTTGGCATGATTTTATCTGTATGATTAATTAGACAATTATATTAACTTTAGGAAAATAAATTATACTGGTCTATATTGTATGGTGAATGAGTATACGTATATTCTGAATTAAAAATTAAAAATATGTAATAAAAATAAAGTTGCAACTACACAAAAACAAAGCTCAATTTTTGAAAGGTTTTAATGTAAGTAACGTTTAGTGTCCAAAAATTGTGTAGCAATAAGAATAACAACTAGCACGCATACTCATATTAACGAAAACTACATACTGGTGCGTCAAAGCAATCAGCAATCTACTACTTCGTAGGATTAAGAAAGAATTATATTTTACATTTCATTGGTCTGAGAATGAGAGATGCATGAGTAATAATATAATTGATGAGTCTAGCTCGTGTCGCATTAGATAAACAAGAATGTGCTGAAGCGTTCTCAGCTGAGCTATGCATAAACATACTACATGCGTTGTATGTACAACGGCGGATGTTTACGTCTTATCGCTTTGTCTGCGATATGAGATGAGAATTCAAGTTGAAGTTCTATTTACATTTTCAATGTCAATAGACGTAAACAGTAGCGGTATTATTCTTATTTAATTACTGCGACCAAACTCTTTATTCCTTTGATTCTCTATAGGAATTAAACAAATGTGGAAATCACGAAATTCTCCAGATTAATCATTAGGAAAATTCGTAGAGTACTAAAGATATTAAAATTAATGTGTCTGGGTAGAAACATTATTTTTAGTATATTAGTAAAACATGGTAAAAGCTTTTTAACAACTACAATATTACTCTTACACCCGCAGTAGGAGAACGAGGCAGAAAGAGTGGAGGGCTTATAGTAGGCATGCGAAACAACATAACATCACTGTGCTCAGTTGTACATCAGGACAGATACAAAACCATGATTGAATATACATGTCAAGGCAAACCCACACTCATTTGTTTTGCCTACATACCACCAGCTTTGCAATATGACAATGAAATTGACAATATCTTTAAGGATACACCTCATATAAATACACAACGATACATACTAATGGGAGATTTAAATAGCAGAATCGGAAAATATGAGAACCCATCAGAATTTACACAAATTTTTAGCAGAATAAGAAACTCATCAGATACACATACCAACAAGCGAGGAAGGAATCTAATAGAGCTAATTACTCTAAATGATCTGTCAATATTAAACGGAAGGAGCCCATCTGATCCGCATGGCAAACCTACATTTATTGGGCACAACGGAAACAGCCTGCTCGATCTATGTATATGCAACGACCGAATAAGTGACCACATAGAAGATTTTGCGGTAATTGAATGCCTAGAATCCGATCACCTTCCAATAATAATCAAAACGGCACAACGTAGACAGAAACAATTACACAAAAACTCTGTCACTGAGACCCGTATACAGTGGAACAAAGAATGCGCTACTAACTTTACGATGCTACTAAAAGATGAAAGTAAAGACCTGGACTTTGACCACTGTGACTTCACTACCCTCAGCAATATTATTTACAAAACCGTAAATAAAGCTGGTATGAAAAACGAAACAAAGAAAGACACAAGAAAAAACTATGGGCTCAAATGGTTTGACAAGGAATGTAGCACTGCTTGGAGACACGCACTCTTTCTTCTACACAAATACAGAAAAGATCAATTACCCAGTCGCATATCCACTGATAGCCTCGAAAGCCTCCTACAAGCCAAGAAAGACTATCGCAAACTTTGTATAGACAAAAAGAAAACATTTTTTGAAAAGGTGCAGAACGAAATACATCTCAGTAAGGACTCTACAGGCTGCTGGAAAGCAGTGAATATGCTAAGAGACAAAAAACACAGCTTCAAAGATAATAACATTATCAAATCTGAATGGGATACCCACTTCCGCAAAGTGTTTGAGACTGTGGACACCGATTCGTCAGAAACATCTGATACAGAAGTTGTAGGCCCTACTTATGACTTCAAGTTACTTGACTCAGAAATTTCAGCAACAGAACTAGCTAAAGCAACCAAAACTCTTGCAAATAATTAGTTTCCTGGAGCAGATGGAATACCAAACGAAATATGGAAACACCTGGATTGCTTAACATCAGACTACTTACTTCAACTTCTGAACACCGTCAGAGTTGAGCAAATTCCAAGCAGCTGGGCTGAAATCATAACCGCACCAATATACAAAAAAGGAGACTCTGAACAACTAAGTAACTATAGGCCTATAGCGCTAATCAATACTATAACCAAGTTATATACCTGTATTATGTCAAGCAGGCTTAACTCCTTCTGCTCCACAAACAACATAATATCAGAAAATCAAGCAGCATACAGAAAAGGGCGAGGGTGTACAGATCATATATTTGCACTTTACACATGCATTCTAAAGCAGCTTAACAGACCAGCCGTCCGAAAGAAAGGAAAACTGTTTGCCTTATTTGTAGACCTTAGTCAAGCCTTTGACTCCATCAGAAGGAAAAAGCTATGGATAAGACTCAAAGAAGCGGGCTTAAGTAATTGTTTTATTGGAAAAGTCAAAGAACTTTACGACCAAGCAAAAAGTAAAGTCAGGTGCGTAAAAGGATATACGGAAATTATAGAAATAATGGGGGGAGTACTACAGGGTGAAACATTATCTCCAACACTGTTCACAATCTATATCGACAAGATTACAGAAATACTAAGAAGAAACAACATACAAGGCATTAAAATGTTCACCCTCGAAATACTCATCCTTCTATACGCTGATGATATCATCCTTCTCGCATCAAACGAACTGGATCTCCAACGGCAAATAACTACACTGAGCAGTTTCTTTAAAGAAAATGACCTAATGGTTAACCTCTCTAAGACGAAGGTAGTTATTTTTAGAAAAGGAAACAAAATCAGCAAACGCACTAAGTTCTACTGGGAAAGCAAACCGTTGGACATAGTTAACCAGTACGTCTATCTAGGCGTGCCTTTTTCACAGAGCGGTATTTTTAACATTGCCAAAGACCATTTCTTCAGTAAAGCAAAAGCGGCACAATCAAAGTTGTTTGAGCTATTTTTTCGAGCCAAGCTAAAAGACATAACCATCCACATTAGACTGTTTAATTCTCTCGTCAGTTCTATCTTGATGTATGCCGCGCCGGTGTGGGGACTACGATATACCGAAGAGCTAGTAACATTCCAAACTATGTTTCTTAGACGACTCACAGGCACATCCAACAGCACGCCAGGATACTACCTTTGACTGGAGACAGGAGCGCAGAACATAAAGATGCAATTATTTAAAGCACTGCTTAAATTTCTGAAGAAGACCGTGAATTCCAAAGGGAGCATAGCATTTAGTTGTTATGAAGAGGTCAAGCAGATCAAAACCAAAGACACTCAATACAACTGGATGCTACAAGTCAAAAAGATCTTTACCGACGCAGCTCTTGGGGAAATTTTTGAGAACCTAAGCAAGGAATACATAGCACAGCACGAAACAGAAATTCTGGAAAAATACCGACTTAACTGCATCAACATGGCCGTCCAACAAATGCAGAGCTGCAGCTCTTTAAAACACTATGCCCAACTGAAGACACATGCCCTGAGATCAGAATACTTTGAAATGGGCTTGGCCTGGAACATGGTGAAGTTTGTACTGAATCTAAAATCTGGCTTACCAAGAATCATCTTGAGAGGAAAAACAACCAACCTCAACAAAATGAACAAAATCTGGAAACAAGAGGGAAACTCAGACTGCGACCTATGTGGGAGGGAGGCGGAAGACACTCCATATAATGCTTAACTGCCTGCATTCTATACCACCAAGAACTAAGTTTCTTAAAGAACTGACTAAGAAAGGACCTTCTAGAAGCAGTCTTACCCAGGAAATATTTAGCTGGTATCCTAATGCAAGAGGATTTGAACAACTTTTCAATTTCTGGGATGAAGCCTTGAGGATTAGAAACTTCTACTACAAATGTACCGAAGAAGGATGAGCTGACTACCTATCAGAGGACAAACTACCCCCCTTCCCCTCCCTAAAGAATATTAACTGACAAATATTATCATATTTATACACTATTTCCTATCACCTATCTTATCACCGCAAACAGCTAGAATATTATTAGCGCAACCCCTTTTTGTAATTTTTGTAATTCGCACTTAGTACAATGAAAGGTTAAAAATTGCTTAATCCAATGCTTTTAATGTTTTATGCTCTATCTGTATAGGTACGAAAAAACCAAGAATAATTCTACACGCAATCACATTACTTATTAATGCATTATTATACAAACATATTTTAAACCAAGGATTAATTTATCTCGAATAATCAATCTGTAAATAATGAATGTTGTATGGGCTGGGGCCAAATCGACCAAATGAATAAATTATTATTATTATTATTAAAACATGGTAAATTGTATTTACTTAAATTTAATAATTTCACAAGTATAAGAATGCGGTAGTCTTTGTCTGAGACAAAACACATAAGTCATAAATTGTAAATTATCTTTGTCAGCTGAGTTTAATTCAGTGAGAATTAGAGTGAATAAAATAAATCGTGAATCTGAGATCAAGGAAACCAGAAGTCTTCTGAAAGAGTCCAGAATCCTTTTCATTTACCCTCTTTGCATCCCTAGTTATCTGCGGTGTCCTCCAAGTACAGTTTGCCCCATTAAAGCGTATTCACCAGTTTCTTTAAATCTTGTTTATACCACTGAGTTAATTTGGCCCCCACACCTTACGTGGGCGTAATCAGCACTATCCGACAGGTCTACTGGTTACCTTACTTTTCCCGAGTATTTTATACAAAGTTAAAGTTCAAAACCTTAACACGTTTTCAGCACTTGCTCTAACGAGGTTTTTAAAAGTAAAATTAAAATTTTGAAATTTTTGAATTTGATGGAAACGTGGTATATAAAAGTATTTACTGTATCAGTTTAAAAAGTCAAGTTTATTTTTTCGTTAAAAGTAAATTGTTTTTTAGCAGTATATATACGCTCGCAACTAGTACCGTTGAAATTGATATTTTGTTACATATCGAATTTCTAAGTTACCATAGATTGGTAATTTCCCCCACTACGACACCAGATAAAGCAAATTGAGGAAGACTAGATAACGATTCACCAGACTCCACTACTGAGGCAATTCCAGAGTGTAGAGCATTCCCACCAATTGATTAGACTTGAATTAATTGGGTGAAGTGAGAATTAGGCAAGAGTGGAAGTTGAGGCAGTTCCAGCTCCTTTTGTTCCTGAATTTTCAATTTTTAAAGACTTTAAGCATCCTACGTCGTTGAGGCAATTCCAGCGAGTAGCAGTTAGCCCATAAAGCACAAGTGTAGAACCTACGTTGTTGAAGAAGTTTCCAGCACGTAGTAGTTTCGTTAGCACCGTAAAAGTACACACATATCTCACTACTAGTAACTGAATAGGGAGTGATAGATAGTACCGAGTAACAACCAACAAGTGAATCCTGATACTGAAGAAATTCCCATGTCAGAGCCTTTACCGAAGACTGAAGCCCCAATTGACCAGAAGCCAGAGGTTTCCGTGAAGCCCGCTTCCAAGACCAAGAAGGAAGACCTACGTTCGCCCATCTTGCAGATTTTCACTGGCCAGATCAAAAGGCAGGGAAGCAAGAAAGGAGTCTCTACCAGATCCCACGGCCCACCAGCAAAGGAGGGAAAGGAAGCTGAGAAGGAGAAGAAGGCCGACAACGTAGCTGACGTGATCCGAGCCGCCCAAGAACACCAGGACGAACAGGTAGAATTACTTAGAGAACATTATCATAAACGAGAATCTAAGTATCGAGAAAGCATAGACGCATTGAGAGAAAGTTCAGCTCTGCGTCCCAATACCGTTGCCCAACAACTGGAGAACGAAGATTAAGTAGCTCGACTAACCGAAGCAGAAAAAGCCATAGTGATCAACCAGCAACAAGAAGCTGAGATGCAGAGAACACTGGCATACAACCGCCCCGTCATCGACTTTCCACCACTGGAAAGGTCCACAGACTATACGGCCTGGGCGGAGGACATGAAAATGTCCCTCCAAATGCAGCAGTTGGAAGTCATTCTGGACGGAACGTGGAAACGACCACAACCAGCGACCCGGAAGATGTAACCCCGGAAGAATTACTGGCGATCCAGAACTGGGATGCCGCAAACTCTTGCACCCGCCTAACAATACTAAGGGGATTGTCTTTAGACATCGCTACAAGAGTTCGTTCATTCCAAAAGGCGAAAGATCTCTTCGATGAGCTGAAAAAAATGTACGCCACCAAGAAGGAAGAAGATGTACACGTTCTTCAGGTAAATTCTTCGCGCTCAAGATGAAGGAGGGAGAAGGATACAAGTATATGGTCAACTTGATGTCCATCAACAACCACTTAACCCGGGCGGGAGAAGCCATGAGAGAAGAAACTGTTCTTGGAGTAACCCTGGAGAAGCTATCCGATTTCAAAGAATACATCGGTTTCCTCCAGACCTGGAGAGTAGCCCCAGTGAAGACATTGACTACTCTATTGGAATTACTAAAGGCGACAGATAAAGACCGTGAGAAAGCCATCGGAAGAACGCCCTACAAACCGCGCCAAGTTTTCTTGGCTAGAGAAAACTCGCGAGGAACTGGAGGACGCGGACGAGGAAGATCCCGAGAACGCCGCCAGGACACTGGACGTAGACGATACGATCAGGATGACGATGAAGAGGAAGAAGTAGTACGTCATCGTCGGAGTCACAAGGAGAACTCCCCACCGCCGGAAGTGCCAAGACACCCCAACAAGGCGAAGAAATTTGAAAGTACGTGTGATCATTGTAAAATTTGGGGTGATTGTTAATATAACCTGGAGGGCTTACTACCCCCAGACAGAACAGGCCATAGGTCCTGGTCCAACTCGAGTCAAAGAGGACGCGGAAGAGGAAGCAGCAGACATTCCCAGAAGCTCCAACAATGAAAGAGACACGACCGCCGAGACAACGCCCCAAGGAGCCGTGACGAGAGGAGGAAGGATTCGCCCCACCGCACTTGCCCCCAATCAGAGGACCGCGAGGACAGACAGGAGGGAAGTCGAACGTCCACCTCCTCGGCAAACCTGGCCGCTCTAGATGACAGCCTGGAGGATGCAGTAGCACAATTCGCTACGCCCACCCATACCCAGTGAAAGACTAGTGTGCACGGATGGATATCGGACTCCGACTCCGACTCGGACTCAGAAGAAGAAGAACCAGTGGAGCCGCCGACTTTACTGATTTTACCACCAGGAATGGTGAGGCAGAGGATTACGAGGGCAGAATGGAACAGAGTACTGGCCATGAGAACGGAAAGGACTCGACAGGCAGCAGCTACCATCAACCCGTACACCCCACTGACATCATCATCATCCACCATCCAAATACCGAATCAACAGAAACATGTCACAACACCAGGAGAATCGGTTTCCGCGGACACTGGTACTGACTTTGAGGATTTAACAAATTATGTGGCATGTATGACAGGTGATGAGGTGGCTAGAAATAATCAAGCAGCAATACTCGAGAGTCTCGAAGAAGCCGCACGATTATCGGTCATCACCACAATTAACCCGGAAGTCGACCTTACCAGGATCAACCCGGATGATCAGGAAAAAAACACACCCCCGCAGGCTAGACTGAAGATTCTCCCTGAGAAGGAGACTTGCTGACTTCTTTTCAAGGAACTTCAGCAAATATAACATTTAAGCATTCTACACTAAACCGAAGGATGGATATGCTGAAGAAAATACCAGGCCCTACTCGTGACCTACAAGGAAGATTGATAGTCCCAAAAGCTCTCTCGGAATATTGGAAACTCAAGGCGAAAAATCTAGAGGAGAAAATGGCTGAGGATCTCAAATGTCGTGAGGACCTAGAAGCTCGAAATAAGGCAGACATGAAGAACTTCCTAGGACTATTCGGACATCTCCCAGACAGCATGGATACCGAGAATTACACTGAGGAGCTCAGGAAAAGGAATCAGCAGGAAAAGAAAGTACATGCCAAAATATGGCAGGAATACAATGCAAGCGAACTCTTAAAAAACTGTGCAAAACAAGCAATAAGGGAACACGCGCTCCAGTTTGACCCAGTGAAACATCGTCAAAGGCAGATTCGATGAGAAAATATACGCGCAAGAGCACTGGCACGGAGAAATGTTTTAACGTCCGAATCAGACTCGGAAGATCAACCACCAGTACCTAGGACATTCGTTGAACAACAAAACCAACCAAAAAGCACGGCAACTGTGGGAGAAGACTCCTTAAAGTTAGCAGCCAGAATGGAGTTCCACAAGAAGAAACTACTGAACAAGGTAGAGGTGGACCTGAAATGGAAAGCTACGACGTTCCTTCTAAGCCAATTAGATTTTCATGCTAGGCATCAGTCAACTTTTTTCACCGTTCATTAACATGTAAAAACCACGACTTGCTTCACTTTATCCCCATGTACACGCACAAATGTCAACAAACTGCAACAAAGTTAAGTCGGACATAAACACAATTAAATTGCCTACAAAACCATACCACACTCAACTTTTAGGTCACGTGGGGTCACGAAACACCCGAGCGTAAACTTTGTGGATATGTGTGGACTGCTGCCGCTGCTATGTGCATATCAGTAGGCCCGACTAATGTTGAAAAGACAAAACCTGTGTGATGGCACAGTGCAAGAAGTGAATTCGATGTCGGGCACCCTGTAAGAACTGCGGTTAAATCGGGGCAACCTCAAATTTATTTATTTTTTTACATGCTAAATAATGTAACTTAATTGCTTTTTAGATGCTGAGCAAGCATCTATTGGTCTGGTGTCTGTCTGTCTGTCTGTCTGTCTGTCTGTCTGTCCGCATGGCTGTTGGACGCGCGCTACAGGTCGCATTTTTAAAGATTTTAAAATGAAAGCTTTTTTAATCGCCCAGAAAAGTAAGGGAGAAGTGCTGTATAGTTTTTGGTTAATATTGAAGTTATAGTTTGTACGCAATTAGCAGTTAAACCGAACAAGAATTAAATCAATGTTTCAAGATAAAAAAATCCGGCGCTTCGCGCTGGATTTGTCGACCGGGGGGCCCGAAGTAGATGCTGAGCTTTAACTAACGCTCAAGATAATTCATGTAGCGCTAAAAGACGATATAAGATTTATGAAAGCTCCCCTAGCATGAATAAGCCATATACAAATGTAAATTGTTGATTGGATTGTGCATAAAGAAGTCACTGATGGTGCTTCAAAAAGGGTTGACATCATCTGCTGGCGAAAAGATCTATTGTCAGGGTATATTCTGGATTCCACAATACGTATAGAGTAGTCATGTCGTCAAGCGGAAGAAGTTAATACAGAAAAGCAGGCGCGTTATAACCCTTGCATTCCTTACTTTTTACTATAAACTGGTACTTTAAACTATAAAATGGGAAAAACGTCATTATGGACGAGCCGTCACTATCTGTAGCCCATTTACTAACGCATGTCCGCCATCTGCAGTAATTAATAAGAATTCGAAAAATGGTGAGGAAGATGAATTCCGAATGCCTGAGCTAGTGTTCGAAGTGTGGATTCCGTCATGAGAACGCATATTTTCAGGTGCCTTAAACTATGATATTTGTGGGATGTCATGATGGACGATCCCTGAATACCTTTAAACTATATAGATGTATTTGTGACATATGGTTACAATAGTTTGGAACAAAATTTAAAGTTGGCATTGGGGGTACCTAAAACTATATTTGTGGGACGTCATTATAGGCGATCCCTCAATACCTATAAACCATATAGATATATTTGTGACATGTAGTTACAATAGTTTGGAAAAAATTAAAAAGTTAGCAAAAAACTATGATATTTGTGGGACGTCATTATAGGCGATCCTTGAACACCTATGAATCATTTTGATATATTTGTGACATGTAGTTACAATAGGCTAGAAAAAATGTAAAAGTTGGCAAAAAACTATGATATTTGTGGGACGTCATTATGAGCGATCCCCGAACACCTATAAATCATATTGATATATTCGTGACAAGTAGTTACAATAGGCTGGAAAAAATGTAAAAGTTGGCAAAAAACTATGATATTTGTGGGACGTCATTATGGACGATCCCTGAACACCTATTAACCATATTATAGATATATTTGTGACATGTATTTATAATAGTTTATAAATAATTAAAAAGTTGGCAAGGGGGTACCTAAAACTATGATGTTTGTAGGACGTCATTACGGACGACCCCTGAATACCTATTAACTATATAGATATAATAGCGACATGCAGTTAAAATTGGTGTGAAATAATTTTAAAGTTGGCAATGGGAGTACCTAAAACTATGATGTTTGTGGGACGTCATTACGGACGACCCCTGAATACCTACTAACTATATAGATATAATGGCGACATGCAGTTAAAATTGGTGTGAAATAATTTTAAAGTTGGCAATGGGAGTACCTAAAACTGTAAACTGTGAAGTACGTCATTTATAGACGATCCCTCACCATCTATAGCCCATTTACTTAAGCATATCCTTGATCTGTAGTAATGAATAGGAATCCGTAAAATGGTGAGGAAGGAGAATTTCGAATGCCTGAGCTGGTATTCGAAGAGTGGACCCCCGTCATGAGAACGCATATTTTCCAATTTTACATTGCAGTGTCAAACTAACGACCACTATACCAGTCTGCCCTGTGAACGTACATATGTCAGCAGTACATTTACTTGTAATGCATATTGGTGAAAATTTTCCATGTGTATTTCTAACGGCGAAACTTGACAAGCTCTCAGATCCATATGTACCTTCCATGAATTATCAGCCCTTTTTTTTATCTTGAAACATTGATTTAATTCTTGGTCGGTTTAACTGCTAATTGCGAAGAAACTATAACCTAAATAATAACTAAAACCTATACAGCACTTCTCCTTCGCTTTTCTGGGCGATTAAAAAAGGTTTTAATTTAAAATCTTCAAAAATGCGACCTGTAGCGTGCGACCAACAGCCATGCGGACAGACAGACAGACAGACACCAGACCAATAGATGCTTGCTCAGCATCTAAAAAATCCGACGCTTCGCGCCGGATTTGTCAATACGGGGGGGGGGCCCAAAGTAGATGCTGAGCTTCAACAAAGCCTCAAGATAATTCATGTAGCGCTAAAAGACGGTATAAGATTTTATGGAAGCTCCCCTAGCATGAATGAGCCATATACAAATATAAATTGTTGATTGGATTGTGCATGAAGAAGTCACTGATGGTGCTTCAAAAAGGGTTGACATCATCTGCTGGCGAAAAGATCTATTGTCTGGGTATATTCTGGATCCTACAATACAGAAAGAGTAGTCATGTCGTCAAGCGGAAGAATTTAATATAGAAAAGCAGGCGCATTATAACCCTTGCATTCCTTACTTTTTACTATAAACTGGTACTTTAAACTATAAAATGTGAAAGACGTCATTATGGACGAGCCTTTACTATATATAGCTCATTTACTAAAGCATGTCCGTGATCTGCAGTAATTAAAAATTCGAAAAATAGTAAGGAAGATGAATTCCGAATGCCTGAGCTAGTGTTCCAAGTGTGGACCCCCGTCATGAGAACGCATATTTTTAGGTGCCTAAAACTATGATATTTGTGGGACGTCATGATGAACGATCCCTGAATACCTTTAAACTATATAGATGTATTTGTGACATATGGTTACAATAGTTTGGAACAAAATTTAAAGTTGGCATTAGGGGTACCTAAAACTATATTTGTGGGACCTCATTATAGACGATCCCTCAATACCTATAAACTATATAGATATATTTGTGACATGTAGTTACAATAGTTAGGAAAAAATGTAAAAGTTAGCAAAAAACTATGATATTTGTGGGACGTCATTATGGACGATCCCTGAACACATATAAATCATATTGATATATTTCTGACATGTAGTTACAATAGTTTGAAAAAAATGTAAAAGTTGGCAAAAAACTATAATATTTGTGGGACGTCATTATGGACGATCCCTGAACACCTATGAATCATTTTGATATATTTGTGACATGTAGTTATAATAGGTTGGAAAAAATGTAAAAGTTGGGAAAAAACTATGATATTTGTGGGACGTTATTATGGACGATCCCTGAACACCTATGAATCATTTTGATATATTTGTGACATGTAGTTATAATAGGTTGGAAAAAATGTAAAAGTTGGCAAAAACTATGATATTTGTGGGACGTCAATATGGACGATCCCTGAACACCTATTAACCATATAGATATATTTGTGACATGTAGTCAAAATAGGTGTGAAATAATTTTAAAGTTGGCGATGAGAGTACCTAAAACTGTTAACTGTGGAGGACGTCATTTATGGTCGATCCGTCACCATCTATAGCTTATTTACTTAAGCATATCCTTGATCTGTAGTAATGAATAGGAATTCGTAAAATGGTGAGGAAGTAGAATTCTGATTGCCTGAGCCGGTGTTCGAACCGTGGACCCCCGCCATGAGTCACAAGAACTTATATTTTCCAATTCCAACATTGCACTCTACTATACCAGGCTGCCATGTGAACGTGCATATGTCAGCAGTACATTTACTTGTAATGGATATTAGTGAAAATTTTCCATGTGTATTTTCAATGGCGAAACTTGAGAAGCTCTTAGTTCCGTATGTACCTTCCATGTATTTTTAGCTTTTTTTATCTTGAAACATGGATTTTATTCTTTGTCCGTTTAACTGTTAATTGCAAACAAATTTATAACTTCAATAATAACCAAAAACTATACAGCTTTTGTGGCTCGCTTTTGTGGGCGATTAAAACTAATTTTAATTTAATCGCTTGAAAAATGCGACCTGTAGCGTGCGACCAACACCCTTGGGACAGACAGACAGACAGACAGACAGCAAACACCAGACCAATAGATGCTTGCTCAGCATCTAAAACGGGCTAATAATACATTAAAGGTACATATGTAGCTGAGAGCTTGTCAAGTTTCGCCGTTAGAAATACACATGGTGTACTGGTATAGTGGTCGTTGGTTTGACACTGCAATGTAAAATTGGAAAATATACGTTCTCATGACGGAGGTCCACTCTTCGAACACTAGCTCAGGCATTAGGAAATCTCCTTCCTCATCATTTTACAGACGTTAACAATGCAGCCTGGCATAATAGTCATGAGCCTGGCACTGCAATGTTGAACGAACATATCTATATAGTATATAGATATTCAGTGCTTGTCCATAATGACGTCCCGCAAATATCATAGTTTTAGGTATCTCCAATTTGAAATTCAATTTTTTAACCTATACTAACAACATGTCACGAACATATCTATATAGATTAAAGATATTCAGGGTTCGTCTATAATGACGTCTCACAAAAATCATAGTTTTAGGCACGCCCATTGCCAGCTTATCAACTTTTTTCCAATCCATTTAACCTACATGTCACAATTATATCTATACAAATTATATATATTTTGGGATCGTACATAATGACGTCCTACAAAAACTATAGTTTCAGGCACCCCCATTGCCAACTTTCGAACTTTTTTCCAAACCATTTTACCTACATGTCACAATTATATCTTTACAAATTATATTTATTTAGGGATCGTACATAATGACGTCCCAAAAATATAGTTTTAGGTATCCCCAATTTGAAATTAAATTTTTTTTAACCTATACTAACAACATGTCACGAACACATCTATATAGATTAAAGATATTCAGGGTTCGTCAATAATGACGTCCCACAAATATAATAGTTTTAGGCACCCCAATTGCAAACTTTTGAACTTTTTTCTAAACCATTTTACCTACATGTCACAATTATACCTATACAAATTTTATATAGTTAGAGATCGTACCTAATGACGTCCCACAAATATCATAGTTTTAGGCACCCTCATTGCCAACTTATGAACTTTTTTCCTACTCATTTTACCTACATGTCACAATTATATCTATAAAAATTATATATATTTTGGGATCGTACATAATGACGTCCTACAAAAATTATAGTTTTAGGCACCTCCAATGCCAATTTTTAAACTTTCTTCCAAACCATTTTACCTACATGTCACAATTATATCTATACAAATTATATATATTTAGGGATCGTTCATAATGACGTCTCAAAAATATCATAGTTTTAGGTATCCCCAATTCAAAATTCAATTTTTTTTAACGTATACTAACAATATGTCACGAACATATCTATATAGATTAAAGATTTTCAGTGTTCGTCCATAATGACGTCCTACAAATATCATAGTTTTAGGCACCCTCATTGCCAACTTTTGAACTTTTTTCAAACAATTTCACCTACATGTCACAATTATATCTATTGTTAGGTATTTTTATATCCTAACGGTGCTCAGAAGGAGCGTAATAAGATGTTGGCCTGTTCACGTCTATCCCAATAGTCAGCCGCGGACAACCGCCGGGCCAGATATTTATTCAAATATTTATATATGTACATACAACGCATTCACAATGAAAATGAAAGTAATTAGAAAAATGTCGACGTGTATGGAGTATAGTGGGCTTATATCTCGAGACATTGGCCATTGTCTCGAGAGCCCACGTCGTCCTTCACAGAGAAAGAGAGAACAAGAAAGAATCAGTGAATGATACATACACTCATTACATACATAACATAATAATATACCAACCTATAATCAAGTATTTCTGCATGACTGCGGTCTCGCCTCAGTGAGAGCGAGAATGAGGTCAGCAGGTTTTTTACAATTGCTTGTGCCTCTGTTGTTGATGTGAAGGCAAAGTTAAAATACAAATAGTAATACATGTAGGTACAAGTTATCTATATAATAAACTAACACTACAAATTAAATATATTTAGGAATCGCACATAATGACGTCCCAAAAACATCATAGTTTAATGTACCCGTAATTTGAAATTAATTCTTTTTTCAACCTATACTAACAACAGGTCACGAACATATCTATATAGATTAAAGATAATCATGGTTCGTCTATAATGACGTCTTACAAATATCATAGTATTAGGCACCTCTATTGCCAACTTTTGAACTTTTTTCAAACAATTTCACCTACATGTCACAATTATATCTATTGTTAGGTATTTTTATATCCTAACGGTGCTCAGAAGGAGCGTAATAAGATGTTGGCCTGTTCACGTCTATCCCAATAGTCAGCCGCGGACAACCGCCGGGCCAGATATTTATTCAAATATTTATATATGTACATACAACGCATTCACAATGAAAATGAAAGTAATTAGAAAAACGTCGACGTGTATGGAGTATAGTGGGCTTATATCTCGAGACATTGGCCATTGTCTCGAGAGCCCACGTCGTCCTTCACAGAGAGAGAGAGAGAGAACAAGAAAGAATCATTGAATGATACATACACTCATTACATACATAACATAATAATATACTAACCTATAATCAAGTATTTCTGCATGATTGCGGTCTTGGCTCAGTGAGAGCGAGAATGAGGTCAGCAGGTTTTTCACAATTGCTTTTGCCTCTGTTGTTGATGTGAAGGCAAAGATAAAATACAAATAGTAATAAATATAGGTACAAGGTATCTATATAATAATCTAACACTCCTGAAAACATAATTCGGTGTCCTACTGATTACAATTTAAATAAAAACCATAACCCAAATGTGTAAATACAAAACAAATATATTTAAAAAACAAATAAATGTTATAAAATTGTGCATTAATTTAACACTCCTGGTGTGTGCTCTGGAACACACATCAAGGATGGGATGGTCGCGAACGCAGATTATAGCGCGGAGGCGGTAATTCGTCGGGAGGCAAGAGAGAGGGAATTGCAACAGGAAGCAAACGTCGTAGAAGCGGGCGACCGCGCTGCCAAGGTGCAGGAATATCACTAGACGAAGGCAATGGCTGAGGCAACTTGCGGACGGCAGCAGCGTAAGACATAGGAGGATTCTGGGCAGATTCGTTGTGGGCGGGGGGTAGCAACAAAGGAGCCGTTTGGGGAACAGAAGGAGCACTCGCGACTGGTAGAAATGCATTTAAAGGTGTCCAGGGGTAATATTGCTTAAGTTTGGACACATGTACAGTTCCCAAAATTTCATCATTGAAAGTGTGCACCGAGGTGTAGTTAACTGCATGAAGTCTTTTCAGAACACGAAAGGGACCTGTCCAGGAACGTTGCAAAGATGGTGAAAGTTCGGAATCGCGATGCGTGTGGTAGTAAAGAACTAAGTTGTTAGGTTAAAACGAATGTGCCGCATATTTAGAAGAAACTTGGTCAGCATACACAGACTGTGCAGAGAGAAGATTTTTGCGCACGACGGTATAAATGTCGTGAAAATGCCGGTGGTAGTCAAAAATGGGATTATTGGCTACACGAGGGAGTACTTTTTCACTTAGCAGGCGCGGATGACGGCCTGTCATGATGTAAAACAGGGAAAACCCAGTACTGGCATTGACAGTGCTATTAATAGCAAATTTTGCATATGGTAGAAAAATATCCCAGTCCTTATGACGATCATTTACATACATGGAAAGAATATGCCATGCATACGTTCGATACTTCCTTGGCTTTAAGGTCGATAGGAAGTGGAAAAGTTGTGTTTTGATCCAAGCATTTGATTTAAATGATTAATAATTTTGCTTTAAAAATTAGTTCCTCTATCCGACTGAATAGTTTTCATAACACCGTGATTAGCGACGACATATTTTATTAAACACTTTGCGACTTGAATAGCAGTAGCCTCAGGGACAGCTTTTAATTCTACATACTTGGAATAATAATCTTGTGCAGTGATGATGTATTTTTTCATAAAGGTGGTACGAATAAGAGGACCGACCACATCGATTTGCCAATGAAGACGAGGTTCCAGGGGAACAGGAATATGCTGGAATTGGCCGTAAGGTTTTCTTCGCGGAGCTTTTTTAGCTTGACATTAAGCACATTTGCGAATAAAATTTTGTAAATCAGAACGAAGCGAAGGCCAATAAAAACGACTACGCAATTGTTTTTATGTTTTCGTTATTCCAAAATTTCCCGAAAGAGGGTCATCATGAGAGGCGACGAGTAAGGCAGGCACGTTTGCGGAAGGAACACAAAATAAAAAATCTGACCCACCACGAGAATTTTTCATAAACAAATTATTGTCAATTAAAATTCATTTTTCCGTTCCCGCGGAGAAGCACTGTTATTGCAGAGTTTTTCACGGATCGCCTGAATCCAAAGATTGGATTCTTGATTAAAGGATTTGGTCAAAGATAAACTAGAAATATTGATAGTGTCACGTTCCGGAATGCGTCCAAGTCGAGATAATAAGTCGGCAGTATGATTATGGGAACCTTTTATATGTTGTGTATTTTGAATATTAAACTCAGCAAGTTTAAGAACCAAGCGCGTCATCTTTGGGCTCATTTCAATCTTTCGGCTTCGAAGATTTCCACAAAGTGCGCAACAATCAGTTTTGATTGTGAATGGAAGGCCAATTAAGTATTCTGTCAATTTGGTTGTGGCCCATGCCATCGCCAACAGTTTTAGTTCTGTGGTATTCCATTTTGCTTCAGCCGTTGTAAGTAATCAGCTGATGTAAGCCACTGGCCTTTCTCTCCCATCACGGGTTTGTTGTTGTAACACGGCACCCAGTCCAAAAGTACTTGCGTCCGTGATTAGAGTAGTAGGCAGTAAAGAATCAAAGTGTGTTAACACATCAGCTGTAGTGAGAGCAATTTTCATGTCTTGATAGGATTTTTCACACTCTGGGCTCCATATAAACGGCGCATCTTTTTTGAGCAATTGTCTTAGTGGTTCAACACGGGCACCAAAGTTTCGTATAAATTTGCAAAAATAATTAAAAGACGCGCGAATGGATTGGAGCTCTTTCACGTTTGTGGGACGAGGTAAATCTAATATAGCTTGAACATTATTTGCATTTGGGGTGACACCTTCAGAACTAACATCATGTCCAAATAAGGATATTTTCTTGTACATAAAGCGACATTTTGTGGGTTTTAATTTAACATTCGCTTTGCCAAACTGATGAAGCACTTGGCGCAAATGGAAGAGATGAGAAGTAAAGGAACTGGAATAAACAAGAATATCGTCCATATATGCAACAGGATATGCAACATCTTTAGCTAATATGACATCTTTTAACCTTTGAAAATAACAAGGAGCATTGCGAGCTCCTATGGACATTCTGGCGTACGTATATTGCCCGAACTCACATATAAATGCTAATTTTTCTTTGTCTTCTTGTTTGACTTTTATCTGATGAAATCCTGAGGCTGCATCTAAAGAACTGTAGCAATCTGTGTTTTTTAATCGTAATAAAATTTGGTTAATTGGAGGTATTGGGTAAACAAAAGGTTTTGTAACACTGTTAAGGCCTCTTAGATCCACACACACACGGTACTCTTGTTCTCCACTGGCATCTTATTTTTTCTTCACTATAATGACAGGTGCCGCCCTAGCAGAGGTTGATCTTTCAATGATTTTATTTTTTAATAACTTGTCTATATGCTCTTTAAGGATAGCATTTTGAAATTCTGACGTCTTGTATGGTCGCTGTCGAATAGGTTCTGCATCTTATGTATCTACTCGAAATTCAACTTTATCTGTAGAACCTAACTTACCAGACCAAGAGAATACATCTGCATATTCTTGAATTAACTGTTCTACTTGTTTGCGTTCAAAACTTGTAAAATAAGGGGATATATAAATGACGTTAAAATTAGCTTGAACAGAGGGACAAGGGGACACGTTGTGGACTGCAAGAACTTCTTTTTTCAGTAATTCTTGGGATTTACCAAGCTTTATATGTGTAAAGAGGGATATAAGAGTTTCCGTAGGATTTGTTACAACAATGTATCAAATGTTGGCAGAAAAAACTGCACGTGGGACAAGGAGACAATGTTTTGAGTATAATCTCGCGGAAGGAAGGAATACAGTATCAGTTTTGATAGGTACATCTGCCACTACAGGTATAGTCATTTGGGATCGTGGAGGAATAAAAACTTTTTCTTTGATACAAAGGGAATTTATTGTTGAAGCCGAAGGCTCCATTGCTGTATACAAAGGTGATGCATGGTTGAGCTTTTGGACAGGCCATAATTTCTAATATGTATTTATTTTTTTTCGATGTTGTAGAGTAGAGAGGGGTACGCTTTCTGCAGATCGGTGTGGGAAAATTCCAATTTTTTGTAATATACGAGAGGGAGCACTATTAAACGGAACAGAACCGAAAGCAAGGGATATTAATTTTCTTTTCTGATGACTTGTATTAACTTTATAATGTTCAAGAAAATCATTATCTAATAGCAATTTATTATTGTTAGTACGAGTGATAAGGAAAGGATAGTGCACAAACATTGTATCAATTAGGAAGGAAATTTTTGTAAATCCTATATTAAGGATTACATGTCCTCCATAGCCGGTGAGAGATATTAATTTATTAGGAATGATGAAGTGGGTGAGGTTATTAGGGAGTAATGTTTCACTGATAACAGAAATGGTAGACCCTGAATTAACTTGGGCATTTACTTTTGAATTAAATATTTTTACAGGGACCTCAATGTCTGAATAGAGAGCGTCAATTTTTACTTGAATAATAGGGGAAGTTTTTAAAGGACTAATTGGCTGTAAAGCTGAGAAAGAGTGGCCACGCCGTTCTGGTTTTAAAAATTTTAAATGAGCATTTGCTGTTGATTATTTGATGCTTGTCTTCCATTGTAGTTATTTCTATAGCCTGTATTGTGACGTGCACCTCTGTATTCTTGGAATCCTCTTGGATTTCTGCCTTAAAAACTTTCTCCTTCTGGCTGTCTGCATTCGCGTATCATGTGTTCGTAGCGAGAACAGTTATAACACTGGGACTGAGAATTGTTAGGGGGACGGGAATTTCTGCCTCGTGTAAATCGACTTGTACCTCTATTGTTGTTCTGGCCTCGCGTATTCTTCATTAAATTAATGTCAGTAAAGAGAGTAGATATTTGATGCAATAGTAACTTGTATTCTGCAGATACTTCGTTAAGTTCAGATTTAATGGGCGTAATCAGGGGTGATTCTGTAGAAGGGGTACCGGATGGCATTCCTGCTTCGTACATTTGCACACGCTCAGTGAGCTCGACCCATGTCGCGGGTAATGATTGTGCTTCCACAAAATTCTGCAACTGTAATGGCAGTTTTTGTTGCTTCATGAAGACTTTTTAAATGTTCTTCTAGTAAGTATCTTATTTTGATAAGAAAGGCCCACACGTTCTCACTTGGCAGTTGTACAATTGCCAACACATCTTGTCTTGTGTATCTCCTATGGGCAGAAAACTCCTTTAAAAATAATGCTGTAATGGTGTCAAAGGCTGTTGCTGTATTTTCGAGTACTTTGTGATTGAGTGACGACCAATATCTTCCTGTCTGTGTATCTAACCCTAGGGCAAAATGTCTTTTTTGCACGTCTGGTTTTACTTCTGTTGCGGCAACCCAAGTTTTAAATAAATCTATGTAGTTACGGGGGTCGGTAGAAAGAGATAGTTTAGGCATAAGGTTGTACAAAGCCATGATAGTAAAATGATTATTAAAATTATCTTCTTCAAACGTTTTGCTGTCAGGCGGGGGTGTATTGGAATTGGAGCCAGGTACAGATTGAGGTGGAGCAGAGGGGGCAAAAGAAACGTCTTGTGTGTTTTGATGGTCTTGTGTGGTACTAGGAACAGATGGAGGGACAACTACAGATACATTACCAATAGGAAAAGGCAATATCTTTGGGACGGCGTAATTTAGGTCGAGCAAAAGGGTATAAAACTCGCTATGTAGAGATGTAACGTTTTGGATTTTCTTATATCTTTCTAACCCTGCTTTTCTCTCTAACAGAAGTAACAAATCATTAGTTTTTCGATCGTATTTTTCAGCAACATGTCTGTAAGTTGGCAACCGTGTATGATCTAACCCTTTCTGTTTTACTACTAACTGGCCAGTTCCAATTTCTGACTGGGCTATAAAATAAGCGTGATCTCGAGTGTGTATAATTTTTAACTGTTCTTGCAACTGGGCTAACTTATTTGGGTTATCAAAAGGCGTTAATAAATTAAACATTAGAAGTCTTGTAGATATTGCTACAGGTAAGAGAGGAAGGTTTATAAGGATTCATAGGACTGGCGGAGGTGCTCGTTCCAAAGCGCAATGCTTTACCATGAAGAGTATTAAGGATTGAGATCATCTATCTACCAAGGTATAACAAGGAGAGGTAAATTTTTAATGCGGAAACATACCAAGAGTGGCCCGAAGACATCATGTGTATGTACTGCGTGCTTTGAAAATGACTAAAAGAGTGCGAGAGATGATACAATCTCAAGCATATGTAAAAAAGGTAAGGTTTTCATATCTATCCTGGCAAGATCGCCAATTTTGTTAGGTATTTTTATATCCTAACGGTGCTCAGAAGGAGCGTAATAAGATGTTGGCCTGTTCACGTCTATCCCAATAGTCAGCCGCGGACAACCGCCCGGCCAGATATTTATTCAAATATTTATATATGTACATACAACGCATTCACAATGAAAATGAAAGTAATTAGAAAAACGTCGACGTGTATGGAGTATAGTGGGCTTATATCTCTAGACATTGGCCATTGTCTCGAGAGCCCACGTCGTCCTTCACAGAGAAAGAGAGAACAAGAAAGAATCAGTGAATGATACATACACTCATTACATACATAACATAATAATATACCAACCTATAATCAAGTATTTCTGCATGACTGCGGTCTCGCCTCAGTGAGAGCGAGAATGAGGTCAGCAGGTTTTTTACAATTGCTTGTGCCTCTGTTGTTGATGTGAAGGCAAAGTTAAAATACAAATAGTAATACATGTAGGTACAAGGTATCTATATAATAAACTAACACTATACAAATTAAATATATTTAGGGATCGCACATAATGACGTCCCAAAAACATCATAGTTTGATTTACCCGTAATTTGAAATTAATTCTTTTTTCAACCTATACTAACAACAGGTCACGAACATATCTATATAGATTAAAGATAATCATGGTTCGTCTATAATGACGTCTTACAAATATCATAGTATTAGGCACCTCTATTGCCAACTTTTGAACTTTTTTTCAAACCATTTTACCTACATGTCACAATTATATCTATAAATATTATATATATTAAGGGATCGTACATAATGACGTCCTACAAATATAAAAGTTTTAGGCAACCCCATTGCCAACTTTTGAACTTTTTTCCAAACTGTTTTACCTACATGTCACAATTATATCTATACGAATTATATATATTTAGGGATCGTACATATTGACGTCCCAAAAATATCATAGGTTTAGGTACCCATTATTTGAAATTGAATTTTTTTTAACCTATTTTAAGAAGATGTCACAAACATATCTTTATGGATTATAGATGTTTAAGGTTTGTCAATAATGACGTCCCACAAATATCACAGTTTTTAGTACCAACATCGCCAACTTTTGAATTTTTTCCAAACCATTATACTAACTTGTCACGAACCTATCTATATAGCATATAGATGTTTTAACTTTAAAATTTTTTTCAACTTTTGTTTTTAACTGCTTTCCACGTACATTTGGATATGGCCTATTGATTGTAAGGGAGGCTCCATAAATGACGTCATTTGTGAATCATACAATTTTCGAAAATATTAAAGTTTTTTTTAATAGATGCCACGTACAACCATATATGGCTTATTGATGGTAAAGGAGCTTCCATAAATGTCGGCATTTGTGAATGGTGAAATTTATAAAAGTTTGGGAGCTACATTAAACTACATTCTACGCACATTTATGTTGTTTTGATATTGATAATATGAAAAACAGTATTTAAAGCATTTATGGTCTTCATTTTTGATAATTATACATTCTTTTTTGTTACATAATAATTTTGAAAGTTCTATAAAAAATAATTTTTTATGAGTTTATATTTTTCCAATATGAAATCAATTTGATTTACCCTTCTAAGGTGAAATAGGCTCCATTTTTGTCTTTCTCCTCCACATTGTTTTGAAGTTTAATAAAACATTTAGCAATACCTGACCTAATATCTTCGTTTTTTAATATCGTTTTATTATTAGAAGAATAGGTTGTATCATAATATACATTTTCCCCTGTTTAAGCAATAAATGTTCCAAAAGTTTTATTTAAAACTAATTGTAATTTTGTGTTTTTATTAAATCTTTATTAAGAATATTATAAATATAATATAATACATCTGTATCATCCATTTCTATCATTTTAAAAAATTTAAAAATCCAAGCACAGCTAAAAAATGCACTTCTTAAAGGTTCCTCATATTTTTTAGTATATCGTAAATATCATATTTTAATCTTTTTGTTTGTTATTTTTTTACCTGTTTAATTTTCAGATTGATTATGACTAATAAAATTTGTTTGAGAATAATGTTTATTACAATTTTTACAATACTTGTTTTCTTGCTCAATAGGAACCTAAGATTTTTTCATTCTAAATATGGGTTTTGTTCAATAAATGTTTAATTATATCCACTACTTTGGCAATTAATATCTCCCATTCAAGTTTAACAAAACATTTTCTATTATATTTACATGTACTTAAGGTTTAAGATGCTGTCTCCAATTTTTCTTCAAACAAGATTCACATTTTATAATTTTTGTCATTTTATTATAACATAGTTATGAGGTAAACGTTAGACCCCTATTTAAGGTACATGGACTAGGGAACTTTTTCTGCCTTTATTTTTTGTGCATATAAACTATCACTGGCTTGTTTTTTCATAGAAATCATGTGATATTATAACAATCATGTCTTAAAAAATAAAAAAAATAGTTTTATGATATTAACTTTATAGTATTATTAGAAATGAAAAATTAGAATACTATGGTTTTTAAATTATAAGAAAAAATAAATATATTGTTATAAGGAATTTAAATATCATGATATTGATAACTGATACTGGGTTCTAGACCATTATACAATAAATATCTACCAACTTTATTTTCTAATGGCTGCATAAGCATTTTAATACAACGAGCTGGTAAAAAAAGGTTTTTACTAGTTGTAGCATGAACAGATACATGCAGCAACTATTTTATGTGGAAAGTCTAAACGATTTAACGCTAAATATGTTACATACTTATTTAATATATATACTAGGAATATAGAAACTGCATAGGTTATGTCTTTATCGCTTTTCACTAAGACTAAAAGTAAAATTGAAGAGTTATAAAAAAATAATCCTCTTTCCAGCATTTATAAACAAACATCAATTAACTCATCCAAATTTATATCAATTGTTATTCAATTTCTATGTAAGTTTTGAATATCATTGCTCGATAAACAAAATAAAATTAAAAATTAGAATTTATTTCTATAAATCTTCGATCTAACTTAAAATATGACTAAGATAAAATACACCGGTATTTTTATGTTTTCCTTTTGTAAAATACATTTTTTTTCAAAACTTTAAAATCAAATTTCAGTGAATCACAATAATATCTATAAAATCATTTCATAAGTTTGCAATCTCAAGAACTCAAGTTCTGCAGTTACGAAACTTAGTCTAGCGGATAATTGTGACTGTACAAAAACAACTTCAAACCAAATTAACAAGCACTTCTCATCAATTAACAGAGACTACCTACCATTATTGAAAATTGATCTCTTCAAAACAAGTAATGCTAGCTGTATTACTGTTAATGAAGTTAGTTTACTAACTAATCTGGAAAAAACCAAGCTGAACAAGTCTTATATTCCAAAAGGAATCCCGCCTAATTTAGTTATAGAGCTGGGTTTTAGCTTCACTACTGCCTTGACCATCTTGTATAATTTATTGTTCAAAAATGTGTGGTCCCTGATTAATGGAAAATGGTTATTTAACTCATATTTCCAAAGATTCAAGCAATATTAACCTAAATACGTTGAGACCATTGTCACAGACAGATATCCTTGGCAAAATCTAGAAAGGTTATATGTTGGACTGGTTATATAATCAGATTATTGATGAAATTAGTTTGAGTATGGGTCATCGAAGGGCTCTTTTACTGCTCATTATTTAATTAATTTCATGGACATTTTTAAATTTTTAAAGAAAGCTGATTCTCATGGTACTGTTGTATGTTTAGATCTTTCTAAAGCGTTTAATCTTGTTGATTATTATGTACTAGTCCGAGAATTGAATAGAATACTTGAACATTTTAACATCAACCTAGAATACTAAAATAATTAATAATGTATTAAATGGCTATGTAGATAACCTAACACAGGCTGAAAAGGTTAAGTTCAACACTGATCCAATTATGCGATGTTATTTAAATTATATATGTAAATGGGCTCAACAGTTAAGAATGAAACTTAACCTAATATAATGTAATTTGATGATAATCAGTAAGTCCCTTAAAATTAAAAATATTCATTCAAACTTTTGCATGAATAACGCTGTTACCTGTTATTACTAGTACAAAATTATGAGGTGTGCAAATAAATAGTACCCTTGAATGAAACACTCATGTGGATTATATTGTAAAGAAAACTACAAGAAAAATATTTATATTATAGAAATTAAAACATTGTGGTTTTAGTACTAACCAGTTACTATTAGTTTACAAAACTTATATAAGAAGCAATATTGAAAATACCTCCCAGGAAGTTAGCTCAGCTAAGTCAAAAAAATAAATGTCTAAAATTAAAACTGTTGAAAACAAATGCTTGAGTGCAATTGCTCAAAAGTATGTTAGTGAATCAAATTATACTGCCATAACTAATATGTTAAGAATAAATAAGATACGAGTTAGGTACTAAACATTATTAATCAAGTTTCGAAAAAACTTATTAAATCCAATAGATATTTCCGCTGGCTTGATGCTCAAAAAAGATGTAATAATAGGCCCGGTAAAAATAATCTTACCTATAGAATTATGAAGTGTAAAACTGAACGATATAGAAAATCTACAATTCCTGCTTTAATTAGGTTACTGTAAAACTAGCTGATTTAATTTTTATTTTTCTTTAACAAAATTACGTTTTAAATAGTTAAAACAATATTCCTTACGTATTTCAAAAATTGAACTCTGTCTTTTAAAGTACTATCTTTGAGCTTGACAATATATTTATTTGTGTTATGTTCGTGTGTGTATTTTTAAAATTGGAATTTGATAGATAATAAAACTCAGCATAATAATAATAAAATAATATCAACCTGACTTGAGCTATCCCAAGTGTTAAGGGTACCATGTAGATCATAATACTAAACCGCACAGACACTGGCAAGGCCAATAAGGCCTATTGCGGAAGTCTCATTATAACAATGTTAAATTTTAGCCAACGAGATCTCCAGTGGCATATAAAAACGCCACTAAAAGCGTGATTTAATGCTTACTAGAAGAAAGTATATATCTGGCAAAAGAAAAAAGCAACCTACGACACTTAGCTTGAACAAAAAGATTAGTTTAATCTCGTCACCAAACTACTATCGGTAATAAACCCGGCTTGGTGGTTTGACGATGCTACGGCATGGTCACACCACTGAGTCGGGCCAGCCAGTCACGCTCAGGATTGGAGTTGGTGTTGGTGATTTTCCTGGCTGATGGGTGGGGAGAAGAAACGGGGTGTTGTGGAGAACTAAGGTGAGTAGGTGCTCTCCGTACATTCATCTGTGACAGTTCTACTGTCTGAGACAGAGATGTTGGATGGCTTAATATAGATACCTACTGCCTCTCACTGTATGTTTCATATAGTTCAATACATGCATTCCCACTCTCTCTGCTCTGTGCTACAAGGGTCACTACCTTATAACTTTTGCATTACGAGTTGTGGCTGGTGGGTGTTGAGTACTAGCGGATCCCTTTCTCTTCTTGACTTGGCGGCTCAAGATGATTTAGTTGAGTTACCAGTGCTCGATCCCTCTGCTTGCAGGAATTCTTGAAATGATATCTCCTGACGAGGAGTATAATCTAATCGCTGAAAATCGGTCGTAAGCAAGTATACACTATCCATGTTTAAAGATAAGATAAGTATATGCGATACGGAACTTGAGTGACTAGTACATACATGCCCACTAAGGACCACATCGTAGAGCAACTGAATTATAGAGACATAACCGCTCAGGTTCAAATTCTCTCAATAATCATACATACATACATACTATTGGTAATATAATGGGGTATTACTATGTTGATTATTGTCTGAGTAGTAAAGTTAATTTTTGAGTTTGATGTCTCCAATTCTACGACTACGACTATAACTTTGGTTTTTTTAATATGATGTATTTTAATTATTTTTTTAGGACAATCAATGGTTTTAACACAACAATGTTCAGGTTAATGCATATTTAAATCATTCAGTATAGTTTGCATTTGACAAAAGTGTTTTACTCAATAATTTGTTTCGAATAAAATGGGGGATAATAAAATAAAATGTATTATTTGTAAGGTAGAGAAACAATTAAATAAATTTAGAAAAGATCGTGCAACTAAAACAGGCCTAAGATCTGAACGTAGAGTCTGTTTAAAAAAAACAAAGTGAATTTAAGACGTGTAAATGTGGATGTATAGAAAGACGTGATAAAATTGCAAGACATGAAAAATCACATATTCATAAAAAACGTATGTTAATAAATGAATAATAGCGCAAAGCACAATAGGGACGTAGTCAGTATAATTTTTATGAAATGTAAGGTGAAACACCCAATAAAGAAATCAAACAAGTAATTACTAGTTATAATAGAACTATAATAAAAGCAAAATGCATTCTGTAAAACTAAACAGTGTGCGTTTATGGGAGCCAGAAACACTAAAAAAAGAGGCAATATTGTTGATAAAATTAGTAAATACGTTGGAAAAGTACATTATTTAGGTAGTAATTATCTGGGACGTGGAACTAAATTTTAAGAACAAATAGCAATAAGAGATAAACCTGTAGATAGAATTCAACATCAAAATGAAATACATGATCATTAGGATAGAGTTTCTAAATATTACAATTCTGATTGGGATAATGATTTCAATTTTACTGAAATGGAATTTCTTGTAACTGTAAATGGAATGCAAAAGTTTAGAATACAAAACGATTTATTAATAAATCTTTATGTTTTAGAAGGTAAAAGAGTTAAAATTTATAATTCTTGTTCACATGAAAACAGAAAGGAAAACTACGTTACCTTGCTATAATTAACTAATAAAGATGGTGCAAAAACTAACAGTCATTACGTATACAATAAATATGTATTAAAATTAGTTAGAAATTAACTAACAAAACATTCAGAACAGGTTTTTATTTGTGATAGATGTGTTCATCACACCCTTAATGATGACGCAAATAAATTACATCATGTAGTATGCGATTATTATTTATAAAGTTTTAAAGCAATTTCCATTATGCCAAAAAACGATGGAAAAGCTAATATTTTAATATTAAGAAAATTTGGAAAAATAATAGGGTCGCCAATAGTATATAAAAGTGATCTGGAATCTGTATTGAAAAAATTAGATTTCATTTATATAATTAGTACCTAATGTAATAACAACATCAAACATGAAACTTGTGCCTATGTTTTTACTACTGTTAGTCAAAATAGTATTTATAATACATTTAAAAAGTTTACGATGTGTAGCATGAAGGTAACAAATCATACATTTATAGAAGGTTTTTGTCAGGAAGGTTATAAATTAAATAAAATATTTAAATAAATATAAGAAAAATTTAAATAACCTGAACTGTCATATGATGAAGAACAAATATGTCGTTATAGTTCAGTGTTTCATTTTTGTGATAAAGCTTTCATTCATCATAAATTAAATTATGAAGTAAGAGATCATTGTCATATTACTGGGGTATTTAGAGTTGCGGCTCATAATTCTTGTAATTTAAATGTTAGAACGTCTTTAAATATACCAGTTTTCTTTCATAATAAAACAATTTATGATTTCAGATTTTCATAACTTCATAAGATGACAAATAAAACAATTCAGTAGGTGGTAAATTAGAAATTTTACCTTAAACAGAGGAAAAATATAATTCTATAAGTTTGTATACCTGATACAAAAATTGAATTTACATTTAAAGATTTAATAAAAATTTTACCTCTATCTTTCGATGGGTTAGCATTTAATTTGAAAAAGGAAGATATTAAGAATTGTAAACATTTGCATGAATATTTTAAAGAGGAACCACTTGTTTAAAAATTATTTACACAAAAACGAGTGTTTTCTCATTCATATTTAGACTCTTTTGGTAAACCACAATACAATGCATATCCTAGTTATGAAGAGTTTCACGATGACTTCAAAGATAAAAATATTTCAGAAGAGGTTTATAAAAGAGGTGAAAAACTATGGAGTCATATCAAGAATAAAGAAAATAAAGGTTTTAATGAATAAGTATTTAAAGATTAAATGAAGCTGTATTTAACATGTAATGTTCTAATATTATCTAATTGCTTTGAATCATCTAGAGATTTATCTTTACATTGTTATAAATTAGATCCCGCACATTTAATTACAATTCCTAAATTTTCGTGGAGTGCTATGTTAAAAATGACTTGGGTGGAAATAGAACTTTTAACGGATCTAGATATGCTTTTAATGTTTCAGAAGAGAATAAAATAGTTTACCTGGAATAATGAATAGGGATGTAAAAGCTTCTAATAAATATATGAGTCATTATAATAACAATAAAGAATCATCATATCTAGCCCCTGTTAATGCTATTAACTTGTATGGTGATGCTTTGTCATTTAAGTTACCTATTAATGGGTTTTTATGGTGTACGGAAGATAATATTTATAATTTATATAATAATATAACAACATTAGATAATAATAGTGATATTAGATACACCTTCAAAGTGGATTTAGAATATCCTACAAAATTACATGATTAACATAATGATAATCTTTTTCTTCTATGTATAAAACAGTAAAAGATGTTGAAGTATCTGACTATTAACATTGGTTAAGAGAAAATACAAATTGTAAAAGATCAAAAAAATTAATAGCTAGTTTAGAGGATAAAAAAGGAATAATGTGTGATTATAAAATTTTACAACAAGCTTTACAACATGGATTAGTACTAACGAAAATTCATAGTGCAATATAATATAATTAAAGTGCCTGGTTTAAACCATATATTGATGAAAATACAAAACTATGACAAAAAGGAACATCTGATTTTGAAAAAGATTATTTAAGCTCATGAATAATTCTGTATTTGGTAAAACAATAGAAAAAATTTTTGTGAATCCTATATTAAGGATTACATGTTCTCCATAGCCGGTGAGAGATATTAATTTATTAGGAATGATGAAGTGGGTGAGGTTATTAGGGAGTAATGTTTCACTGATAACAGAAATGGTAGACCCTGAATTAACTTGGGCATTTACTTTTGAATTAAATATTTTTACAGGGACCTCAATGTCTGAATAGAGAGCGTCAATTTTTACTTGAATAATAGGGGAAGTTTTTAAAGGACTAATTGGCTGTAAAGCTGAGAAAGAGTGGCCACGCCGTTCTGGTTTTCCAAATTTTAAATGAGCATTTGCTGTTGATTATTTGATGCTTGTCTTCCATTGTAGTTATTTCTATAGCCTGTATTTTGACGTGCACCTCTGTATTCTTGGAATCCTCTTGGATTTCTGCCTTAAAAACTTTCTCCTTCTGGCTGTCTGCATTCGCGTATCATGTGTTCGTAGCGAGAACAGTTATAACACTGGGACTGAGAATTGTTAGGGGGACGGAAATTTCTGCCTCGTGTAAATCGACTTGTACCTCTATTGTTGTTCTGGCCTCGCGTATTCTTCATTAAATTAATGTCAGTAAAGAGAGTAGATATTTGATGCAATAGTAACTTGTATTCTGCAGATACTTCGTTAAGTTCAGATTTAATGGGCGTAATCAGGGGTGATTCTGTAGAAGGGGTACCGGATGGCATTCCTGCTTCGTACATTTGCACACGCTCAGTGAGCTCGACCCATGTCGCGGGTAATGATTGTGCTTCCACAAAATTCTGCAACTGTAATGGCAGTTTTTGTTGCTTCATGAAGACTTTTTAAATGTTCTTCTAGTAAGTATCTTATTTTGATAAGAAAGGCCCACACGTTCTCACTTGGCAGTTGTACAATTGCCAACACATCTTGTCTTGTGTATCTCCTATGGGCAGAAAACTCCTTTAAAAATAATGCTGTAATGGTGTCAAAGGCTGTTGCTGTATTTTCGAGTACTTTGTGATTGAGTGACGACCAATATCTTCCTGTCTGTGTATCTAACCCTAGGGCAAAATGTCTTTTTTGCACGTCTGGTTTTACTTCTGTTGCGGCAACCCAAGTTTTAAATAAATCTATGTAGTTACGGGGGTCGGTAGAAAGAGATAGTTTAGGCATAAGGTTGTACAAAGCCATGATAGTAAAATGATTATTAAAATTATCTTCTTCAAACGTTTTGCTGTCAGGCGGGGGTGTATTGGAATTGGAGCCAGGTACAGATTGAGGTGGAGCAGAGGGGGCAAAAGAAACGTCTTGTGTGTTTTGATGGTCTTGTGTGGTACTAGGAACAGATGGAGGGACAACTACAGATACATTACCAATAGGAAAAGGCAATATCTTTGGGACGGCGTAATTTAGGTCGAGCAAAAGGGTATAAAACTCGCTATGTAGAGATGTAACGTTTTGGATTTTCTTATATCTTTCTAACCCTGCTTTTCTCTCTAACAGAAGTAACAAATCATTAGTTTTTCGATCGTATTTTTCAGCAACATGTCTGTAAGTTGGCAACCGTGTATGATCTAACCCTTTCTGTTTTACTACTAACTGGCCAGTTCCAATTTCTGACTGGGCTATAAAATAAGCGTGATCTCGAGTGTGTATAATTTTTAACTGTTCTTGCAACTGGGCTAACTTATTTGGGTTATCAAAAGGCGTTAATAAATTAAACATTAGAAGTCTTGTAGATATTGCTACAGGTAAGAGAGGAAGGTTTATAATGATTCATAGGACTGGCGGAGGTGCTCGTTCCAAAGCGCAATGCTTTACCATGAAGAGTATTAAGGATTGAGATCATCTATCTACCAAGGTATAACAAGGAGAGGTAAATTTTTAATGCGGAAACATACCAAGAGTGGCCCGAAGACATCATGTGTATGTACTGCGTGCTTTGAAAATGACTAAAAGAGTGCGAGAGATGATACAATCTCAAGCATATGTAAAAAAGGTAAGGTTTTCATATCTATCCTGGCAAGATCGCCAATTTTGTTAGGTATTTTTATATCCTAACGGTGCTCAGAAGGAGCGTAATAAGATGTTGGCCTGTTCACGTCTATCCCAATAGTCAGCCGCGGACAACCGCCCGGCCAGATATTTATTCAAATATTTATATATGTACATACAACGCATTCACAATGAAAATGAAAGTAATTAGAAAAACGTCGACGTGTATGGAGTATAGTGGGCTTATATCTCTAGACATTGGCCATTGTCTCGAGAGCCCACGTCGTCCTTCACAGAGAAAGAGAGAACAAGAAAGAATCAGTGAATGATACATACACTCATTACATACATAACATAATAATATACCAACCTATAATCAAGTATTTCTGCATGACTGCGGTCTCGCCTCAGTGAGAGCGAGAATGAGGTCAGCAGGTTTTTTACAATTGCTTTTGCCTCTGTTGTTGATGTGAAGGCAAAGTTAAAATACAAATAGTAATACATGTAGGTACAAGTTATCTATATAATAAACTAACACTATACAAATTAAATATATTTAGGGATCGCACATAATGACGTCCCAAAAACATCATAGTTTAATGTACCCGTAATTTGAAATTAATTCTTTTTTCAACCTATACTAACAACAGGTCACGAACATATCTATATAGATTAAAGATAATCATGGTTCGTCTATAATGACGTCCCACAAATATCATAGTATTAGGCACCTCCATTGCCAACTTTTGAACTTTTTTCCAAACCATTTTACCTACATGTCACAATTATATCTATAAATATTATATATATCTAGGGATCGTACATAATGACGTCCTACAAATATAAAAGTTTTAGGCAACCCCATTGCCAACTTTTGAACTTTTTTCCAAACCGTTTTACCTACATGTCACAATTATATCTATACGAATTATATATATTTAGGGATCGTACATATTGACGTCCCAAAAATATCATAGGTTTAGGTACCCATTATTTGAAATTGAATTTTTTTTAACCTATTTTAAGAAGATGTCACAAACATATCTTTATGGATTATAGATGTTTAAGGTTTGTCAATAATGACGTCCCACAAATATCACAGTTTTTAGTACCAACATCGCCAACTTTTGAATTTTTTCCAAACCATTATACTAACTTGTCACGAACCTATCTATATAGCATATAGATGTTTTAACTTTAAAATTTTTTTCAACTTTTGTTTTTAACTGCTTGCCACGTACATTTGGATATGGCCTATTGATTGTAAGGGAGGCTCCATAAATGACGTCATTTGTGAATCATACAATTTTTGAAAATATTAAAGTTTTTTTTAATAGATGCCACGTACAACCATATATGGCTTATTGATGGTAAAGGAGCTTCCATAAATGTCGGCATTTGTGAATGGTGAAATTTATAAAAGTTTGGGAGCTACATTAAACTACATTCTACGCACATTTATGTTGTTTTGATATTGATAATATGAAAAACAGTATTTAAAGCATTTATGGTCTTCATTTTTGATAATTATACATTCTTTTTTGTTACATAATAATTTTGAAAGTTCTATAAAAAATAATTTTTTATGAGTTTATATTTTTCCAATATGAAATCAATTTGATTTACCCTTCTAAGGTGAAATAGGCTCCATTTTTGTCTTTCTCCTCCACATTGTTTTGAAGTTTAATAAAACATTTAGCAATACCTGACCTAATATCTTCGTTTTTTAATATCGTTTTATTATTAGAAGAATAGGTTGTATCATAATATACATTTTCCCCTGTTTAAGCAATAAATGTTCCAAAAGTTTTATTTAAAACTAATTGTAATTTTGTGTTTTTATTAAATCTTTATTAAGAATATTATAAATATAATATAATACATCTGTATCATCCATTTCTATCATTTTAAAAATTTTAAAAATCCAAGCACAGCTAAAAAATGCACGTTATAAAGGTTCCTCATATTTTTTAGTATATCGTAAATATCATATTTTAATCTTTTTGTTTGTTATTTTTTTACCTGTTTAATTTTCAGATTGATTATGACTAATAAAATTTGTTTGAGAATAATGTTTATTACAATTTTTACAATACTTGTTTTCTTGCTCAATAGGAACCTAAGATTTTTTCATTCTAAATATGGGTTTTGTTCAATAAATGTTTAATTATATCCACTACTTTGGCAATTAATATCTCCCATTCAAGTTCAACAAAACATTTTCTATTATATTTACATGTACTTAAGGTTTAAGATGCTGTCTCCAATTTTTCTTCAAACAAGATTCACATTTTATAATTTTTGTCATTTTATTATAACATAGTTATGAGGTAAACGTTAGACCCCTATTTAAGGTACATGGACTAGGGAACTTTTTCTGTGCCTTTATTTTTTGTGCATATAAACTATCACTGGCTTGTTTTTTCATAGAAATCATGTGATATTATAACAATCATGTCTTAAAAAATAAAAAAAATAGTTTTATGATATTAACTTTATAGTATTATTAGAAATGAAAAATTAGAATACTATGGTTTTTAAATTATAAGAAAAAATAAATATATTGTTATAAGGAATTTAAATATCATGATATTGATAACTGATACTGGGTTCTAGACCATTATACAATAAATATCTACCAACTTTATTTTCTAATGGCTGCATAAGCATTTTAATACAACGAGCTGGTAAAAAAAGGTTTTTACTAGTTGTAGCATGAACAGATACATGCAGCAACTATTTTATGTGGAAAGTCTAAACGATTTAACGCTAAATATGTTACATACTTATTTAATATATATACTAGGAATATAGAAACTGCATAGGTTATGTCTTTATCGCTTTTCACTAAGACTAAAAGTAAAATTGAAGAGTTATAAAAAAATAATCCTCTTTCCAGCATTTATAAACAAACATCAATTAACTCATCCAAATTTATATCAATTGTTATTCAATTTCTATGTAAGTTTTGAATATCATTGCTCGATAAACAAAATAAAATTAAAAATTAGAATTTATTTCTATAAATCTTCGATCTAACTTAAAATATGACTAAGATAAAATACACCGGTATTTTTATGTTTTCCTTTTGTAAAATACATTTTTTTTCAAAACTTTAAAATCAAATTTCAGTGAATCACAATAATATCTATAAAATCATTTCATAAGTTTGCAATCTCAAGAACTCAAGTTCTGCAGTTACGAAACTTAGTCTAGCGGATAATTGTGACTGTACAAAAACAACTTCAAACCAAATTAACAAGCACTTCTCATCAATTAACAGAGACTACCTACCATTATTGAAAATTGATCTCTTCAAAACAAGTAATGCTAGCTGTATTACTGTTAATGAAGTTAGTTTACTAACTAATCTGGAAAAAACCAAGCTGAACAAGTCTTATATTCCAAAAGGAATCCCGCCTAATTTAGTTATAGAGCTGGGTTTTAGCTTCACTACTGCCTTGACCATCTTGTATAATTTATTGTTCAAAAATGTGTGGTCCCTGATTAATGGAAAATGGTTATTTAACTCATATTTCCAAAGATTCAAGCAATATTAACCTAAATACGTTGAGACCATTGTCACAGACAGATATCCTTGGCAAAATCTAGAAAGGTTATATGTTGGACTGGTTATATAATCAGATTATTGATGAAATTAGTTTGAGTATGGGTCATCGAAGGGCTCTTTTACTGCTCATTATTTAATTAATTTCATGGACATTTTTAAATTTTTAAAGAAAGCTGATTCTCATGGTACTGTTGTATGTTTAGATCTTTCTAAAGCGTTTAATCTTGTTGATTATTATGTACTAGTCCGAGAATTGAATAGAATACTTGAACATTTTAACATCAACCTAGAATACTAAAATAATTAATAATGTATTAAATGGCTATGTAGATGACCTAACACAGGCTGAAAAGGTTAAGTTCAACACTGATCCAATTATGCGATGTTATTTAAATTATATATGTAAATGGGCTCAACAGTTAAGAATGAAACTTAACCTAATATAATGTAATTTGATGATAATCAGTAAGTCCCTTAAAATTAAAAATATTCATTCAAACTTTTGCATGAATAACGCTGTTACCTGTTATTACTAGTACAAAATTATGAGGTGTGCAAATAAATAGTACCCTTGAATGAAACACTCATGTGGATTATATTGTAAAGAAAACTACAAGAAAAATATTTATATTATAGAAATTAAAACATTGTGGTTTTAGTACTAACCAGTTACTATTAGTTTACAAAACTTATATAAGAAGCAATATTGAAAATACCTCCCAGGAAGTTAGCTCAGCTAAGTCAAAAAAATAAATGTCTAAAATTAAAACTGTTGAAAACAAATGCTTGAGTGCAATTGCTCAAAAGTATGTTAGTGAATCAAATTATACTGCCATAACTAATATGTTAAGAATAAATAAGATACGAGTTAGGTACTAAACATTATTAATCAAGTTTCGAAAAAACTTATTAAATCCAATAGATATTTCCGCTGGCTTGATGCTCAAAAAAGATGTAATAATAGGCCCGGTAAAAATAATCTTACCTATAGAATTATGAAGTGTAAAACTGAACGATATAGAAAATCTACAATTCCTGCTTTAATTAGGTTACTGTAAAACTAGCTGATTTAATTTTTATTTTTCTTTAACAAAATTACGTTTTAAATAGTTAAAACAATATTCCTTACGTATTTCAAAAATTGAACTCTGTCTTTTAAAGTACTATCTTTGAGCTTGACAATATATTTATTTGTGTTATGTTCGTGTGTGTATTTTTAAAATTGGAATTTGATAGATAATAAAACTCAGCATAATAATAATAAAATAATATCAACCTGACTTGAGCTATCCCAAGTGTTAAGGGTACCATGTAGATCATAATACTAAACCGCACAGACACTGGCAAGGCCAATAAGGCCTATTGCGGAAGTCTCATTATAACAATGTTAAATTTTAGCCAACGAGATCTCCAGTGGCATATAAAAACGCCACTAAAAGCGTGATTTAATGCTTACTAGAAGAAAGTATATATCTGGCAAAAGAAAAAAGCAACCTACGACACTTAGCTTGAACAAAAAGATTAGTTTAATCTCGTCACCAAACTACTATCGGTAATAAACCCGGCTTGGTGGTTTGACGATGCTACGGCATGGTCACACCACTGAGTCGGGCCAGCCAGTCACGCTCAGGATTGGAGTTGGTGTTGGTGATTTTCCTGGCTGATGGGTGGGGAGAAGAAACGGGGTGTTGTGGAGAACTAAGGTGAGTAGGTGCTCTCCGTACATTCATCTGTGACAGTTCTACTGTCTGAGACAGAGATGTTGGATGGCTTAATATAGATACCTACTGCCTCTCACTGTATGTTTCATATAGTTCAATACATGCATTCCCACTCTCTCTGCTCTGTGCTACAAGGGTCACTACCTTATAACTTTTGCATTACGAGTTGTGGCTGGTGGGTGTTGAGTACTAGCGGATCCCTTTCTCTTCTTGACTTGGCGGCTCAAGATGATTTAGTTGAGTTACCAGTGCTCGATCCCTCTGCTTGCAGGAATTCTTGAAATGATATCTCCTGACGAGGAGTATAATCTAATCGCTGAAAATCGGTCGTAAGCAAGTATACACTATCCATGTTTAAAGATAAGATAAGTATATGCGATACGGAACTTGAGTGACTAGTACATACATGCCCACTAAGGACCACATCGTAGAGCAACTGAATTATAGAGACATAACCGCTCAGGTTCAAATTCTCTCAATAATCATACATACATACATACTATTGGTAATATAATGGGGTATTACTATGTTGATTATTGTCTGAGTAGTAAAGTTAATTTTTGAGTTTGATGTCTCCAATTCTACGACTACGACTATAACTTTGGTTTTTTTAATATGATGTATTTTAATTATTTTTTTAGGACAATCAATGGTTTTAACACAACAATGTTCAGGTTAATGCATATTTAAATCATTCAGTATAGTTTGCATTTGACAAAAGTGTTTTACTCAATAATTTGTTTCGAATAAAATGAGGGATAATAAAATGAAATGTATTATTTGTAAGGTAGAGAAACAATTAAATAAATTTAGAAAAGATCGTGCAACTAAAACAGGCCTAAGATCTGAACGTAGAGTCTGTTTAAAAAAAACAAAGTGAATTTAAGACGTGTAAATGTGGATGTATAGAAAGACGTGATAAAATTGCAAGACATGAAAAATCACATATTCATAAAAAACGTATGTTAATAAATGAATAATAGCGCAAAGCACAATAGGGACGTAGTCAGTATAATTTTTATGAAATGTAAGGTGAAACACCCAATAAAGAAATCAAACAAGTAATTACTAGTTATAATAGAACTATAATAAAAGCAAAATGCATTCTGTAAAACTAAACAGTGTGCGTTTATGGGAGCCAGAAACACTAAAAAAAGAGGCAATATTGTTGATAAAATTAGTAAATACGTTGGAAAAGTACATTATTTAGGTAGTAATTATCTGGGACGTGGAACTAAATTTTAAGAACAAATAGCAATAAGAGATAAACCTGTAGATAGAATTCAACATCAAAATGAAATACATGATCATTAGGATAGAGTTTCTAAATATTACAATTCTGATTGGGATAATGATTTCAATTTTACTGAAATGGAATTTCTTGTAACTGTAAATGGAATGCAAAAGTTTAGAATACAAAACGATTTATTAATAAATCTTTATGTTTTAGAAGGTAAAAGAGTTAAAATTTATAATTCTTGTTCACATGAAAACAGAAAGGAAAACTACGTTACCTTGCTATAATTAACTAATAAAGATGGTGCAAAAACTAACAGTCATTACGTATACAATAAATATGTATTAAAATTAGTTAGAAATTAACTAACAAAACATTCAGAACAGGTTTTTATTTGTGATAGATGTGTTCATCACACCCTTAATGATGACGCAAATAAATTACATCATGTAGTATGCGATTATTATTTATAAAGTTTTAAAGCAATTTCCATTATGCCAAAAAACGATGGAAAAGCTAATATTTTAATATTAAGAAAATTTGGAAAAATAATAGGGTCGCCAATAGTATATAAAAGTGATCTGGAATCTGTATTGAAAAAATTAGATTTCATTTATATAATTAGTACCTAATGTAATAACAACATCAAACATGAAACTTGTGCCTATGTTTTTACTACTGTTAGTCAAAATAGTATTTATAATACATTTAAAAAGTTTACGATGTGTAGCATGAAGGTAACAAATCATACATTTATAGAAGGTTTTTGTCAGGAAGGTTATAAATTAAATAAAATATTTAAATAAATATAAGAAAAATTTAAATAACCTGAACTGTCATATGATGAAGAACAAATATGTCGTTATAGTTCAGTGTTTCATTTTTGTGATAAAGCTTTCATTCATCATAAATTAAATTATGAAGTAAGAGATCATTGTCATATTACTGGGGTATTTAGAGTTGCGGCTCATAATTCTTGTAATTTAAATGTTAGAACATCTTTAAATATACCAGTTTTCTTTCATAATAAAACAATTTATGATTTCAGATTTTCATAACTTCATAAGATGACAAATAAAACAATTCAGTAGGTGGTAAATTAGAAATTTTACCTTAAACAGAGGAAAAATATAATTCTATAAGTTTGTATACCTGATACAAAAATTGAATTTACATTTAAAGATTTAATAAAAATTTTACCTCTATCTTTCGATGGGTTAGCATTTAATTTGAAAAAGGAAGATATTAAGAATTGTAAACATTTGCATGAATATTTTAAAGAGGAACCACTTGTTTAAAAATTATTTACACAAAAACGAGTGTTTTCTCATTCATATTTAGACTCTTTTGGTAAACCACAATACAATGCATATCCTAGTTATGAAGAGTTTCACGATGACTTCAAAGATAAAAATATTTCAGAAGAGGTTTATAAAAGAGGTGAAAAACTATGGAGTCATATCAAGAATAAAGAAAATAAAGGTTTTAATGAATAAGTATTTAAAGATTAAATGAAGCTGTATTTAACATGTAATGTTCTAATATTATCTAATTGCTTTGAATCATCTAGAGATTTATCTTTACATTGTTATAAATTAGATCCCGCACATTTAATTACAATTCCTAAATTTTCGTGGAGTGCTATGTTAAAAATGACTTGGGTGGAAATAGAACTTTTAACGGATCTAGATATGCTTTTAATGTTTCAGAAGAGAATAAAATAGTTTACCTGGAATAATGAATAGGGATGTAAAAGCTTCTAATAAATATATGAGTCATTATAATAACAATAAAGAATCATCATATCTAGCCCCTGTTAATGCTATTAACTTGTATGGTGATGCTTTGTCATTTAAGTTACCTATTAATGGGTTTTTATGGTGTACGGAAGATAATATTTATAATTTATATAATAATATAACAACATTAGATAATAATAGTGATATTAGATACACCTTCAAAGTGGATTTAGAATATCCTACAAAATTACATGATTAACATAATGATAATCTTTTTCTTCTATGTATAAAACAGTAAAAGATGTTGAAGTATCTGACTATTAACATTGGTTAAGAGAAAATACAAATTGTAAAAGATCAAAAAAATTAATAGCTAGTTTAGAGGATAAAAAAGGAATAATGTGTGATTATAAAATTTTACAACAAGCTTTACAACATGGATTAGTACTAACGAAAATTCATAGTGCAATATAATATAATTAAAGTGCCTGGTTTAAACCATATATTGATGAAAATACAAAACTATGACAAAAAGGAACATCTGATTTTGAAAAAGATTATTTAAGCTCATGAATAATTCTGTATTTGGTAAAACAATAGAAAAAATTTTTGTGAATCCTATATTAAGGATTACATGTTCTCCATAGCCGGTGAGAGATATTAATTTATTAGGAATGATGAAGTGGGTGAGGTTATTAGGGAGTAATGTTTCACTGATAACAGAAATGGTAGACCCTGAATTAACTTGGGCATTTACTTTTGAATTAAATATTTTTACAGGGACCTCAATGTCTGAATAGAGAGCGTCAATTTTTACTTGAATAATAGGGGAAGTTTTTAAAGGACTAATTGGCTGTAAAGCTGAGAAAGAGTGGCCACGCCGTTCTGGTTTTCCAAATTTTAAATGAGCATTTGCTGTTGATTATTTGATGCTTGTCTTCCATTGTAGTTATTTCTATAGCCTGTATTTTGACGTGCACCTCTGTATTCTTGGAATCCTCTTGGATTTCTGCCTTAAAAACTTTCTCCTTCTGGCTGTCTGCATTCGCGTATCATGTGTTCGTAGCGAGAACAGTTATAACACTGGGACTGAGAATTGTTAGGGGGACGGAAATTTCTGCCTCGTGTAAATCGACTTGTACCTCTATTGTTGTTCTGGCCTCGCGTATTCTTCATTAAATTAATGTCAGTAAAGAGAGTAGATATTTGATGCAATAGTAACTTGTATTCTGCAGATACTTCGTTAAGTTCAGATTTAATGGGCGTAATCAGGGGTGATTCTGTAGAAGGGGTACCGGATGGCATTCCTGCTTCGTACATTTGCACACGCTCAGTGAGCTCGACCCATGTCGCGGGTAATGATTGTGCTTCCACAAAATTCTGCAACTGTACTTGTAACTTGTCAATAGCAATGGCAGTTTTTGTTGCTTCATGAAGACTTTTTAAATGTTCTTCTAGTAAGTATCTTATTTTGATAAGAAAGGCCCACACGTTCTCACTTGGCAGTTGTACAATTGCCAACACATCTTGTCTTGTGTATTTCCTATGGGCAGAAAACTCCTTTAAAAATAATGCTGTAATGGTGTCAAAGGCTGTTGCTGTATTTTCGAGTACTTTGTGATTGAGTGACGACCAATATCTTCCTGTCTGTGTATCTAACCCTAGGGCAAAATGTCTTTTTTGCACGTCTGGTTTTACTTCTGTTGCGGCAACCCAAGTTTTAAATAAATCTATGTAGTTACGGGGGTCAGTAGAAAGAGATAGTTTAGGCATAAGGTTGTACAAAGCCATGATAGTAAAATGATTATTAAAATTATCTTCTTCAAACGTTTTGCTGTCAGGCGGGGGTGTATTGGAATTGGAGCCAGGTACAGATTGAGGTGGAGCAGAGGGGGCAAAAGAAACGTCTTGTGTGTTTTGATGGTCTTGTGTGGTACTAGGAACAGATGGAGGGACAACTACAGATACATTACCAATAGGAAAAGGCAATATCTTTGGGACGGCGTAATTTAGGTCGAGCAAAAGGGTATAAAACTCGCTATGTAGAGATGTAACGTTTTGGATTTTCTTATATCTTTCTAACCCTGCTTTTCTCTCTAACAGAAGTAACAAATCATTAGTTTTTCGATCGTATTTTTCAGCAACATGTCTGTAAGTTGGCAACCGTGTATGATCTAACCCTTTCTGTTTTACTACTAACTGGCCAGTTCCAATTTCTGACTGGGCTATAAAATAAGC
Organism: Dicyrtomina minuta; assembly: GCA_949802685.1. Taxonomy (NCBI): domain Eukaryota; kingdom Metazoa; phylum Arthropoda; class Collembola; order Symphypleona; family Dicyrtomidae; genus Dicyrtomina; species Dicyrtomina minuta. The sequence continues at coordinate 16,492,510 of OX461812.1, read as the reverse complement.
GTGATCTTGAGTGTGTATAATTTTTAACTGTTCTTGCAACTGGGCTAACTTATTTGGGTTATCAAAAGGCGTTAATAAATTAAACATTAGAAGTCTTGTAGATATGGCTACAGGTAAGAGAGGAAGGTTTATAAGGATTCATAGGACTGGCGGAGGTGCTCGTTCCAAAGCGCAATGCTTTACCATGAAGAGTATTAAGGATTGAGATCATCTATCTACCAAGGTATAACAAGGAGAGGTAAATTTTTAATGCGGAAACATACCAAGAGTGGCCCGAAGACATCATGTGTATGTACTGCGTGCTTTGAAAATGACTAAAAGAGTGCGAGAGATGATACAATCTCAAGCATATGTAAAAAAGGTAAGGTTTTCATATCTATCCTGGCAAGATCGCCAATTTTGTTAGGTATTTTTATATCCTAACGGTGCTCAGAAGGAGCGTAATAAGATGTTGGCCTGTTCACGTCTATCCCAATAGTCAGCCGCGGACAACCGCCTGGCCAGATATTTATTCAAATATTTATATATGTACATACAACGCATTCACAATGAGAATGAAAGTAATTAGAAAAACGTCGACGTGTATGGAGTATAGTGGGCTTATATCTCTAGACATTGGCCATTGTCTCGAGAGCCCACGTCGTCCTTCACAGAAAAAGAGAGAACAAGAAAGAATCATTGAATGATACATACACTCATTACATACATAGCATAATAATATACCAACCTATAATCAAGTATTTCTGCATGACTGCGGTCTCGCCTCAGTGAGAGCGAGAATGAGGTCAGCAGGTTTTTTACAATTGCTTTTGCCTCTGTTGTTGATGTGAAGGCAAAGTTAAAATACAAATAGTAATACATGTAGGTACAAGTTATCTATATAATAAACTAACACTATACAAATTAAATATATTTAGGGATCGCACATAATGACGTCCCAAAAACATCATAGTTTAATGTACCCGTAATTTGAAATTAATTCTTTTTTCAACCTATACTAACAACAGGTCACGAACATATCTATATAGATTAAAGATAATCATGGTTCGTCTATAATGACGTCCCACAAATATCATAGTATTAGGCACCTCCATTGCCAACTTTTGAACTTTTTTCCAAACCATTTTACCTACATGTCACAATTATATCTATAAATATTATATATATTTAGGGATCGTACATAATGACGTCCTACAAATATAAAAGTTTTAGGCAACCCCATTGCCAACTTTTGAACTTTTTTCCAAACCGTTTTACCTACATGTCACAATTATATCTATACGAATTATATATATTTAGGGATCGTACATATTGACGTCCCAAAAATATCATAGGTTTAGGTACCCATTATTTGAAATTGAATTTTTTTTAACCTATTTTAACAAGATGTCACAAACATATCTTTATGGATTATAGATGTTTAAGGTTTGTCAATAATGACGTCCCACAAATATCACAGTTTTTAGTACCAACATCGCCAACTTTTGAATTTTTTCCAAACCATTATACTAACTTGTCACGAACCTATCTATATAGCATATAGATGTTTTAACTTTAAAATTTTTTTCAACTTTTGTTTTTAACTGCTTGCCACGTACATTTGGATATGGCCTATTGATTGTAAGGGAGGCTCCATAAATGACGTCATTTGTGAATCATACAATTTTCGAAAATATTAAAGTTTTTTTTAATAGATGCCACGTACAACCATATATGGCTTATTGATGGTAAAGGAGCTTCCATAAATGTCGGCATTTGTGAATGGTGAAATTTATAAAAGTTTGGGAGCTACATTAAACTACATTCTACGCACATTTATGTTGTTTTGATATTGATAATATGAAAAACAGTATTTAAAGCATTTATGGTCTTCATTTTTGATAATTATACATTCTTTTTTGTTACATAATAATTTTGAAAGTTCTATAAAAAATAATTTTTTATGAGTTTATATTTTTCCAATATGAAATCAATTTGATTTACCCTTCTAAGGTGAAATAGGCTCCATTTTTGTCTTTCTCCTCCACATTGTTTTGAAGTTTAATAAAACATTTAGCAATACCTGACCTAATATCTTCGTTTTTTAATATCGTTTTATTATTAGAAGAATAGGTTGTATCATAATATACATTTTCCCCTGTTTAAGCAATAAATGTTCCAAAAGTTTTATTTAAAACTAATTGTAATTTTGTGTTTTTATTAAATCTTTATTAAGAATATTATAAATATAATATAATACATCTGTATCATCCATTTCTATCATTTTAAAAATTTTAAAAATCCAAGCACAGCTAAAAAATGCACTTTTTAAAGGTTCCTCATATTTTTTAGTATATCGTAAATATCATATTTTAATCTTTTTGTTTGTTATTTTTTTACCTGTTTAATTTTCAGATTGATTATGACTAATAAAATTTGTTTGAGAATAATGTTTATTACAATTTTCACAATACTTGTTTTCTTGCTCAATAGGAACCTAAGATTTTTTCATTCTAAATATGGGTTTTGTTCAATAAATGTTTAATTATATCCACTACTTTGGCAATTAATATCTCCCATTCAAGTTCAACAAAACATTTTCTATTATATTTACATGTACTTAAGGTTTAAGATGCTGTCTCCAATTTTTCTTCAAACAAGATTCACATTTTATAATTTTTGTCATTTTATTATAACATAGTTATGAGGTAAACGTTAGACCCCTATTTAAGGTACATGGACTAGGGAACTTTTTCTGTGCCTTTATTTTTTGTGCATATAAACTATCACTGGCTTGTTTTTTCATAGAAATCATGTGATATTATAACAATCATGTCTTAAAAAATAAAAAAAATAGTTTTATGATATTAACTTTATAGTATTATTAGAAATGCAAAATTAGAATACTATGGTTTTTAAATTATAAGAAAAAATAAATATATTGTTATAAGGAATTTAAATATCATGATATTGATAACTGATACTGGGTTCTAGACCATTATACAATAAATATCTACCAACGTTATTTTCTAATGGCTGCATAAGCATTTTAATACAACCAGCTGGTAAAAAAAGGTTTTTACTAGTTGTAGCATGAACAGATACATGCAGCAACTATTTTATGTGGAAAGTCTAAACGATTTAACGCTAAATATGTTACATACTTATTTAATATATATACTAGGAATATAGAAACTGCATAGGTTATGTCTTTATCGCTTTTCACTAAGACTAAAAGTAAAATTGAAGAGTTATAAAAAAATAATCCTCTTTCCAGCATTTATAAACAAACATCAATTAACTCATCCAAATTTATATCAATTGTTATTCAATTTCTATGTAAGTTTTGAATATCATTGCTCGATAAACAAAATAAAATTAAAAATTAGAATTTATTTCTATAAATCTTCGATCTAACTTAAAATATGACTAAGATAAAATACACCGGTATTTTTATGTTTTCCTTTTGTAAAATACATTTTTTTTCAAAACTTTAAAATCAAATTTCAGTGAATCACAATAATATCTATAAAATCATTTCATAAGTTTGCAATCTCAAGAACTCAAGTTCTGCAGTTACGAAACTTAGTCTAGCGGATAATTGTGACTGTACAAAAACAACTTCAAACCAAATTAACAAGCACTTCTCATCAATTAACAGAGACTACCTACCATTATTGAAAATTGATCTCTTCAAAACAAGTAATGCTAGCTGTATTACTGTTAATGAAGTTAGTTTACTAACTAATCTGGAAAAAACCAAGCTGAACAAGTCTTATATTCCAAAAGGAATCCCGCCTAATTTAGTTATAGAGCTGGGTTTTAGCTTCACTACTGCCTTGACCATCTTGTATAATTTATTGTTCAAAAATGTGTGGTCCCTGATTAATGGAAAATGGTTATTCAACTCATATTTCCAAAGATTCAAGCAATATTAACCTAAATACGTTGAGACCATTGTCACAGACAGATATCCTTGGCAAAATCTAGAAAGGTTATATGTTGGACTGGTTATATAATCAGATTATTGATGAAATTAGTTTGAGTATGGGTCATCGAAGGGCTCTTTTACTGCTCATTATTTAATTAATTTCATGGACATTTTTAAATTTAAAAAAAAACTGATTCTCATGGTATTGTTGTATGTTTAGATCTTTCTAAAGCGTTTAATCTTGTTGATTATTATGTACTAGTCCGAGAATTGATAAAGCCCAAAGTTAATATAATTGACATCTATTGGCTAAGTGATTTCTTAACAGAGAGGCAACAATGTGTAAAAGATCAAAATAATCTATTTGAATTCTGTAGTTTCTTAATGAAACTCCACAAAGGACTAAACTTGCCCCTTTATTATTTATAATTTTAATGAATAGAATACTTGAACATTTTAAAATCAACCTAGAATACTAAAATAATTAATGATGTATTAAATGGCTATGTAGATGACCTAACACAGGCTGAAAAGGTTAAGTTCAACACTGATCCAATTATGCGATGTTATTTAAATTATATATGTAAATGGGCTCAACAGTTAAGAATGAAACTTAACCTAATATAATGTAATTTGATGATAATCAGTAAGTCCCTTAAAATTAAAAATATTCATTCAAACTTTTGCATGAATAACGCTGTTACCTGTTATTACTAGTACAAAATTATGAGGTGTGCAAATAAATAGTACCCTTGAATGAAACACTCATGTGGATTATATTGTAAAGAAAACTACAAGAAAAATATTTATATTATAGAAATTAAAACATTGTGGTTTTAGTACTAACCAGTTACTATTAGTTTACAAAACTTATATAAGAAGCAATATTGAAAATACCTCCCAGGAAGTTAGCTCAGCTAAGTCAAAAAAATAAATGTCTAAAATTAAAACTGTTGAAAACAAATGCTTGAGTGCAATTGCTCGAAAGTATGTTAGTGAATCAAATTATACTGCCATAACCAATATGTTAAGAATAAATAAGATACGAGTTAGGTACTAAACATTATTAATCAAGTTTCGAAAAAACTTATTAAATCCAATAGATATTTCCGCTGGCTTGATGCTCAAAAAAGATGTAATAATAGGCCCGGTAAAAATAATCTTACCTATAGAATTATGAAGTGTAAAACTGAACGATATAGAAAATCTACAATTCCTGCTTTAATTAGGTTACTGTAAAACTAGCTGATTTAATTTTTATTTTTCTTTAACAAAATTACGTTTTAAATAGTTAAAACAATATTCCTTACGTATTTCAAAAATTGAACTCTGTCTTTTAAAGTACTATCTTTGAGCTTGACAATATATTTATTTGTGTTATGTTCGTGTGTGTATTTTTAAAATTGGAATTTGATAGATAATAAAACTCAGCATAATAATAATAAAATAATATCAACCTGACTTGAGCTATCCCAAGTGTTAAGGGTACCATGTAGATCATAATACTAAACCGCACAGACACTGGCAAGGCCAATAAGGCCTATTGCGGAAGTCTCATTATAACAATGTTAAATTTTAGCCAACGAGATCTCCAGTGGCATATAAAAACGCCACTAAAAGCGTGATTTAATGCTTACTAGAAGAAAGTATATATCTGGCAAAAGAAAAAAGCAACCTACGACACTTAGCTTGAACAAAAAGATTAGTTTAATCTCGTCACCAAACTACTATCGGTAATAAACCCGGCTTGGTGGTTTGACGATGCTACGGCATGGTCACACCACTGAGTCGGGCCAGCCAGTCACGCTCAGGATTGGAGTTGGTGTTGGTGATTTTCCTGGCTGATGGGTGGGGAGAAGAAACGGGGTGTTGTGGAGAACTAAGGTGAGTAGGTGCTCTCCGTACATTCATCTGTGACAGTTCTACTGTCTGAGACAGAGATGTTGGATGGCTTAATATAGATACCTACTGCCTCTCACTGTATGTTTCATATAGTTCAATACATGCATTCCCACTCTCTCTGCTCTGTGCTACAAGGGTCACTACCTTATAACTTTTGCATTACGAGTTGTGGCTGGTGGGTGTTGAGTACTAGCGGATCCCTTTGTCTTCTTGACTTGGCGGCTCAAGATGATTTAGTTGAGTTACCAGTGCTCGATCTCTCTGCTTGCAGGAATTCTTGAAATGATATCTCCTGACGAGGAGTATAATCTAATCGCTGAAAATCGGTCGTAAGCAAGTATACACTATCCATGTTTAAAGATAAGATAAGTATATGCGATACGGAACTTAAGTGACTAGTACATACATGCCCACTAAGGACCACATCGTAGAGCAACTGAATTATAGAGACATAACCGCTCAGGTTCAAATTCTCTCAATAATCATACATACATACATACTATTGGTAATATAATGGGGTATTACTATGTTAATTATTGTCTGAGTAGTAAAGTTAATTTTTGAGTTTGATGTCTCCAATTCTACGACTACGACTATAACTTTGGTTTTTTTAATATGATGTATTTTAATTATTTTTTTAGGACAATCAATGGTTTTAACACAACAATGTTCAGGTTAATGCATATTTAAATCATTCAGTATAGTTTGCATTTGACAAAAGTGTTTTACTCAATAATTTGTTTCGAATAAAATGGGGGATAATAAAATAAAATGTATTATTTGTAAGGTAAAGTAACAATTAAATAAATTTAGAAAAGATCGTGCAACTAAAACAGGCCTAAGATCTGAACGTGGAGTCTGTTTAAAAAAAACAAAGTGAATTTAAGACGTGTAAATGTGGATGTATAGAAAGACGTGATAAAATTGCAAGACATGAAAAATCACATATTTATAAAAAACGTATGGTAATAAATGAATAATAGCGCAAAGCACAATAGGGACGTAGTCAGTATAATTTTTATGAAATGTAAGGTGAAACACCCAATAAAGAAATCAAACAAGTAATTACTAGTTATAATAGAACTATAATAAAAGCAAAATGCATTCTGTAAAACTAAACAGTGTGCGTTTATGGGAGCCAGTAACACTAAAAAAAGAGGCAATATTGTTGATAAAATTGGTAAATACGTTGAAGAAGTACATTATTTAGGTAGTAATTATCTGGGACGTGGAACTAAATTTTAAGAACAAATAGCAATAAAAGATAAACCTGTAGATAGAATTCAACATCAAAATGAAATACATGATCATCAAGATAGAGTTTCTAAATATTACAATTCTGATTGGGATAATGATTTCAATTTTACTGAAATGGAATTTCTTGTAACTGTAAATGGAATGCAAAAGTTTAGAATACAAAACGATTTATTAATAAATCTTTATGTTTTAGAAGGTAAAAGAGTTAAAATTTATGATTCTTGTTCACATGAAAACAGAAAGGAAAACCACGTTACCTTGCTTTTATTAACTAATGAAGATGGTGCAAAAACTAACAGTCATTACGTATACAATAAAGATGTATTAAAATTAGTTAGAAATTAACTAACAAAACATTAAGAACAGGTTTTTATTTGTAATAGATGTGTTCATCACAGCCGTAATGATGACGCAAATAAATTACATCATGTAGTATGCGATTATTATTTATAAAGTTTTAAAGCAATTTCCATTATGCCAAAAAATATGATGAAGAACAAATATGTCGTTATAGTTCAGTGTTTCATTTTTGTGATAAAGCTTTTATTCATCATAAATTAAATTATGAAGTAAGAGATCATTGTCATATTACTGGGGTATTTAGAGTTGCGGCTCATAATTCTTGTAATTTAAATGTTAGAACGTCTTTAAATATACCATTTTTCTTTCATAATAAAACGATTTATGATTTCAGATTTTTAGCGGCAACTTCATAAGATGACAAATAAAACAATTCAGTAGGTGGTAAATTAGAAATTTTACCTTAAACAGAGGAAAAATATAATTCTATAAGTTTGTATACCTGATACAAAAATTGAATTTACATTTAAAGATTCAATAAAAATTTTACCTCTATCTTTGGATGGGTTAGCATTTAATTTGAAAAAGGAAGATATTAAAAATTGTAAACATTTGCATGAATATTTTAAAGAGGAACCACTTGAAATTTAAAAATTATTTAAACAAAAACAAGTGTTTTCTCATTCATATTTAGACTCTTTTAGTAAACCACAATACAATGCATATCCTAGTTATGAGGAGTTTCACGATGACTTTAAAGATAAAAATATTTCAGAAGAGGATTATAAAAGAGGTGAAAAACTATGGAGTCATATCAAGAATAAAGAAAATAAAGGTTTTAATGAATAAGTATTTAAAGATTAAATGAAGCTGTATTTAACATGTAATGTTCTAATATTATCTAATTGCTTTGAATCATCTAGAGATTTATCTTTACATTGTTATAAATTAGATCTCGCACATTTAATTACAATTCTTAAATTTTCTTGGAGTGCTATGTTAAAAATGACTTGGGTGAAAATAGAACTTTTAACGGATCTAGATATGCTTTTAATGTTTCAGAAGAGAATAAAACAGTTTACCTGGAATAATGAATAAGGATGTAAAAGCTTCTAATAAATATATGAGTCATTATAATAACAATAAAGAATCATCATATCTAGCCCCTGTTAATGCTATTAACTTGTATAGTGATGCTTTGTCATTTAAATTACCTATTAATGGGTTTTTATGGTGTACGGAAGATAATATTTATAATTTATATAATAATATAACAACATTAGATAATAATAGTGATATTAGATACACCTTCAAAGTGGATTTAGAATATCCTACAAAATTACATGATTAACATAATGATAATCTTTTTCTTCTATGTATAAAACAGTAAAAGATGTTGAAGTATCTGACTATTAACATTGGTTAAGAGAAAATACAAATTGTAAAAGATCAAAAAAATTAATAGCTAGTTTAGAGGATAAAAAAGGAATAATGTGTGATTATAAAATTTTACAACAAGCTTTACAACATGGATTAGTACTAACGAAAATTCATAGTGCAATATAATATAATTAAAGTGCCTGGTTTAAACTATATATTGATGAAAATACAAAACTATGACAAAAAGGAACATCTGATTTTGAAAAAGATTATTTAAGCTCATGAATAATTCTGTATTTGGTAAAACAATAGAAAAAATTTTAAAAAGACAAGATATCAAATTATGTACTAGTAAGAAAAAAGCTGTATGAAAACAAATATGTAAGTAAATCAATTTCAATCGTGAAACAATATTTAATAAAGATTTAGTAGCCATAAATATAGATAAAATGAGTATATCATTCAATAAACCCATATTTGCAGGATTATTTGTTTTTGAAATGTCAATATACAGAATGTATAAATATGTGTATAAGCATTTAAAACCCAAGTAGGGTGATAGATTGAAAATAAATTAAATTGATACTGATGGACTCATGCTTCATATAAAACTAATGATTTTCATGAAGATATAACGAATGATATTTAATTAGGGTATGATACTAGTGATTTGAAAATCAATAATATTTTCAGCTTACTTATTATGAACCAGAAGAACTGTTGTTTTAAAATAGAAACTAATGAAAACATTTTTACTGAGTCTGAAATTTTTTTGTATTTTATTAAATTTAGTGATTGTTAATAAATATGAGATTGAAACGAAAGGAAAAATATTAAATAGTGAAATTAAAGATAAAGTAAATTTTAATCAAATTAGATTAGATAAATAAATAAAAAATAAATAAAAAATAAATAAAATGATTCAGAGGTTTACTTCCATTAAATGTAAAATTTTAATACCTAGAGATTTTATATCATTCTGTATTACAGGCACAAAAAATGGAAAACTAATATCTCTTTTGTTTTATACCTGTGCTGGCTTAAACTTAAAACAATTTGTACTTATAACGTAGAAAAAATAGCTATTATTGGTACGTGGACTAGTGTTGGAATAGCTAAAGCAGTTACAAAAGGATACATTATTTCAGAAATCTATTCAGTTCTAAATTTTGAAGAAAAATCAAACAAGTTATTTAAGGGTTACATACAAACATACGGGGTAAAAGTATACAAGGTATACCCAAGCATATTGTTAATAAATATGTGATTGAAACGTACCGGAGAATATTGAATGGTAAAATTAAAGATGAAGTAAATTTTAAACAAATCAGATCCTATAAATTAGATGTTTACTTTTAATTAATTAAAAGTTGAATTAGCTTATTTTGATGATAAAAGGTATATTTTAGATAATAGGGGAACTACGTTAGCACATGGGAACTATAGAATTTAATAGATTAAATTAAAATACATCATTTTAGAAAAGCCGAAGTTGTAGTAGTAGTCGTAGATATGGTTACATCAAACCCAAAAATAAAAACCACTGCTTTTGCTAAAAAAATACTTTGAAATCAATAATTTTTTACTGTTTTTAATGTTTAAAAAAATGAAGTCAAATACGTAGTCGTAGTCCCGTTTTTTTTAACTAATTTATGTATTCCTAAGAATTCAGTTAAAGGGTTTTTATATGCAAAATCTAATATTGTATATAATTTATCATCTTGTCATGATTTATATAATATAATCACTTAAAGGCCAAACCCAAAAATAATTTAGGTTTACCTACAATTTTGGTTACAAAATTTTTAACTTTTTCATTAAATGTAGGATTTTCAATATCATCAATGTCTGAGTAATTTTCTATCTGCTTTATGTCTTTTTTCCTAATCGTTGTAAATATTATACGCCAAATCGTGATGCATTGCTGCTTTATCAATTCTAATACCGATTTATCTCCTTTTGCTATTCGTTCTTGAAATTTGATACTTGAGCCTTAATATTTATTACCTAGATAATGTACCCCTCTTATGTATTTACCACATTTATCAACAATATTACCACCAATCTATGTCATATTAGCTTTGGCACCCATAAAAGTACACTTTTTAGTATTAAAAACTGTGAATTTTGCTTTTATGATAGTTCCATTTATTTGAGTTATTACTTGTTTGATTGTTTTATGAAGGTTTTTGACCTTACACTTCATACAAATTATATAACTCATTTAATAACATGCGTTTCTTATGAATATTTGTTTTTCTATGCCTTGTAATTTTTTAAATTCTTACTGTACGACCAAATTTGCATATTTTAAACCTTCTTTCTTTTTCTTTAGTACACATTTTACATTCATTTCTTATACCATATTTAGATGTTGGGTTGTTTCTCAATTCGTTTTGTTGGTTTTCTTGTTTAAAATTTTGCAATTTCTATTTCTGCAGTCCATTTTATAGGAAATAAATTTATAAATATAAATTCAAATATAATCTATCTAGTTTATATAGAAAGGCTAGACTAACTATTGTACACAATTATTACAATTATTACACAATTATCCAAGTTATGTCAACATCGCTTTTCACTAGCATTAAAAGTAAAATCAATAGTTTTAAAGGAATAATCCTTTTTGCAGCCTTTCTGGAAATACACTGTAAATTCATCTAAATTCATATTGATTGCTATTCTGTCTGTGTAAATTTTGAAAATCAATGCTGGAAAAAGAAAATAAAATAAAAAAATTACAATTCATTTTTATGGATCTTCTGTCTAATTCAAAATAAGATTGACTAAGATGAAATACACAGATATTATTGGGTTAACCTCTAGCAAAAAAACTTTCCATTATTATACTGTTATAGAATATATAGTGTTATTGAGTTATATACTGTTATATTTATTCTTTTATTGTTATTATTTGCTCTGACTTTTAAACATTTTCCTACTGTTTCTATTAGTTTTAATTCACAAACACCTTTGTTTTGTATTTAATTTTGTTTTTTTAATAATATTACTATATTTTATTTGAAAGAATATATATAAACGCTTTAATTATTGTTTAATAAGTATTCGGTTGGAGACTATCATCTAAGAGGGCCTAAGAGAGCCCTCGTGGTCCAGTGGTGCCGGGCGAGACATAGCGTCTAAGGCTCTTTATCACTGTCGACAAGGCGTGAGTTCGGTTCCCACTTGCCTCGGATCTCTTTCGTGAGAAAGTTGATCTTAAACGCCGGGCTCTCCACATGTGTGGTGACTTATGTCATTAAAGGCTTACTTGGCTCTGTTTTAGTACAGGGTAAGCTAGCCACACGCGAGTTCGTGTTAAAAGATGTGATCAATTGATTAGAAACACCAAATCCCTTACAAATAAAGATCCTTTGACCTTTTTTTACCTTTTTGAGTATAAGGTTATTATACATGGACATTATTTTTGTTGCTGTTAATGTTAATTCTTGTTGAATATCATTTAATAAACAATAATTATATATCAAATGACTAAGCGAGCCCGCGTAGCTCAGTGCTTACTGCACTGGTGTCTATGAACCTGCTGTTTGAGCAAATGCTCGCCTCAGGTCTTGGTGATCGAGACCATCGGCGGTAGCAAGTTTTAATACTGGGTTTTTCTTGTCAACAAGGCAGTGAAGGGCTCGGCGTCTCTGAACGTCAATGTAAAAGGAAGTTTGCTATAGAAGTAGGCCCGACTGATGTTGAAAAGACAAAACCTGTGTGATGGCACAGTGCAAAAAGTGAATTCGAGGTCAGGCACCCTGTAAAAACTGCAGTTAAATCGGGGCAACCTCAAATTAATTTTTTATTTTTATATAAAATGACTATGATAACCTTTTGCATTATGTGCTATAAATGTTAACCCTTGTTGTTGTAAGGCCCATTTACAAAATTCATCATTAGTAGCAAAAGCTTTATTATTACCTTCAAAATCTTGTATTTTAATCTACATTGGTATATGAACATAATTTTTATGTGAATATATTCCGTAGTCGTAAAATATATAATTTTCACTGCAGTCTCTAGGTTTTCCAAAACCCATAAAACATTGATGCTCTTCATTTTTATCATATTTTTCTTTACAAATATAACATTTAATTTGATGACAAACGTGAGGTTTTTTACATTACCCTTTTTGTCATAAAATAGTTTTACATTACAATATCAACATGTTTTTTACCTTTCACATTGTTTATCCAAATGATAATTAAAACAAGTTTGATTCCAAAATATTCTGTTACAATCCTTACAATCTCTCTAATCTTTTGTAGTTTCATTTCCACTCTTACAATTATTTTTTTATGCATAACATATGTTACATTTGTTTTAAATCTTCACAAACATGTTGATCTCTGTTTTGATAAGGTGTTTTACAATCATGACAATAGCTGGAACATTATTAAAGAGCAGCTACTTTATAACCATAATCAAAATAATTGTCTAAATGAAATAAATACAATTTATTTTCCTCTTTAGGTTTCTTAATAACACATTTAAATTCACCATCAATTAAATGTATTTTATTTATTTTAATACCTATTTTGTTTTTAATTTTTGTGAATAATTCTGGAGTCATTTCGTCTTTGGGTATTTGTAATCCTTAGTAATTTATTAATTATTCACAATTTGTTGCTGTTTATCTCCATTTAATCGTGTTTTCTTGATATTTCTATCGTTTATACCTTCGAAACCAAACTCTTTGGTATAAGTGAACTTTGTTAAATTTAAATATGTTAAACTAACAACTACTGATCTTATACTACAATTATTATCATCGATATTAAATTTACTAACACATTGTTTTTTTTAAATATCTTCATGTAAATCTATTATTTTTTTACGTCCCTTACTTTAAATATTATCAATCATTGTTACTTGAAGATCTAAATTATTTGTTGTTATATCTTTATGTGTGGCAATTCTACCCATAGCTTTTACTAATGATTCATCAGAATAAATTTCTTTTTTAGCTTCAAAACTTTAATTTTTATGGAACTAAGTGCCATCATTACCAGTACTTGAAATGCCTGTATGGATTTTGAAACTTTTTAAAAATCTTTTTCATGATGTTTTGATATAGATGTTAATACATTCACAATATTTTCTGTTTCAGTTTGTTTTGGTTTCCAATTATAAGTATTTTGAATAAAACGTAGATTTCTTATTTTAGTTTTTCGTTGTTTGATTAATTTACTATTACTAAAGTCATGATTAATTATCATTTGTTTCTTTAGTTGTTTAACTATTTCTACTTGTTCTATTCATGCAATCCAGTTAAGTTTTTTTAATTACAATTCTTTTTTGATTTTCTTTGTTTTTAAGTTTTTTCATTCATGCGTTTTTCAGCTGGTTCTGTAGTTTTTGAAATTGCCACATTACAAATTTCACATGTATTTATGAAATCCATTTTATAAGGAATTAATTTATAAGTAAAATTAAACGCGGTGCCAAGCCTTTTGCAGACCAAGGTGCGTTAGCTGTTAAATTTATGTAGAACTCTGTAAGGTTTTAGCTTTAACTTTTGTTTACTGTCGGTCTATTAAATATGAACACGTGAACTTTATTCATACAATGATTTTAAAGCAGTGTAAATTCAAGGTGAACAGGGCAATTACAGCAAATATTTAACAATAATAGAGGTTTTATACCTGATTTAAAAATCACGCAAAAATCCAGCCTAAAGTTACCCACCCATTACTACTATGGTCATAGCTTTTAAGTTATTAGCAAGTCAACATAGTAAAGGGGGTGGGACTATAGTAGTATAGGGTTACCGTGGCAGCAACGGATTTCTACTTGTTTTATTTGTATGGTTTTTTGAAATCCATGACAAATAGGCGGCATACATACAACTTCGCAGTTAATAGTATAGATTCAGTGGTAAACATAAAACGGGTAAGTGCAGGTATGGCAATGAGAATTGTAATACCTTGGGATGCAGTTAAGTATAGAGGCACTTGAATAATTTTATTAATGGTAATGACTAAAATATTAATAAGCTGGAATGAGGCTCTATGACACTATCTCCGCGTCCGGCAGTCTGTAGGCTTGAAATGTAAAGTTTGAAACAACCTTTCTTGAGAGTAAAAACAAAGCGATTAGTTTTTATTTTCTTCAATCCTCTCTGAATTAAACTTTGATAACTTTAATATCTAAAATATACTTTGAATTGTTTATATTTTAGTATCACTGCGGCATTTTGATCATTGTTAAATATTTTACTAAAATCTAATTGTTTTTTAAATATCAATTAATTTTATATTCAATAATATGTGAATTTCATATTACACCGAAGATTAGGAAATAAATAAATCGCTACAACAAATTAATTCTTCTGAAAGAATTGAAGAAAATAAATATAAATGTAATTTATGAATGGAATCCATACACTAATGTTATTGTTTTAATGAAGTTTGCAAACTCTACATCAAACTTGAATATTATTGAATGAGAATCTAGACTCATAACATAAACAAAAACATTGAATCTCATGCATCAACATGCCAATGAAAATTGATGACTTATTTCATGCGTCGGCATTCCGTATTCATTTTTGCTTATACAAAACCTAGAATAATTAAATACTTCGTCAATGTCCGCATGGCAGATAAGTGACATCAGAAAATACTTTTAATTATTTCCTGAACTACGGAGTTAAAACATACCTTATTTACATTGTACACTGCTGCCTATGTAATGTAATGTAACGAGCTTTATTGTCAAGTATGTCAGCGACAAGCACTAATTTCCACAAACAGCCTATGAGTATGTGCATACGTACAAATAGTAATGTATAAGTTTGTTGGTAATTATCAACAAAAATGTTTGCAAACAGCACAGTTTAACTTAAACTAAGACATTTGTTTTGCAGCCATTAAAAGTTTACTCTTGCTGGCAATGAGTTTAGTTAATGCAACTCTAAGAATGTAAATGCGTACGATCAGAAGACCAAAATCAAATATTATCCTGCGAATCCTAACAAAAGTGCTTGTGCCTAATAAATAACAAAAATCATACAAACTACTTTTAAATACAGTTGTTACATTTTTTGTTATTGCATCTATATTTTATTTTAATCTGATTCCATTTTTAGAGCATTATCTCTTCATTCTCATTCTTATAAGTATCAACTAAAATGGTTTTTTTAGAAGCTGAGCTTTAGCTCATATGCATCTAAAGATGAGCTATAGTAAAAGATACGGCAAAACACGTTATCTACCACGTAACCGCCGTATGCTAATCTAGGCAATTCTGCTGGAGCATTTAAGACTTAAGACCTATCATCGTTGAATTTAGAGCAGAATTTAAAATTCCCGCATTAAAATTTTTAACTTGCCTCCGCCTTAGCTCCTACTATCGTTCATCTCTGATAAGCATTTATTAAAATGGTTTCGTCCGACCGTCTGTCTGTCGGTCCGTCTGTCTGTAGGTCGTGCGCTACAGATCAGTTTTGTCCTGATCTTCTTTGAATAACTTTTAATCGCTTATAAAAGCGCCCGCAAAGTGCTGTATAGATTTTGGGCAACATCGCATGAATAGGTTTTGCACAGTTAGCAGTTATTTGGAGTAACTTTCAACATTTTTTAATGCTAAGCTTTATTGTGTGTGCTTGTCTTGTCCCACCTCTTTGTTGTACGCTACAGGTCGACTTTCAGAACCAAATTTAGTGAAATAAAATTTATTCGACTCTAAATGCGATGTACATGTGCTGTATGGTTTTTAGTTACGATTGGTCAAGTTGATCTTCTGTAGTTATCACTAAAACGGAACAAGAATCTGAATTATTCGTTTTCTGTGGTGTTGGAGGCAGCCAACTAAGGCAATTTGCCTGGCAATATAAGGTATGATTTAAGCTGATGAAATGCAATATTAAAAGATGCTGAGACTGACAACGATTGCTTATGACTGAATTATCTGGGTACCCAGGATTTGACGCTAATAAAGCGAGTGCTAAAAAACAACAAATGAAGTGTACGAAGTAAGACTCGTTGACTTAATTAAGTTTGAATCTTATCGGTGTATGAAACAAATCCAAATAACGACGATAAACTGCAATGCCTTGAAAATTAAAGACGACAAAAATATTAAATCAAAAATATTGGCTTTTAAAAACATATGGTTTTTAAACTAAAAGAAATGATTGATTTTTGACAAAGATGCTACTACGAATGTAAACCTTTCTGTTAATCTTCTGAGGCAGTTAGGTCTTTAAATGATGAATTTTTAGTCACAGGCGAATTGATGACGCAAAGATGGTGAGTTGAGGCGGTCAAACTAACAATGATTCACTTAAAAATGCAGGATTACAAAAGTTTCCTACATACATTGATTAACACAAAGAACAATGAATAAATAACTTCAAACCCGTAAATTACATTAAAAACACTCGATTGGGTCGTGACAACCACGACTCAACTCAGAAATATTGAATATTACACACAATAAATTTTAGTAATTACATTTACATGATGTATGTTACATTTATATGATTAAAGTAAAACTTAAAACTAAACCTTCTTGACATAAAAAACACTTTCTAGCTTAGAAGTGAAAAAGTCTTCGAACCTTCTTAATAATTTTAACATGTTGAACTTATCAGTAAAATATCAACTAAACTTGAATATTAATGAGACATAGAGGTCTGACTACGAACTAATTTTAGGTTGAACTAAAACTACTAACTAATATGAATTAACTTACAGCTGTAACTGTAAACTAGACTATATTAGAATAAAAAAGCTAAACTGGCTAAAACTGGAACTGACCGAACTCCAGTTATCAACTGATTTGTAGGTTCCTACAAATAAATTAGGTTGAACGAACTAAAAACTAGTCATTACGCACTAATATTAGTTTTCTAATGAATCTTTGACACACGAAAAGTACTAATTACTAACAATGGAATGACGCAACATGACCGATCCAGAATTTGGACGGACCTATTTCAAAAAATTGGGCTACTTTTAAAAAGCATAGATCCAAAGTAACTCGTTTGCATTTTGCGTCGTTTGCCTAGAATTGCGCGGCAAGGTTTAAAATAATTCAAATTTTAAAACTTTGCCGCGCTGTAGATTCTACAGTTTTTACCGATTTTAAAAAAATTTGGTTTTTTCTGATTCTGAGACCTTTGTCTAGAACGTTATTTCAGGATTTTTAAAAATCCAAAAATTGTATATTTTTTGATAAAAATTTAGGAAACTTATATTTTGGAGGCCCGTTTTTTTAAACCAATTCTTCGAAAAAAAATGAAATTTTAGAATTTTTTTAGAAAAATTCTAAATCGGTCATGTCGCGTCATTCTC
Source organism: Dicyrtomina minuta (assembly GCA_949802685.1). Lineage (NCBI taxonomy): Eukaryota > Metazoa > Arthropoda > Collembola > Symphypleona > Dicyrtomidae > Dicyrtomina > Dicyrtomina minuta. The sequence goes on along the minus strand of OX461812.1, from coordinate 16,474,456 downwards.
TTTTAAGTATTATTTGAAAAATTGCAGAAAACATGACACGGGCTACATGATTATAAAATTTCAAATTATGTAGCACAACGAACACTAAACTGTATTTTGGAGTGAATGTTAAGTTCTTCTGGACCCCACTGAATGTTGGTTTTAAAAAAGCAGTGATCAGGTTGTAGAGACGGCGATGACAAGTATTACTAGATACCTAGGCTACCTTTTACATAGCAACATGTGTGCCCAAAAACCACGTTTTCATGCTTTTTTTAAGTACATAGTTATAGCTTGTTCGCAATCAGCAATTATATTGACTACGAATAAAATCAATGTTTCAAGATAAAAAAATCCGGCGCTTGGCGTCGGATTTGTCTACTGTAAGCCCGAAGTAGATACTGAGCTTTCAGCGTACCGTAATGATCCAAATAGATCCCGGGGGGATATACGTGAAACTTTGTCCTTGACCCGGGATCTAATAGAGACCCGGGATCTATTGGAGACCCCCGAAATCCATAAGTTACCCCCCGGGATCTATTTTAAACTTTGTCCGAGACCCGGGATCTATTGGAGACCCGGGATCTATTTGGATCATTACGGTATATTAGATTTAATAAATGTGTATTTCCTTATTGTAGCAACGATCGAAAATAATCTAGTAGATATTGGGATTTTATGATCAGCGACAGCTATTTTTTGATTGACATTTTGCAACTTTTTCTCAAAAACATTTTCAGGAATGATTTAGACGACGTCATTCATAGACTATCCCAATAAAATCGTGATATGAGAGACGATTTTTGTAAGCCATCGAAATAAGAGAAGCATAATACGAGCGGTCTTATTTACGAAACATCCAAATAATATATGTATCATATATATCATTTATGTACTATCCCAATGTTAAAATAGTAATTTTCGTAACGTCATTGACAGACCATTCCTACAAGAGAATATAAATTTGGGTGACGGCATTGTTAGAACATGCCTATGCCAGGCATTCGCTCTTGCTCCCTACTTTTCTTTATCGTAGTTAAGATTAGCTGCGTTTATATTAAAAGTGTTGGATTTACATGTACCTAGCTGTAGTTTAGTAAAAAGCATGCCAAAAAAGAAACGTAGTTTCACCTTCCGTGTCTATACACATGCATGTCCGCTTATGTATATTTCATCCGGTTTCGTTCGTACCTTTTCAATGTGTTTTGACATTGGTGTATTGTGCATTCAATAATTATTTATAGAAAATGAATTGCTGTGGTCAATCTCATAAACAATAAGGCACTTTGCATCAGCATTTGTGGTCGTTTATTATGTTGTATTCTTTATATGCGCGTTTTGAAATTGGTCCATTCAACAGTTATGTTAAGAAAACTGATTGGTTTGATTCCATTCAATTCAATTCAATTTTATTCAGGTGCATCATAATAACATTGCTGTTCTTTTAACCCCAAAAATATTATAACACTTTGTCCATACATTTGATGTCGTTAATTAAATTGTGTCCTTTATATGGGTTTTGACATGGGTCCATTCAACAGTTATTTTGAGAAAACTGGTTACTTCGACCAACCCCAATAGCAATATGGAATTTTGCCTATGCATTCGTGGGCGGTTAAAAATTGTACCCATTGAGAGCAATGATTTGGGTGGCGGATCATTTATGGGACCTGCATTAAAAGAGTGAAGATTTTGGCGACGTTATTCATGGACCATCCCAATAAAACAATAACGCAATAATTTTTACTGAGTGGATACTCTGGATTTTTTAAATACATTTTTTCTCCCCAACCCCTTCCCCATTATCGTGTGTGTGTTTGGTATGTAATGCAAACTACGTGTCACGGACTTACCTATTTGTGTTATAGATATTCAGGGATCGTCTATAATGACGTTATATAAATATCATAGTTTTCAGGACTCATTTTCAATTTAAAAATTTTTTCCAACCTTTTTTTTAACTGCTTGCCACGTACATTCGTATATGGCATAAAGGGATTTGGCAGTTTAATAAAGGTATGCAGCAGTTTTAGAGCGTGGCAGTATTTTACTGTCCGAATATAGCTGCATTCGTTTAGGGTGGTTGGCAGTATAGGCAGTATAGGCAGTTTAAGCAAAAAAATAAATTTGAGACTGTTGTCTGCTGTTTTACATACTTCTTAGATTATAATTGCATTCAAGTTTCTTATATTCATATTCATAGCGAGGATGATGCTATTCTTTCATCATGTTTCTTGGCATTTATCCTTTGTCAAGTTAAGCAAGAGCCAACGATAACATGGCTTCAGAAGATAATAGTGGTAAAGTTCGGAAAAGTAAACTAAAGTGAAGATTAATTAAAGAATTTATAAATAGTGAAGAGGCTCAACTTTTTATTGGGATTGACCACTGGAAGAAAAAAGTCCAAAGTTGATTGAGTTTTCACTTGCTGCGAAAGTAGTTATAATCAACGTTCCATTACCCAAGCGTGTGAGACCAAAACAAGCCCTTCGACGACCCCTAATTAGGCAATGAGGTTACTTTATGTATTAAACTATTAATTTCATTTTAACTATTAATTATTTAATTAATACTACCATTAGATTGTTTCAAAATTGAGTGCAAAAAAGATTAAATAGCAGTTTTCTATTCCATACTGCCAGGCACCCTATTTCTCATTATACTGCCCCATACCTGATTTAAACTGCCAGATCTCTTGCAGCCATTCGTATATGGCTTATTGATAGTAGGGGAGGCTCAATAAATGACGTAATTTTTTAGTCATGCAATTCTCAAAAATATTCCAGATTTTTTTTAATACATGCCACGTACTTCCATATATGGCTTATTGATGGTTGGGGAGCCTCCATAAATGACGTCATTTGTGAATTGTACAATTTATAAAAAATTCTCAGCTATATTTAACTACATGCCACGCACATTCGTATATGGCTTATTGCATGGTTGGGGAGATTCCATAAAACTTATATCATCTTTTAGCGTAACATAAATTGTATTACGCCTTTGTTTAAGCTCAGCATCTACTTTGGGCCCGCCCCCAGTTGACAAATCCGGCGAAAAGCGCCGTATTTGTTTTCAGTATTTAAGAAATGGAATCAAAAAATTCAATTTTGTATCCCTTTCTATGAGTTTACTAGAGCTTACGATGAACCCTGCAATCCTTTCTCATTACACCTGGGGAGAGACCAACTCCAACTTTCTATATATCGAGGCAGGTATTAGTTCAGATATTAGGTTGACGTAAATCCTTTACAAAGGATTTTGCTAGTATGCATGCAGGGATCGTCCATAAATGACGTCATACAAATTTTACTATTTTAGAGATTCATATGCTATTAGTTCCAAAACTAAGTAAACATGTACCCCTAACAATGAGTTTTACAAGCGTACGTACGGGAATCGTCCATAAATGGCGTCATTTAAATTTAACTATTTTAGGGATCCCGCCTGTCATTAGTTTCAAAAGTAGGTAAAGGGGTACCTATATTATGCAATGCTTCCAGTATTCATACTGGGATATTCTATGACGTCATCTACAGATCACTGTTTTAAGAATCCGCTCCGCATTTGTTCCAAAATTAGGTAAACAGATACTTTGAACGCTGAATGTTACAATAATACATGCACGGATCGTTCTTAATTGACGTTATCCAAGTGTTATTATTTTATTATTCCCCCTGTTACTTGTTACGACTTAGAAATCAAAATTTCAAGTAGGAGAAGTTAAAGTGGAGTTAGGAGCTGTCGTAGTTTAAGCGTTGCAACAATAGTGTTCTACTTCTTTATTAAAGCAATTATTCGCGGTAAGCTCAGCATCTACTTCGGGCCCCTGGTCGACAAATCGGGCGGGAAGCGCCGGATTTTTTTAAATACTTCATATTATATGTACTATTTCATAAAAAATGACCACTTATACAGTCAACCAGGGTTGGAAGATGATTTAGTACTGATATAATGATATAGTACTTTTGAATGTTTGAAAATATCCGGTCGGGTTCATTATTTTGACAACTTTAAGATTGGAATGTTTGAACTAACTCTTTTGAATCAGTGACTTTGGAGAGGTATTTCTGGTTTGTCCAACGGTTGAAATCGCCAAGCAGAATAAATCCCGGATATGCATACTTACTTTTCAATTTATCGTAAATATCTAATATTGCTGCCAAAAGATTGTTTTGAATTAATTTAGTAGGTCCAGGAGGTGTATAGACATTGATTAGAACGATCACAGATATATTTCTTGGCATGTTATTTGGACGCAGGATAACACAGGTAATTTCAAAATTTGACGAGTTGTGATGTAGGACATTTTTAAACTGGATAGAGGTAATTCCATTCCTAATGTAAACCACACAACCACCTCTTTTTTTTATTTGAATACATGAATATTAACATCAAAAGTATTCAAAAACATTAAATATGGGGCAGTTTGTGAGCAATAATTAGCATAACTGCCAGAACACCTACTGGGAGAAACTGCTTTTAAACTGTCAAAAAGAATTATGTCTATATATATACATGTATTCGTAAGCGTTCTCATGAATATGCATGAGCTGAAGTACTACGTAAGCTTAGTCGCATTTCCTTAACAAATATTATTCAATAAAATGCTAAACTTGTAGTATTCATTATGTAATAAAAATTAGGAAAAGATGCATTTTAGTTCTTCAGTTAGTAATTATGAATGCATATTTTTCGGAATGCCATTAGTATATAAATTTTCAGGAGAGAAACACTCGTCGAAAAATAGATACACTCGTTTCCTTGACTGAAGTGATATTGATATTGGGAAGAAAATGTCCTCGGTATGCTTTGGGAGGAAAATGTCCGAGGGGGATGTTCGGGCGGAAAATGTGCTACAACCCTGTTTTTACTGTCCAACCCTATCACCATATTTTGAACCAACTACGAAACTACAATCTATCCATTACTATTCTGTACGCAGTAACAACTTATTCATAATTATATTTCATTTCAACACTTTTTTTTTCAAGTGCCTTTCAAAAGAAAACAAAAAAATCCACTCCACCAACACTTTTTCTACCTCTTTCTCTCAAATAACTTAATTTATTTAAAACTATGGTCGCACACACAATTTTATGTCTTAGCGGCACGGACGGAAGCCTGTAGAAGTGTTGCTATACAGTGGTCAGCACATGAGTAGCGAGGGTACGATTAGGCTCCAAACCCGTGGGCTGGGAAAGATTTGTGCTGGCACGAATTCTTCGTGTACAACAATGTATGTTGCATGTTTATATGTATGTATGTTTTTATGTATGTACGAACGTGTTTGTATATATGTATGTATGTTTATGCGTATGTCCGTATGTATGTTTTTACCCACGTATGTATGTATATACCCACGTATGCATGTATGTACACATGTATGTATGCATGTTCGTTTGCACGTATGTACGTTTGTATGTATGTATGTAATTTTGCATGCATTTACGTTTGTATGTATTTATGTTTTCGTGTATGTGTGTATGTATGTATAGTATATAAAAAGAGGGACAGACAGACAGACGGACGGACAAAACCATTTCATTAGATGCTGCTAAAGCTCAGCTTTTATAAAATGTGATCTGTGAAGCATGCTCAACAGAAGGATAGACAGGCGCCACAATGAATTTGCAAGCCAAATTACATTACTTTTAATGAAATTTCTTTGGATATTAAAATGTTTTACAGAGGTTCAACTAATATTTTAAAAAATTTATTAATGATTGTTAAGTCTGCTCGCAAAATATTGTGTAATTCGAAAAACCTGTTTCCCGCCGCCATTTTTTGGAAAATAAATAAATTAGTATTGCGTAAACGGAGAAATATAGATTTTTCAAATAAAATGTTTCAAGCCAGTTTTTATATCGTACCAGTGACACATTACCATACAATGGTGACGATATCCAGAGCTTGTCCATCCAACAGCTACGCAAGCCAGTCCATTGTCTATCATGCCCACGTCTTGCCCATCCCGCAATAGCGCAATGGACAGCGGAGATTGTGACCGGAAGTATTTGTCTTAGACCAAACTGCATAGCACTACTACCATCATGCGAAGCCTTTGCAAGCCTATCCGCCTCCTAATTACTCCTGAACCCTGAGTGAGCAGTGACCCACACCAACTCAACCTCGCAACCCCTGTCAACAAGTCTAATAAGGTGCGAGTGGCAGTCCCCTACAACACCAGATACAGTATAAGGCCTAGATAGCGCACGCAAAGAACTCTGACTATCACTGAAGACTATAACAGGGAGATCCTAGAGTTCATTCTCCAGCAACCAATGAGCCACCAGAGAAATTCCAAAGATCTCACACTAAAAAACAGAGGCAGCACCTAAATACACGGATAAAGCCAGAAGGGTGGATATCACACCGCGGCTTCTATCCTCAATAAGAACCCCACAACCAGCATTATCACCCTCATGTGAGCCGTCTGTGTAAAAAACTACACCACCACCCCCAAGGGACAAGCCCCTTACCCAATCAGCACGTGACACAATTGCCACAGTGAACCTTCGAAATTCCAGGTTCACAAAAGCCCTAATCGACAGCATCCTGAGCATTGGGACACATGTGCCCCATCTCTCGCAGATAGCCGTATGACTACCCGGACCACCAAAAAACGGAATAACCGTCCACAACTACCTTGTTTTCAGCCTATGCATAGATCTAATGGCCACCGCCTCTAGACAGATTTTTAAAGGTGTGAGACCGATTAGACATTCCATGGCCGCTCTTGGCGTTGAACTAGGACAACCAGTAATCATAAGACACGCCCGGTGCTGTGCCCTGTTCAACATTCACACATACGATCTTTTTTCAAGTGCCGGGGACCATACGACAATCGCATATTCGAACACAGGTCGAACAAGCGATGTGTAGGACCACTTAGCTACACTTGGAGCGAGCCCTCATTTTCTCCCTACCATGCGTTTGAACCTGGCCAAAGTCACCTGCCCTCTGCTCAGAACTGATTTCAGTTGGGGCATCCACGTCAGATGCTTGTCCAGGACAACACCTAGGTAGGTAACACTACGCCGGACTTCCAGACACACCCCTTATACCTAATGGCAGAGGGACAGAGTCTGGTGTTCCTCGTGAACAAAACCATCCACGTTTTCTCGAAATCTAATCCAACTTCCACACACCAGTCACTGATGATGTCAAGACCACCAGTGATCTGATGTGTGAGTCTACTAAGCACTTTGCCGCCTTGAAGCAACCAAGTATCATCAGCATACCATTGCGACATTGTAGACGACGCTCTCTGCCAAAACCCAGTCAACAGATCATTCATTACAAGATTCCACAGGAGGGGAAAAATTACCCGACCCTGCAGACATCCTCTTTTAACATCTCGATGTCTTGAACTACCATTGACCTTAGACACAGCTCGTCTATGTCTAAGACCAAAGTCAATCCATTTACTAAGCCAAGAGCAAACACGAAACCTATTCAGTGCTGAAACAATAGCACTGAACATAAAATTATTAAAGGCCCCCTCAATGTCAGCAAAGGCTCCAAGGACAATCTGTCCGGACTATAGAGCCCTCTTCACATATGCAACCATCCTGTGTATAGCCGCATCAGTAAAAGGTCCCCTTAAGTACGAGAACTAAAGATTAGCCTTGAGCCTACTCTCAAGCTCTGGTGTCCTAATGTGCCCATTCAGTAACCTTTCAAGGACCTTTTCAAGGACCTTTTCAAGGACCTTTTCAAGGACCTTTTCAAGGACCTTTTCAAGGACCCGGACATAACCATGTCATTATATGCAGCTAAAACTAATTAGATTGTGCCAAAAAAACAGCACATATCTATTGCATTTGTGATTGTTTAGAAGTTGTTAGAATATTGTTAGTTTAAAATTGCGACTTGTAGCGTGAACCAATGAAAACAGGGACAGACGAAGACACACAGACGGACAGACATAACAATTTTATTAAATGCAGCTAAAACTAAATAGATTGTGCCCAAAAACTAAACAGCACATCTCCATCGCATTTGTGATTGTTTAGAAGTTGTTTGATTATTTTTAGTTTAAAATTGCGGCTTGAAACGTGAACAATGAACAGATGGACAGACGGACAGACACACAGACAGACGGACATAACCATTTCATTAGATGCAGCTAAAGCTCAGGATCTAATAAAGCTCATCATCTAAAAACACGAAAGCGAAAGAAACGATATCCTTAAAACAGACATGATTGACAAATATGTAATTGTGATAATTACTTGTAATTGACAATGCTAAAATGTTGGAATAAAGGTACCAAATACATGTGCTAATATATAGTGTGAAATAGCGTAACGGCGGAGGTCAGAGAGAGACGGTGATGCTGGGGTGAGTGTAGAGATGTATGATGGTAGGCGGCAATACAGCTGGACTCGCAATGGCTGCAGTGGAAATACTTGGATTAGAGAGTTAACTAACTAAATAAGCTTTGGGAAATGCACAGTTGCAGAATACCTTTAATGATTATGATTGGGCTTTAATATTGTATTGTAGTCTGTCGTTGTAAGTGAGTAAGCAACATCGAGAATGTCTAAGTAATGACAGGGATTTTACTGCGGTCAACTGAATCCGAGTCAGGAGAAGGCCAACTGAAATACTTTACCTGGGGGTTCTCTCGTATTTCAGGACCGGCCTGGCGTGATTAGTTATATGCACGACTCAAGGTAGGGAATTATAAGACATATATGGCGAGCACTCTGCTTTGCAAATATGAACCCGTGGGTGGGGAGGGCGGATGCGTTTTCCCAACAAATGACTAAGGCTAAAATATGACACTAAATTAATTAAAAATACTTAAATATAAATTATATATTTTATATGAAAATATCAGCTTGTCTCCCAAGATGCAATCACACACAAAACTATAAAATGTAGGTTACGTTTTAAGGGTCTTATACAGCCTTATATTTATTTAACAATAATATTACTTTTACTGCGTTTGTGACGCCAAATAAAAATGGTCCGTGACCGAAATGAAAAGTAATGTAACAATTATTTTACTTACCTCGTAGGTTCATTTGAGAGCCCGACGGATGCTTTTCTAGACTTTACGTAGAACGTCTCTCTGGGTCAACATGTGTTTCCTAAACAATTTGCTCGTAGCGACAAATATGTTCTCTCGTAGGGTCAGTAGGGCCAGCGTTTGATTCTTTATACTATTTGCTCGTAGCGACAAATATCAATTTCCCTCATGGAACGTCCTAGTCCGCGTGGGCACCTGAGAGTTTGCTCGTAGCAACAAATTCTGCACTTGGTACGGTCGAGTTGAGGAGTACCTCTCTTCTCGCCCAAGTCCAACTAACTGGTTTGGTCATGGTTCCTAAGGATAGAAGATCCTTACGTCCCATGCAGCATTCCTAATCTCGTCACCACAGTGTGGAGTATTACATTCCCTGTAACTCTACTTACTTACTACATCGAAAGGGGACGATGCCTTTTACGGCATACGTATGTACGCTCCACGTCTTTTAGTGCGAGAAACTAACTACTTAATATTTATAAGATCTACTTTTGCCTGAAGGGCTTATGGGGAAATATCCGTCTGTCTCCATTCTCAACTCACGATTTACATTTTACATAATACAATATTTTATATTTATAAATTATACAATTTTATATATTTTCTTGGTAGTATTAACTGTTAATAAATACAGGGGACATGAAATTGACAGTTGGCGGCATCGTGACTGGTCTAGTACATATTAAGGCTTTTCATGACACAACAACAATAATAGAAATTTAAGTATCTAATGAACCAGTCTGCAAGCCTTTACTACTGACATCTTAAATAAAAGGTAATAAGGTGCTTGTTAACATATATAAAAAGCACAGAAATTAATTCTTTGCGTTATGTTACAATAAGTAGAAGGTAGTATGCACGTTAAGACTGTTAAGACGGTACAACAAAAATATTGTAAATAGACATAACTGATAAACCCGTTTGCGAGCATCAACGAGCGACATATTAACTGAATGCTAATTAAGTGCTTATTAACATATATAAGAATCTCAAAAATCGAATCACAGTTTTAAGTAATTTAAAGATTTAAAGAATAAGTAGTAGGTAGGACGTAGTATGTACGCTAAGGCTATTTGGGCGGCACAACAACAATTTTGCAAATGGACATAACTGATGAACCCGTCTGCAAGCATCAACGAGCGACATATTACCTGAATGCTAATTAAGTGCTTATTAACATTTATAAGAATCTCAAAAATCGAATCGCAGTTTTAAGTAATTTAAAGATTTAAAGAATAAGTAGTAGGTAGGACGTAGTATGTACGCTAAGGCTATTTGGGCGGCACAACAAAAATTTTTGAAATGGACTTAACTATTGAACCCGTCTGCGAGCTTCAGCTTTAGATAGAAGAATAGATGCTTGCTTAGCATCTAAAAGAGCGTAAAGCTGAAATGCGCTGTAAGCTCAGGATCTACTTCGGGCCCCCGGATTTTTAAACTTCTAGTTCAGTTCAAGTTCCTAAATAATGGAGATGATGGGCACGGGGATCATCATTAGTCGCGTAGTTGTAAAATTGTGCGCGTAATTGTGTAATATTGTGTACTTAATGCACATACTTCTTACATATATATTTTTAAATATACTTTTTAGATGCTGAGCTTTAGCTGCATCTAATGAAATGGTTTTGTCCGTCCGTCTGTGTGTCTATCTGTCTGTCCTCTTTTCATTGTTGTACGCTACAGGTCGTAATTTTAAATCAATTATAATAAAAAAAATTTCTAAATCACGTCAATGCGATGTAGATGTGCTGTATAGTTTTTGGGTATCATCTATACAGTATGTTATTTGCAATTAGCAGTTAAATGGACTAACTCTCAAATTTTTTTACACTTCATTTTATTCACAGAGAAAAACCTAGTCTCAGCTCCCATAAGGTTACATTGACGTGCATACCTACCTACAAAAAAATCTACATGGACTGTCGTGTGTTTAAACACACCACGTACAATCTATGGCTACAACAACTACAGACTGCAACAAACCACAGTATTATTACATGTGACATTCACGAAGGAATGAATGGTGGTGGCGAGGTTTACGAATTCTTGTCTTTCAGTTGTCATTTGACGTCGTCGTGAAGTCCGCTGTCGTGCATTTCATTATTATCTCGTAAATTGGTTGTCATTACCGTCAGTCGGTTCATCATTTTATTGTAATTTATCGGTCATGGTCGTCGTGTGGTCCATCTTATGGACGTCATGCAGTTCATTATTATAGTTTGCAGTTCAGTAATAAATACTAAAGTGCAGTTTATTATTATGTATATTGTAAATTATTGGTCATTTTTAGATGCTGAGCTTTAGCTGCATCTAATGAAATGGTCATGTCCGGATGTCCGTCCATCTGTCTGTCTGTATGTTGGTCCGTCGCTACAGTCCTTCAAATATCATAGTTTTAGGTACCCCTCTTTACAACTTTACATTTTTTTACTCTCAATTTCGGTCACTTATAAAAACCGACAAAATGTCTGTTTCTCCTATCGCCAGTTAGTCCAACGCTGGACGTTGCATTTCTATACATGTTAAACTAAACAACTTTTAAACACTTGCAAATGCTAGGGACGTGTGTTGTATTTTTTAAACTGAGATCGCACTAATCATTCTTTCACAATTAGTAATTGAATGAAACAAATCCGAAATTTTTCTTTATACATTGTGAGGGATCGTCCGCTAATGACGTCTTTAAAAAATATAATTTTAGGTACTCCCCCCCCCCTTTAATTATTTAACCATTTTTAGATGCTGAGCATATAATGACGTCCTTCAGTGTTATAGACATTTCGGAAGCATCCATAATGACGTCCTTCAAATATTATAGTTTTTAAACCCCCAGTCCCAACATTACATTTTTTTCCATCGTATCTTGACTTGTCACGGACTTAAATATATGTGCTACAGATATTCAGGGATCGTCCATAATGACGTTCTTCAAATAGTATCGTTTTCAGTACCCCTAGTCTTAACATTAATAATTTTTCCAACTTATTTTAACTACATGTCACGGACTTTCCTATAATTATGTTATATATATTCAGGGATCGTCCATAATGACGTTCTTCAAATATTATAGTTTTTGGGACCCCCATTTTGAACTTCTCAATTTTTTCCAACATTTTCTTTAACTGCTTGCCACGTACATTTGTATATGGCTTATTGATAGTAGGGGAGGCTCTACAAATGACGTCATTTGTAAATAATGTAATTCTCAAAAATATTTACGCGTTTTTTAACAACATGCCACGTACTTCCATATATGACCTAATTATAATAAGGAAGCGTCCATAAACGACGTCATTTGTGAATGGTGCAATTTATAAAAAAATTTCAGCTATATTTAACTACATGCTATACACATTGGTATATGTCCTATTGATTGTAGGGGAGCTTCCATAAATCCTATATCATCTTTCAGCGTAACATAAATTGTCTTGCGTCTTTGTTGAAGCTCAGCATCTACTTCGGGCCCGCCCACGGTCGACAAATCCGGCGCGAAGCGCCGGATTTTTGTATTTCTTATTTGTGCCAATTTTTAGTTTTTGATTAATTTCAATCAGAACTTGCAATTAGTGCACTGAAATTCCAAATTGTTATTGTTATTGTGAAATTTCGAGAATCACAATAACAATTTGATATTGTTATTGTAATCACAATTACAATATCAAATTGTTATTGTAATTTTTTGTATTAAAATAACAATATAATTACAATTTGTTATTTTAGAAAGTAATCGATAGCAGACTGTAGGAAAAAACGAGTCTAAAAACTAAAGCAGGCTTACTGCTTAGTATATTTGAATTATTATACTATTTTACCGTACTTAACGGAAGGACTCTATCCGATTATCCTGCATCATTTACATATTTATCCACGCAAGGAAAAAGCTGCATTGATTTATTTTTGTCAAATGTAACTGGTTTAAAATACATAAATGATTTAAATGTGTTGTCTGTGATAGAATCAGGTCATCTTCCTGTACACGTCACCCTAGCATTGGAGAATCCTAATCCTACTTCAAAACACCTGTACGTAAAGAAAATGAAATGGAAACCAGAGCGTAGAAAGATATTTGTTGATTTCCTTGACTCTAACCCTCCAGTGTTCACAGATAATATAACTGAGTATTATGAAAGAGTTTGCAACTCTATTTACTGTGCTGCAGACGTTGCTGGTATGTACGTAAATTCTAATAGGACCCCAAGCCATAATAAACCTTGGTTTGATTCAGAGTGTCGTGAAAAGCGTAGAAATGTGCTAAATATTTTAAAACTAGCTAGACGAACGTACAGTAGGCCCGATTTAAACCACTATCACGCTGCAAAGAAATTATACTTAAGCATGCTAAAAATGAAAAAACGCAGCTATTGGGTTACGGTTCAGAACAGTTTTGCAAACACAAAATCTAGCTCAGAATTTTGGAGTTGCTATAGGCAGTTTCAAAAACGTACAAATATTCCTAACCCTATTTCAACACATGAGTGGGTGCAATTTTATTCAAGTACAATGCCAGAAAAGATTCCTAGCCCGCTTGCTGTTTTTGGGACGGTAGTTGACTCACTTGACGAACCTATTAGTTTAGACGAGTTGGTAGAGGCAATTAGTAACTTAAAACCAAACAAAGCACCAGGTCCAGATCTTATCTCTAACTCTTTTCTTAAATCTCTTCCAAATAACATTTTGACAGATATAGTGCAGTTTTTCAACTTAATTTTAGAAAACGGAAACGCTCCCTTATTGTGGTCGGAAACATAAATTGTGCTTATATTTAAAAAAGGGGATCCCCTCAACCCGCTGAACTATCGAGGAATAGCCCTGATAAACACTTTTACGAAACTTTTCACCTCTATTATTTACAAACGGTTATACAACTGGAGTGAGGAAAATAATATTATCCTGGAGTCACAGGCAGGGTTTAGAGAGGGACGAGGGTGCCTAGACCAAATTTTTTGCTTAACCAGCATTATTCAGTCAAAACTACGAACTAAGGGAGGCAAGCTGTTTGCCCTTTTTGTCGACTTTAAACGAGCTTTTGACAGTATAAGTCACGAAAAACTCTGGATTAAACTGGACAGGTTAGGGGTCAGTGCCAAACTTATTAACGTGATTCGTTCCATCTACAACTGCAGCACATTAAGAGTTAAGACAGATTCAGGGGTCACAAAAAATTTTGACATTACCATGGGTGTACTCCAAGGCGAGATTCTTAGCCCGCTACTTTTCTCGTTGTATATCAGTGACATTGACACTTTTATGAGAGAAAATGACAGTCATCCGGTTAGTCTAGGGGGCATTAACAAAATTGATTTATTAATGCTTGCTGACGATAATGTTACCTTAGCAGAAAGCAAACTTTCCTTGCAGCACAAAATTAATATTTTGGCTGAATATTGTCAACTGTATAACTTAGAAATTAACCTATTAAAAACTAAAATAATTATTTTCAGAAAAGCTGGCCCTCTTTGTAACACATGGAAATGGTATCTAAATAATAATCCTATTCAAATTGTTGACTCTTATACCTACCTAGGGATTCAATTTTGTTCGTCAGGGGTCTTCTATCGTGCAGCACACCAAATGGTTAGCAAAGGATGCTCAGTAAATGGAGCTATCATAGGCACGTTTTCAAATGCTAAAATAAAATCATGGGATGCTAAAATAAAGCTTTTCGAATCAATATCAATCCCCTCGTTGATGTATGCTGCACCTATTTGGTCACTTCGTTATTTTGACGTTATTGAAGCAACGCAAACTAGGTTTTTCAAAAGTGTACTGTGGCTTCCAAAACGAACCCCCGGCTACTTAGTCAGATTAGAAACAGGTAGGGTCAAGTTGAAGTGTTACGCAATTTTAATCGCGCTTAAATTCTGGTTCCGAATCCTTCTTATGCCCCCCGAAAGGCTAACAAGAATCTGCTACGAGAGACTGGTTTCCATCTCAGTGCTTACGTCTGCCCATGAAAAATACAACTGGGCCTTACAAATCAAAAATATTCTTGATAATTTGGGATTCTCCTTTGTATGGAACAATCAGTGCCCCACTACCTTAGCCAATAATATACAAAATATTTACTGTGCTGCCGTAGAACAAAGTCACGCGGAAGATCGGATTGCAGTCGACGCTTCGTCGTACCACAATGTCTATAAGTATTTTAAACGTGAATTCAACCAAAGTAGTTACCTATCGTGGAATCTTTCTATTCAGTGTCTCAGACTATGTGCCCAGCTTCGTACTAACAGCATATATTTATCTTTTAATCAATTTAATATTAAGTTTAATGAGAATAGTGGGTGTCCCCACTGTGGACCTTCCTATAATGATACTATCTTTCACTTTGTTGTTGAATGTTGTAGATACAACTTATTTAGATTTAAGTACCTACGTAAATTTAATATTTCCTTTCCTCCTCAACTCGTTTCTACACAAGATGTCATACGACAGGATCTTGTGCATGGTAAACTTTGTAAAACACTGTTTGATATTTAATTATACTCAAAATATGTAATCAATATCACACTTATCGTATGGTCTACGTTAATCAAGTGAACTAATGTAATTCTATGAATGTTATGGGTAATCCCCGAAGAACATTGAATAAATTCGTATTCGTATTCGTATTATACTATTTTACCAATTTTTATTTTTCTAACTGATGCAT
This sequence comes from Dicyrtomina minuta, assembly GCA_949802685.1. NCBI lineage: Eukaryota > Metazoa > Arthropoda > Collembola > Symphypleona > Dicyrtomidae > Dicyrtomina > Dicyrtomina minuta. The sequence continues at coordinate 16,458,788 of OX461812.1, read as the reverse complement.
ACTTACGATGAGATTCGTATATTAGTGAAAGTTTCTGTCGGTCTTATTTTTACCAGTAAATAGGTAGGTACTATAGTATTAATAATTTCCAGATTGTCCAAAATGCATTAAAAATTGATGATGCTAGTATTATGAAAATTAAAAACTGAAGCAGAGGTTTTAAGAGCGTAGTTTTATAAACAAAAATATTTTACTTCCGCCAGATTTTTTTGTTAGTCCTGCAATTCAAAACAAATACAGAATGTATAGGAACTAGCACTAACTAGGAAGGAGTAAAGGCACTATATCCTGTTTTACTTTGTACTTTGTTCACCTCATGCTGGACTGGAATAATAAAATGACACAAAGAAATAGAACTAATAAAGATAGCAAAAGTTAATTGTAGGGGTATTACTGATAACAATTTGTCACCAATACAAGTAACAAGTATAATGATTGACAAACTGAAAACGACTGAAAATTTTGCAGTTTGCTTTTGAAAGTAATAACGACGATCCATTTTCCACTTTGAAAAGTAGGTAGGTTTAAAAGTCCTTTTGAGTAGTGTTTAATGCACCACGGGTCATGATTTTTTGACGTTATAACATAAATTCGAAACCCCTCCCCCTGGCTCGTTATTCACCATTTGGTTAATATTGCCTTTACCCCGCATATGCCATGACGGAATATGTAAATGGACCCTGACGCAGGCGCATTCTTGTGTTTTACAGTGATAAGTTAAGCCGACATCAGGGAGCTTTCAACGATTACGCTATGCAAAATTCGGTCATGACCTCTACCCCCCACCTAATATTTCTGCAATAGACCCCCTCCCACAAAATTTATAACGCTATTATTTGAAGCGCCTTACCTTAACTCATCGTCAGTAGAAAATATGAAACCAAATTGTGAATTGTTATTGTTATTGTTATTGTTAATGTGAATGGTTCTGAAATTGTGATTGTTATTGTGAAGTCCAAGCGTATAGTATTGTGATTGTAATTGTTAATACAACAATTTACAATAATTTACAATAATTTACAATACAATACTCTCACAATTTATGTGCACTACTTGCAATGCTGTAACGGCGACGGACAACGTAAGATGTTTTTAATAGTTTTTTAGTTTAATGTTAAATTATATATCAAAAGTGGTCTTTTAACTCCAACAAGCAAACAAACGGATGCAATTTCGGATGAGGAATGCCAGGCGTCCTGATTTAAGATTTAAGGTGTGCTGTCCTGATTTGGGCTACGATGTCCTGTTTCCTGCCTAGGTCCTAATCAGGACGCAAATTGTCCTGATTTAGACATGATCGTATGTTTGTATTAAAATAAGGCAATTCTGTAAAAAGTTAAAACTCAAGTCATTGTTGCGCACTCTATTCTCACATATAGAAGTTAAATATGCTTGTAAAGTGTTTTACTTCTATTTGCAAAACTAAATTTTGAGCTGTAATCGTGGCCTCCACATGTCGTGTTTAGATTTGAGTGTTTCTGGTTCGTATTCAGTAGCTAGAATAATTGCAGGTCAGAAATATCCGACTTTTTTTTGTCAGTTTGCGCATTTGAGAATAATTTCGGATTTTATTAAAACCGGTACAGGTTGGTCTGGCGATTAACGAGTTGGGTCACCCCCTTCTGGTTATGCAACAGTATAAGGTCAACAGTTGGCAAGATCCCTAGTAACTCTCGACTATGATGGGGCGATGACTAACGTACTGAACTAAATATAACAGAGATCAGTTAATTATATGCCTTAATTTAATTAATGGATCTCAACCCAATCAATCTTATACTAATCAACAATCAACCAACATAATAATTCCATGGACAATATATAATTATAAATGATGATGAATATTATGTGTATCGATACCAACTACCAAATAGTATGTACGTCGTCCTGTGGTAAAGGATCCTCCGTGCTGATGCCTTCCGTCTCTAATAATACTATAGATATTGTACGAGAATGACGATGGGACAATACAACTAATAAATCTTCATAGAGTAGACGATCTGATTCGGTGGCCACCGGCTTATTACTATTAGTTTTATTGTACAGAATAATAAGTCAAAACGAATAAATACTTTTTAAGAAAAGTAAATTAAAATTGAAAATGAAAAACTGAAATATGGAGAATGGAAAAGTAGAGCTGGAGTAGATTCAAAGTCAGTTGGCTGCTTGTAGGTGAATGGTGGCTGCTTTCCTCGTCTTCTCCTTTTCTTCCTTTTCCATGGCATGGTTTAATATGTAACTTTAATATATTAAAATGAGCGGTACTACAAGTACCTGTAACTTATTACTAACTAATCTACGTAGATGGTGTGGTGGGGCTATGACAGAGCATCTGGTCTGTTATAACCTCCCCCCTGTGGGAAAAAAATCTGAATAATTGAAGATTTTTTTTGAAAAAAACAACACTAATTTAAATTCCGCTTTGCTGCTGCTTGTTTTAAAGCCTGGACCTTCTTTCCGCCTCGCTTTTTGTTCTTTCTTCTTCTCTGGTCCATGGTCATTTTAACTGCATTCGGAGTCCACTTAGAAGTACAGTTCCTCTGTATGTGTCCATATTCAAAACAACCTTTGCATCAAACAGTTGGATGATTTACATCTTGATGATTCTGTTGGAGATGAGAGTTCTGAAAATTAGGTAAAACACATTCCATGGATTGAATTAAACTTTCAGCGCGACAATCCGCCACGCTCCTTTCATCGATTTCTTCACTTTCCTTAACTAAGTCTAAATCATCAGGAATTTCGATCTCTTGTACAGTACACACTCTAACTGAATAAGGACTTCATGATAACCATTATTAAAGATCTGCAGATTATCGTCACCATGGAATAATATGTAATCTGAAAGTCTTTCACATAGCTGAAAATGACTTTAATGCACTGGAACAGGTGGTTCCACCAGGCGAATGATGGTTTCAATGTCAAGAATTTTTCATGGTTTTAAATCCCTCTCTTTACCACTTTGAAGTCTGAAATTAAGTAAAGCTGTTACTTGCTTGAGTCTGGTTTTTGCTTGAGTGCAAATCAGTCTAGAAGTCACCATATTTTGATCTTCTTAAAACCTTTTCTCACTAGCTGCTGGACTATAGATCAGTTTTTTAGACTCACTCTTATTCTTCCACATTTCCATATATGCGAACAAGTCTTCCATGAAACCATTTTCTCTTGCTTTTGATTAAATTTAATGTCAAATATGAAGAATATGTCGAGACTTCTCTCCTGCGTGATTTTGTAAATTAACATGCGGGGATTCAGGTGTCCAATCCGCGTACTCCTCAATTTCCGACCACTTTTCGTTATTATAATTTTTGATTAAAAATGAAAGTGACTTCTGCTTCATATCCGCTGTTTCATTTGAAATAAAATAATGAGCCGTAGCTACATCAACAGCCCCATCCAATGGTAAATCAAATTCTCTAAACAAAAGACTGGCAAACTGCCGAATTACATAGACAACCTTTACAACAGCTGGGCTCTCGCATATTTCTTTCAACGCTAATGTTATTGCTTCTCTTTCTTTAAGAACTGGGAGAACAAAATCATGGTACTCTGTCGAAATACTAATAATGGCTATGAATTCAAATTCATAAGTATCTTTTGTCTACTTTTAAAATGACATACTGACTTCCTTCTCTTGCATAACTTTATCAACCATGACCTTTATTGAAGCCAATTGGGAACAATACATTAATGGAGCAGTCCTTGGAATCAGCGTAACGAATTCCTTCTGCTTCTGACTGAACTTCCCTCTGTCGATCGATCCTGTTTGATCCAACGATAACTGTCCACATTGGTATTAATTTATTTTTTCCATGGTCTTTGTTAGGAAGGATAGTCAACGTGGGGTCTTGAATTCTTTCTTCTTGGCCATTTCATGTTTGCTGTAATCTCCATATCCTCACTATTCATGTTTAATGCTGTTCAGCGCTCCTACGAAACGCTCTTACTGTATAGAAAAAACAAACAAGTAATTAGTAATAACATGTAACTATTTATATTTGAGCGCTCCAGCGGAACGCTCCACTTTTATACTACATTACTAATTACTCAAAAATTGACCTTATATACGTATTTTAACTAAAATAAAGTATCTGGTAATTAGCAATTATTTGATTACACACTACAAAATCGTGTATGTACTAAGATTTGTTTTAAATATCATTTCCCCAAGAAAAACAAAACAAAATAATTATTACACCATGGATAAATTATACATGGCAAAAAAACAAATCCCCTTAATAATAATTACTATACAACTAATCTATTTAATCGTTCAAAAATAATATCAAACGTAATAAGTAGCTCTTTTTAAAGCTAACGTTTTCCTGTATTTATTTAAATGAGCGTAGTCAACTTTTGGTTTGTCTCTCAAAACTCGTCCATGGTTTACACTGCTTTGACTAGAGAACCGTCTTTGGGATTCTTTCTCCTTTATATTCTACTTCTGTTTAATGTTTCGATCTTTCAAAACCTTAACTGCTCTAATATCTTTATCAATTTTCTGTTTAGAGTCTCTATTTTCCCAAACATTTGACCTATCTTTATCGGATTCATAAAATGGTCAAAAATCACATACGTGATGAACTCCATAACTCTTTTCACTTGCAATATGAGTTAATTCAAAAGTTAACTCTTGAACGACTTCTTTATGAAGAAGAAATGGACCGTACCATTTTTTTGAAAACTTTTCGGTAATTTTCTCTTCAGCATTAGATAAGATGTGTGTTTTTAAAAGTACTTTCTGTCCTACTTGAAAAGAACACGGAGTTCTTCTTAAGTCATAATATTTTTTCTGTCTATGGTAAGCTTTCTCTATGTTACTTAATACATATTTTTGTATTTTCTTTAACTCTATTGGCAATGAATTTGCTACTGCTACTAGATCCTGATACTCAAATTTTGTTTTCATCTCTCTATCAATAGGTAGTCTAATATGACGTCCTAAATTTAATTGATCTGCGCTAATTCCGATTGTTTTTCTAATCATTATTCTCAGACATAACGCAAACTTTTGTAAATGAGTATCCCAGTCAGAATGCCGCTTACTACAAAATGATCTTATCATTGTTTTGAGATCACGATTCGACCTTTCAACCTAATTGGTTTGTGGATGGTAATACGCTACTTTTTTATGTGACACATTCCAACGTTTACATAGCTTAGTAAATATTTTGCCTTCAAATTGAGATCCATGGTCTGTAATTATTTTCTTAGGAAATCTAAACCTACAAAAAACTTCATCCTCTAAAAATCTAACTATTGTAGGAGCTGTTGAGTCTTTCATTGCATGAAATTCTACCCACTTGGAAATTTCATCTTGGACTACTAGAATAAATTGATTTTGTTTTGAGCTAGTTGGAAGTTTACCTACTATATCTACAAAAATTGTCTCTATAACTTCGACTATATCTTTATTTGTTCCTATGGTCCCTTGAGGTGCCACATTTACTGGTTTGCTCTCCTGGCAAACTTTACACGTCTTAAAAAAATTCTTAATTTCTTCTCTCATCTTTGGCCACCAAAATCTATCTACAATTAACTGCTGAGTTTTCTTTGCTCTAAGGTGAGCAGCTTCAGGAACTTTATGAAATGCTGAAATTATCTCCGATGTCATTGACTTTGGTACTACTTGTACCCATTTTACCTGCTGTTCTAACATTTTTAACTTCTAAATTGCTCTTATCTTTCTATCTTGGCGCCTATTGAACACTTCTTGGAGTGACAAAATACTATTTTTAGGGCTTTGAACTGTACCAATTTTTGCTGTACAGTTATAAGTATTAACTAATTTTACTTTCTGTGCATGCTGACTTTCACGACAAGCCTTCTCATCCTCTCTAGATTTTTTATTCAAAAGTCGATTTGATGCGCATCGTTATTTTCGTACATCAGTCATACTATACTTAGGAATTCTTTTATTTAATAATTCATTAATTTTTTTAAATTCGTTTAAATTAAATTTTAAACTATCTACATTAATAAAAGTTTGGCAACGAGAAGCATCCCTCCCTATGTTTGCCCTCAAACTCTTAATAATTTCCGATAACATTGAGTCTTTACTCTGTTAACTAATTAAAGTAGCTCTCTTTACATCTGAAACCAAATAGAAACAATGCATATTAGGTACTAAAACTCCTTTTGCTATATCATCCAAGAACTGATCAGATTCCTGGTCTGCTTTAGGGGCTCTGCTGAGCGCGTCAGCTCATATATTATTTTTACCTGAAATATGCTCTATCTCGTATAAATACTCTTTAATTTCATGGCTCCAGAGTTCTACTTTTTCGGAGCGGCTTGGATTTCTTTTCATCCACGTAACCGCTTTGTTACCAGTTCGAATTAGGATTCGGTGTCCTTTAATTAATTTAATAAATATTCCTAAAGCCCATATAATGGCAAAGCATTCCTTTTCATATGCTATCCATTTTCTCTGTCCATCGTTTAATTTTTTACTTCTACATTCGATTATATGTTCTTTACCGTCTATTTCGTGTATTAGATTTGCACCTAACGCTATTCGACGGGCGTCTGTTTCTATTATTAGAGTATGATTATAATCAATGCCCTGTAGAAAAACTTCTTTAGCCATGTTTTCTTTTATTGTATTAAATGCTACTTTTTGTGTATCAGTCCATACGAATTTATTTCCTGTCTTAAGTAAATCATACAAGGGAGCAGCTATCTTTAAAAAATCTTTAATAAAAGTTGAGTACCAGCCTGCTTTGCCAAAAAATCTCAAAATACTTTTCGGTGTTTGAGGGCGTTCAAAATCCACTATTCCTTGAATTTTATCTTCACATTTCTTTAAACCTTCAGGTGTCAATAAGTGACCCAAGAACTTGGACTTTTGCGTAGCAAACTGACTCTTCTTTATATTCAAAGTTACTCTTGCTTCTCTTAATACAGTTAATACTATTCTAATATGTAATAAATGTTCTTTGTAAGTTTTACTTTATATAAGTCCATCGTCTAAATAAACTATTATGAATTTTTAAAGATATTCTGAGAATGCTAAGTGCATAAACTCAGGGAATGTCATAGGAGCATTAATAAGACCAAACGGCATTTTAATAAATTCATAGTGACCACCACCTGGTACTGTAAATGTAGTTTTAGGAATTGACTCTGCATCTAACCTAATTTGAAAATATCCATTCTTTAAATCAAATTTTTAAAACCGTCTGTATTGAAGAATTTGTTTAAGCATCCATTGAATTTTTGGTACTTTAGCTGCATTTTTACTTGTTATACTATTTAATGGTTTGAAATTTAACCGATGACCTTCATCCTTCTTACTAGCTAGCACGACATTTGAGCTATATGGTGATTTAGACCGTCTTACTGTTCCACTTTCCAAAAGCTTTTCAATCTTCTCATTAATAATTGCTAACTTAGCTGGAGGAAAACCATAAACTTTTGCTTTTGGAATTGGATCACTAGGACAGTCTATATGGTGATATACCTAATCAGTACAACCATACGTTCCATCTTTTGGAGCTACATTAATAAACTCTTCTGAAATATCTTTAATGTCTTTGTCGATTTGCTGCTGAGAGGGATTGTCATCATTCAATTCTATAACTGCATGCAAGCTAACTACGCCTTTACTATTTGTTTCAATTTCAAAAGGAGCTTGTGGGCATTGAAGTCCATACAAAAATTTGTTTTGGTTTAAATTGAAAGTTAAATCATTGTTAACTATAAGATCCGATCCTATAACCAAATCAGTACCTGTTTCCATTTTTGACATTACAGTGAATTTATTGACAATATCTTTATTGCCTAATTTAAATGTTAGTTCTACGGTGCCTTTACTTTTAATAACATTTCCATCGAATGTATTGAGTTTTTCTCTATTACTCTCATTTATCTCTAACTGTAGTTCAACTGCTAATCTCTTGGTAATAGCACTCTTTAAGCAACACGAATCTATAAGCGCTCTAATTGTCTTACGACCAATTTTAATATCAGTACTAGGAATAGAATTTGATAATTTAAATACTGAGGAGATTATTCTTAGAGGCAATAACCTCCCCTGCTCTAGTTTCCCGAACTTTCGCTGAACGCATCCAGATATGGACATGTGCACTGATATGTTCTATGGCCAAGCCCACTGCAGTGATTGCATGTGACTGGCTTTTCAGTGTTTTGGAACAAGGCTAACGCAACTCCATTCATTTTTGGACAATTGCTTTGTACATGACTATATCCCTTACATTCAAGGCACCTAATTTTCATATCTACATTTGGATTATCTTTGTTAAATCCTCCTGACCCCTGAGAATTTGGACATTTCTCATTTGATTTATTGAAACTTCCTCGCTTCTGAAAATAACCTCTTGAATGACCTTAATACTGACTTTTACCACGATAACTGTTATTTTAGGAATTATTAACTTCAGCTGCACTATCTTCTTTGCCTGATCTACTATTATTTTGGCCACCTCTATATCCTCTAGAATTATTTCGAAAGCCTCGGCTAAAATTTCCATTATGATTTTCATTACCTCTGTTAAATTTACTAAAATTGTTTTCATGGTTATCTTGGCTTTTGTTCTCGCTATTCCTAATCTTAATTCCTTTAATAGAAACGCCAGGAGTATTTCCTGCCATCGGTGGTAATTTATTCCCACCCTTGGCCTCAACCTTTTGAATTCTTATTCAATTATTAAGAGCTTCATTCGCTCCAGCTATCAAGCTTTGGGTCGTTTGCTTATCCCAATTCATTGAATGTTTAATTCTGGAATCTTAAGATTTAAATGCTCTATGCAAACTTCTCGATAATTCTCCACCTGGATGTACCTGCTTAGTAGCTAAAAATAGGACAGAATAAACATAAGTAGCTACTGACTCATCTGGGCCTTGCAGTTTTGTTGTTAACAAACGCTTCCTTTTATCTCTATCCTCATCAGTATCATACATAGATTTAAATGATGCCTGAAGTTGATTCCATGTCGTTTGAGTCGTAACTGTATTTTCGTACCATAGCTTTAAATCGCCATCCAATACCGTGCTATACATATATACGTAGTCAGCCTCATCAAATGCTGACTTTTTAAATATTTTTCTACCTGAGAAAAATAATACTCAGATGTCATACGCGACTTATCTTATATAGGTTTAGCAATAGAAGTGTTTGCTAGCGTAACCTTTACTGGTGTTGCTGTTGCTGCTGCAGTTGCTGCTGCATTTTGAAGTGCCGCTGCAACGGCTTCCTGCAATTTGGTACTTATCTCTAGCTCCAGAGCTTTTTTATCAGCTGTATTCATTCTTTCTCAAAACGACATGGCTATTTGCCTATTTTCTTTAATTTGAGCTTTAGATTTACTTTTAGTTGGTTTTGGAGCCTTAAAAACTTCGGCTTCTGACTTAAAGCCTTCTCTTGAGTTCAACCTATTTTGCCTTCTACGATAACGATCGCTTGGTGTATTATAGGATGCTTTGTTATCACTCTGACTACAGATTTCTCTATCTGCGGTTCGCCGAAAACTCATAAGTTTAATAAACTTTAAATTATTCAACAATATCCATGGAAATTCAAGTTAAAAGAACAAATAGGCAAGCAGAGTCAACCAAAAATAACGAAAACATAAATGAGATTCACCACGTTCCAACCTTTAACTTCAGCGTCTACCTATATAACTTTACACAAACTGAAACCTTCCTGGTTATTTCATGAATTATGTATGACTTATTCATCTACTTTATATGGTCAGATTAACTTCAAACTTGAATTATTTACTTTTCAATCTATGGACAACTCGTAATAACCCGTATAGTTATTACTTGCCAACTACTTACTATATATATTTATGTTACGTATAATCGTACAAAAAGAAAAATCTAATCCACATTCAATATTTCATATCCATGGCCACATTACATAATATATACTTTAAATCACATTCGCAAAAATATTTTTTTAATACATCAAATATTAAACTTTAATCATACTCATGAAACGAATGATCTTAATTAATAGCGCTCCAACGAAACGCCGCTTAAGCGCCACAACGCAACGCTCAAACCCAAAATGCTTGTAATAATTTTGTGATTAGTCTGAATACCATAGATTTATTTTACCAACACTAATTTGTTGACTGAATTCGTACTAATTTTAAAACGTTTCGTACAAAAACTTCTTATTTTTTGCTGAGTTGTCAGTAGTTGATGTTGAAATTGGATCGCAAATTCCTAATCCAAGTCACGGGTTGCCATGTATAAGGTCGACAGTTGGCAAGATCCCTAGTAACTCTCGACTATGATGGGGCGATGACTAACGTACTGAACTAAATATAACAGAGATCAGTTAATTATATGCCTTAAGCTAATTAATGGATCTCAACCCAATCAATCTTATACTAATCAACAATCAACCAACATAATAATTCCATGGACAATATATAATTATAAATGATGATGAATATTATGTGTATCGATACCAACTACCAAATAGTATGTACGTCGTCCTGTGGTAAAGGATCCTCCGTGCTGATGCCTTCCGTCTCTAATAATACTATAGATATTGTACGAGAATGACGATGGGACAATACAACTAATAAATCTTCATAGAGTAGACGATCTGATTCGGTGGCCACCGGCTTATTACTATTAGTTTTATTGTACAGAATAATAAGTCAAAACGAATAAATACTTTTTAAGAAAAGTAAATTAAAATTGAAAATGAAAAACTGAAATATGGAGAATGGAAAAGTAGAGCTGGAGTAGATTCAAAGTCAGTTGGCTGCTTGTAGGTGAATGGTGGCTGCTTTCCTCGTCTTCTCCTTTTCTTCCTTTTCCATGGCATGGTTTAATATGTAACTTTAATATATTAAAATGAGCGGTACTACAAGTACCTGTAACTTATTACTAACTAATCTACGTAGATGGTGTGGTGGGGCTATGACAGAGCATCTGGTCTGTTATAACAGCCAAGCTCAATTTAAAATGGATGGGTGGCCTTACTGATAATCCTTCAGGGCTCGTTGATGAGTACGCTGCATGTCGTAGAGAGATTGTGTATAAATTTTATTTCTAGATTTCTATTTTTCTAAGTTTCTCTGGTGCACTGGGTAGTATAGTTGGATAAAAAATTTCCAGTATTTCTTTAGTGGTACATTAAGCGAATGAAATTTTATCCTATAACTAGCCATTCGAACCTTGAGGATAAATAGAAATTTTGTCTAGAAAAAAAGCTCGAGACCTCAAATAATGGAGGAACCTTGGTCTTGATGAAATTATAGTAATACTGAGCTTACAAGAGGTGGCATCCAAAATCTTTAGGGTTTCCAATCAGAAACTAAATATTATTGTTATTATATTATTGAAGCTAACTTTAAATGTAAGTACCTGTCAGTGGGTATGCTTTAGATTTAAGTACGTTAGTACTTCAATTTTGATAGCAAAGGTAGTTTTTAGTTTTCAATGTCCAATGTCCATAGGATCTTGGGACTTGTCCCATTGCCCTTTTATTTTTCGAAGTCAATATTATTTTATATGGTGAATGTATTCGAAGTTAGGGTTCAGACCTATTGTGTCATAGTTTACATAATTTATTTTGCCTTGTTAAACTTACAAGGGAATGACGCGACATGCAACACTAAGATTTCGCAAAGACCTATTTAAAAAAATCATGCTACTTTTGAATAGCACAGATCCAAAGTAATTTGAGTGCATTTTGAATTTTTTGGTCACAGCGCAGCGGCCCGCTCAAGTTTTAAAAAATTCAAATTTTGAAACTTTGCCACCCTATAAATTCTACAGTTAAAATTTTGATAGGAATTTCGACCCCACTAACGAAACAGACTTATTTGCCATCCCAAAGGTAAGTTTGGAGACTCACAACAACTTTTTACCACGAACACAAATTAAAGTTCCAAAAAGAAACATAAACAAGAGGGTAAACTACAGTCTTCGCCTTGAATACAGTCTATCTCAAAATACCACACTAATGATGCTGTCAAATCTTCTTACACAAAACTTACACCGCCCCGATGCAGCACCGTGCCACACAGAATACGACCCACACGACAAGGGTGTAAATACCCACCACGTGCACATTGTAGAAAAAATACACTATGCGGCAACGCGCCAGCACCGAGCAGAGTCGGAATCAAGTAGCAGGCTTCCACGGTAGCACAACGAGGATAAAACAAAATCCAAATGCAACTTTTTGAATTGATCAAAAAGCCCTTGCTTAAATAGGACTTTAAATGAGCCCTTCGAAGAGTGTTGCTATTAGCATTGTGGGTGGAGAATTGTGCAAAGATCCTCCTAAAGTTGATGGAAATACTAGCATAAGATGCATTGGATCTGACGAAACCATGAAATATTTAGGGGTGAATTTCAATGACTGTATTGTTTATGACGAAGGAAAATGCGCTAAAAAATTTAATGACCAAATTGAAAAACTAGTATCCACGCCAATGCTCAGACCAGATCAGAAGCTCAAGGTTCTTAAAGACTACATATGGCCGACACTCATTTATCAGTTTCAGAATGCCCTATTGACAAAGTTGTCATCTAAGTTCTTGGATTCTATTGATCAAATCATTAGGACGTCAGCGAAAGAGATTTTAAATTTACCAACTAGTACACCTACAAATGTGATGTACTCTAGCACAAAAGTTAAAGGGCTGGGTCTTATCAGAGCTAAATGGGAAGCTGGTATTCAAAACTTAAATGCAACGGAAATTTTAATCCAATCGCAACACGCAATTCTGTATGAAATAAAGGACTTTGAATCTGATCAAGCAAAGTCTTTGGACTTCCTTGATATTCCTCCTGATGTTCGAGAAAATGTTTTTGCAGTGCGTGGTCAAAAAAGCAAACCCATTCGTGATCACCTTAGAAGTTTGGAGTACGAAAATTGGTGCAAACTTCCTCAGAAAGGACAAGGAGTAATACAATTTGCTGAATGTCCACAAGCAAACAAATGGATTAATTCTAAAAATGGTCTCTCCTCATCTGAATGGACAAATGCTCTAAAAATGATTGGTAATGTTATGCTGTTTAATGCAATCCCGCGACCTGATCAAGGATCATTCCGCTGTAGACATGGCTGCAGTGAGACAGAAACTTTAGGCCATATCCTTGGAAAGTGTCCCCGGGGGGAGTTAATACGTAATAACCGACATCATGCAGTAAGGCGTTTGATTGCGGAGGCTATGAAAAAGTCTGGATGGAAAGTTTTGCAAGAGGTGGAATGTACAGGAGACGGTTCGAGGCGTGTTGATATTATTGCTTAAAACTAACGAACAAGAAAAGATTTGATTCTTGATCCAACTATTAGAATGGAGCAGAATGACTGCGAGCAAGCTGCGGCAGTAAATCGGGAGAAAAAAGATATTTACGATCCTTGCATTCCGTACTTTATGCAAAAACTACGATTAGATGAGATTGAAGTGATAGGACTTCACATTGGAGCTCACGGGACTATAACAAAATTTTTCTTAGATTCAATGAAATCTCAAGCTTTAACTTCATTCCTCATTGAAGATATTGTAACAACAGTGCTGAAGAAATCAGTGCAGATTTGCCAACATCATTTGTATTCTATAGTTTCTAATGCCTGATTGGCTACATTAAATATTCATCCAGTTTAAATTTTTACAAAGTCAAATTTTCTATATAACAAATTTTTGTATCGTATACTGAGTCGTTTAGGCTACCCTCGATGAAGGTCAGTGTTAAGTTTGTTCTTTTGAATAAAATTATCTTTATATATATATATAGGTAATATTTTTATGGAAATTTCCACCTCACCAACGTTAAGGACTAATCGCCCATCCCAACAGTAAGGTTTGGAGACTCACTACAATAATTTACTACAAAAAAAGAAAATAGAAACAAAATTCCTCCCAAATAAAAATGAACAGCCGCCTAGCAGGCAGCCAGAGTGCGAATGTATTGCAATTTCATGATTACTCTCCTCGAGATCCTAAAAAATAACATTTTTGCTGATTATTCTTTGATGCACAGTTTTAAAATGTCGGTGTAGAGTCTCAACTTTAGCTATAAGTTTTAGTATTTCGTCCATATTTTTGGTCAGTTTATTTAACTGAGATAAAACACTGCCGTGATTTTCATTAATTACTTTTAAAATCAACTCCAGTAAAATTTCTGCAGTAAGCGCTGCTGCTGATGTTGCTACTTTGTCGATGCATTAGCTTTGACGACTTAACTGAGTTTTATTGCTTTTCATGATTGCTAATCGTTCAGACAAGCTGAGTTTGCTTTTATTTCTTTTCCCAGGCATGAGATACTGTAATCAATAGTATCGGTATGCACTGCTCTACGTTTAATATTTTCTATTCGCCAATACTTATTATAACTTCACATTTTTGGAACAATTTTGAGTTATTTTGTAGTTAACGTGCTAAACGTATAACATTTTGTGTACCCGTGTAAATAGAGCACAGTACTTTGACTTAACTTTAACCTTCGATATTTCCCTGTTCTTAAAATTTCCTACTTCAAATGATGCACTTAAAGTCAATAGCCATAAAAAGGTCACCAATGACACTTTAAAATGACGCAGTCCGATGCGATGTCAAAGTCCTTCAGTCAGTTAGATGCACAGTGGAATAAGTTATACGTAGTGGGTCAGACTACGGGTATCACGGATTTAAAGATAATGAAATTATTTAAACTATTTATTAAATCTTTCACACAATCAATCGAACACTCAATTCCTTAATTAGTGATTGGGACAAGTCAACAATCTCGGCAATCACGAAGAAACTCAAATTAAATCAAAAAACTTTAAGACGATAATATTTCTGTGTCCTTCCCATATTGTGTTCCCCGTGATACTGCCAATTACAAAGGAAAGCACGCTTCTCTACTCCTACATACAGAAAAAAAAAGAAAAATTCGGCGCTTCGCGCCGGATTTGCCTACCGTGGGCCCGAAGTAGATGCTGAGCTTAGCGAATATTGACTTCAGTCAATCGATGCATCTTTTCAAATTATTTCATTGTAAGCCAAACAAGAACGAAATGCCGTCGTTCTTGTCTTTTTGATCGGTCTTTTTTTCGACGAAAAAAAGGCGCATATGAGCCCTTCAAGAAAAAAAAAACGGACTCCTCGAGTTTTGGAGCTGTGTGGAGCCGTGTGGAGCCCATGCCTTCGACTATGAAATTTCCATTCCGCCTGCTTTCTGGGCCGACCCTCGACTATAGGAGCATCTTTTTTCGTCCACTGTACGCTGTACGCTGTGGAGTACTGTGGACTACCGTGGAGTACCTAAGTACCTTAACTACCTTAAGTAGTACCTACCTACCGTATGCCGTATATATTAATATATTTAATACTAATGCTGTATGGTAATGCTTATCACTGCATATATATTATATTGCTGTATAGGTTATAAGTATAAAGCATGTGGCCAACGTGTAATAGAATTTAGTGTTACAACTCAACTTAAAAATAATAATTATATTAAATATTGCTGTATGTTGTAGATTTTAATAATGCGTATGCAACAATATTTAATTATTTTATTTGAACTATATTATTATTAGTATATTATAAGTATGTAGTAAAATACAGTGCAACAACCTAAAGCCACGTATGTTTTTTTGTGAGTTTTATTCTTTTATTATCCATGTTATTCATTCTTTTAATTAATTAAAAAATAATAAATTGGAATCATAAACAAAAACATTTAATAAAATTAGCGGTACTGTCAGAAACTAACACATCAATGACACTAACAATTGTGTCTCACACTTTTATTTTTAACAAAAATATAAATTAAAAAATAAAAGTAAATCATATACTAAGAAAACAAAATTAGGGTTTAAAGCTTTACAAATAATTAAAATTAATTACTTAATACAGAACAGTACAACCCAAACTCTAACCAATAAAACTTGCAACTTGCACAAAATATTAAATTAAATATTTAATTTAAACTATTTTAAGCATGCATTGAGAATTTTAATGGCAGCTAAGCATTTTTTAATTTTAATTTCTGTATGAACACTACTTTATTTATTTGTCTTTTATTCTGTTATTCTTTATCTGTACTGACAAAGTGTACTATTACTATTATATAGTATAGTATATAGCATATAGCATTGCCATGTTATTACATGTCACTTGCATATGCATACGTAGGATTAGGAGTAAAAGTACCTCTATTCTAATGTACGCGTCAAAAATATATACCTTGACTCGTCACTGATAAACACTTTTTACCACCCCCTTTTGCCTCAAGCGTTTCAAGGGACCAAGGCGCATCGGAGCCGTGTGGAGCCGTGTGGAGCTGTGCGTTGGAGCTGCCTTCGTCAATTTCCAATTCTGGAGCCCATGCCTTCGAGTGTTTCGGAGAACGGCGCATCGGTACTAGATCGGTCAGCCTTCGTTCTCTGCTACTTGGCTGACAGTGCATTATTTACATAAAATACACTCTATACCCTCTTAAGTGCAATATTCTAGTGACGACATTGTTGGACGATCCTAATATGTACAATAATAATAATTCATGCTAAAAATACTATTTCACATAATGTTTGAACTGATAACAGGTGTTTTTTCAAATAATGACATTTAGACGACGTCATTTATTAACAATCCCTGTGTGTATACTGGTAAAAGTAGATTTTGAAGATATAAATCTACCAAATTTTGCAATATTTATGAACGGTCCCTTTCCTTCTACGATCAACGTACGTATGTTCACAGCATAAAGTTAAAAAATCGTGAATCCCACCTGTTTTTCATTCCACATTGAATATATTATCGTATAATGCAATTAGTTTTTGCCGACATTCCGTACTCGATGCAGATAAGCATAGATTTTACCGAGTGTGATTCAAATACAGGATAGCGAACCTAAAATATTAACGCCATTTGTAACTGACCTCTACCAGCCTTAACGTCGTCAAAACAAAACGCAGCCGGCTCTTTTGCAAGACACGAAACGTAGCAGGACTTTCTGTTGGAACGACGGGGAACCAAGCTAACTCGCTTACGGGACTCTATGTATCCTATGGGTTCCATATCTGACACGCTCACAGATTCGTATCAGACATTTCTTAGCTCAGGCCATTACTGACCCATTGCTGTTTACGGGACTCTAGGTGTCGCGTGCTCCATTCCAATCTTGGCTTCGAGGCTTCAAATTTTTAGGACGTATTTTACGATTGACCCTGAACTCCCCCCCTCCCCGAACCTAAAAGGGATGATTTGTTGAGTAGGGGAGCATAGGTTTGCGGTTGGTAAAGCATAAGGCGTAAGAAATATTTAAATTTTTTAGATTCTAACTTGTTTTAATTCTTAACACCTCCTCCTCTTTAGGAGATAATTCGTGGGGATGGGGGTGCAAGTATTTGAAGTTTTTTAATGGTTTTAGCAAAGAAATTAGGATTTTTAGGACGTCATTTGTGGGTGACACTAAGTACACCCTTCCTTCTTAAGGGGATACTTAGTGGGTGGGAGTGCAAGTATTTAAAGTTTTTTAATGGTTTTAGCAAAAATAGTTTAGATTTTTAGGACGTCATTTGTGGGCAACCCCAAGTACACCCGTTTCCCTGGGGGGATACTTAGTGGGTGAGGAGTGCAAGTATTTAAAGTTTTTTAATGGTTTTAGCAAGAAAATTAAGATTTTTGGAACGTCATTTGTGAGTGACCCTAAGTACACCTCTCCTCCTGACGGGGATACTTAGTGGGTGGGGGTGCAAGTATTTAAAGTTTTTTAATGGTTTTAGCAGAAATAGTTGAGATCTTTGGGACGTCATTTGTGGGTAACCCCAAGTACTTCCCCTTTCCCTGAGGGGATACTTAGTGGGTGAGGGGTACAAGTATTTAAAGTTTTTCAATGGTTTTAGCAGGAAAATTACGATTTTTGGGACGTCATTTGTGAGTGACCCCAAGTACACCCCTCCCCTGAAGAGATACTCAGTGGGTGGGGGTTGCAAAAATTTAAAGTTTTTAATGGTTTTAGCAAGAAAATTAAGATTTTTGGGACGTCATTTGTGGGTGACTCCAAGTACACCCCCTCCCCTTAGGGGATACTTTGTGGGTAGGGGGTGCAAGTATTTAAAGTTTTTTAATGGTTTGAGGAAGAAAATTAGGATTTTTGGGACGTCATTTGTTGGTGACCCCAAGTACACCCCTTCCCCTTACGGGATACTTTGTGGGTAGCGACTGCAAGTATTTTAAGTTTTTTAATGGTTTTAGCAAAAAAAATAAGATTTTAGGGACGTCATTTGTGGGTGACCCCAGGTACACCCCCTCTCCTTAGGGGATACTTTGTGGGTGCGGGTAACTTCTGCTGGAAACTTCTGCGGGTAGCTTGTTCCAATGACTGGTGCATGTTGCTGGTGCATTGACTGGCGCCTGTAACGAAACCATTTAGCTGGTGCATTTGGCTGGTGCAAAGCAAAAAATTAAAATTTGGACTGGAGCGTGTCTGGTCCATTTAGCTGGTGAATTTAACTCGTGCAAAGGCAAATCACCCGTTTTTCTCCAATGCTTTTAGATGGCTAAAAAAGTTGGTCCAGTCAACTGTTAATTGTGAAAAACTGGTTAGTTTGATCTCTCTCAAAAACAATAGGGAACTTCTTCCTCGCATTTGTGACGTTTTAAAAAATATTTGACCAATATCGCTTGAAAACTGTGACCTGTACCGCATAAAGAACAGACAGACGGACAGACAGACAGACGGACATAGCCATTCCTATAGATGCTTAAGCTCAGCATCTAAAAATCCAGCGCGAAGCGCCGGATTTGTCGACCGGGGACAGGCCCGAAGTAGATGCTGAGCTTCAACAAATGCGCAAGACAATTTATGTTACGCTTAAAGATGATATAAGCTTTATGGAAGCTCCCCTACAATCAATAAGTCATATACGAATGTGCGTAGCATGTAGTTAAATAAAGCTCAATAATTTTTAAAAAAAGTACCATCCACAAAAGACGTCATTTATGGAGTCTCTTCTACTATCAATTAGCCAAATATGGAAGTACTTGGCATGTAGTTAAAAAAAAGCTGGAATATTTTTGAGAATTGCATGATTTACAAATGCCGTCAGAAATAGAGCCTCAGGGATGGCAATATTCCCATTCCAAGCTGAATATGCCGGGCATTTTAAAGACTCCCAAAACTCGCTCAAACTGCCCAAACTTCCAACACAAGTCCCTTATTTGAAAACTTCAAAAATTCCCAGGGAAAATTCCCAATGTTCCCAATATTCCTTGGGAATATTCCTAATATTCCCTTGAAATACAAAATTTTTAAAAAATAAAAAACGTAATTTTTAGTAGCCCAGCAAGAAAAAATTAGTAATAACATCAAAGTATGTGTGTTTTCTTACATTAAACAGAATTTTTTAGGTGTACATTATTCCACTACATACACTTAAAATTTCATCTTTCACACAACTTTCAATGTAACCAATTTAATATGCCGGTCGTGGCATTTTTAATTAAAATAATAATTGAAAATGGTTCGCTTAAACACGAATTTGATCCTAGAAGCTTGTAGTATACGTAAAAATCAAAATTGGAATCGTTCAGTGTGAGAATCAAAATTAAAAATGTTGAATGTGGCGCCTACAACTAATAAATGCTGTTAAAATCTTATGTATTCAAGATTTCTGAGGGCTAGTGTAGATTTCGATTCAATAAACATGCACATCCCATCCAAAACTCCCAATATTCCCTTCCTGAATATTCCCGGCATATTAGGAATTTTCGTAAATTCAATCAAAGGGAGTTTTCAGTAATCTCCTAGCATTGAAAACTCCCAAAATTCCCTATAAATTCCCACTCCCAAAACTCCCAAATTCCCTGAGAATTTTCAAACTGCCATTCCTAGCCTCAACTACTATCACTAAGACATATACAAATGTACGTGGCAAGCAGATAAAAAAATAAATAAAAATTTAAATAACATCAGTTATGGAAGATCCCCGTATACATATTAATTTGATCCCGTGTTAAATATATTCAATTCGGTACTTAATTCTTGAGTTAATGACTAAAAAGATCTCTAAAATATTATTGTACGAATAACGCCATTTATGGACATTGCCTGTATGCATATTAGTAAGATCCCATGTTAAATATATTCCATTACCTAATTCTTGAACTAATGACAAAGGGGATCTCTAAAATAGTATTCTTTAAATAGTCATTTATGGACGATCCTGGTATTCATATTAGTTCGATCCCATGTTAAATATATCTGATTACTTAATTGTTAAACTAATGACAAAGGTAAGCTCTATAATAGTAATGTTTAAATAACGTCATTTATGGACGATCCCCGTATGCATATTAGTAAGATGCCATGTTAAATATATCCGATTACTTAATTCTTGAACTAATGACAAAAGGGATCTTTAAAATGGTAATGTTTAAATAACGTCATTTATGGACGATCCCTGTATGCATATTAGTGAGATCCCATTTTAAATATATTCGAATACCTAATTCTCGAACTAATGTCAAAGGGGATCTCTAAAATGATAATGTTTAAATAACGTCATTTATGGACGATCCCCGCATGCATATTAGTAAGATCCCATGTTAAATGTATCGGATTACTTGTATGTATGTATGTATCTTATGGGTTCCATAACTGACACGCTCACAGATTCGCATCAGTCATTTCATAGCTCAGTCCATTACTTGAACCATTGCTGTCCCATTTATTCTAAGAATAATTTGTTATAAGGAATTTGTACCTTGAACATACCCAATAAGTGGATTTCGTAAAGCCTTCCGTGAGTAGACCTTGGACATTCCTATTGAACTAGTTGCTAAACCCTATGCTGCGAGATACCTGCTAGGCTAATCCAGGGAGGTATTAAAATATAACAACTGAGTCCACTATGAGCCCCGGTTGCGATTTGCGATGAATAATCTATCTAGCACAATCGGCTGAAGTTGATGCAAGTTTGCTTCTAGGAGCTCCTTGCACAACCGATAGATAATGCAAAGAGGTCAAGATTCCGAACGCATTTGGTTAATCCAGATTAAAAGGAATTCAGTGAAAAAGGTACTTCGAGCCTCGGGACAACAGAGCCCAGAGACCGATTTTCCCTATCTGCCTCTCCTCTACAACTGCCAATACCTTGGAGTTCAAGGATAGTAATATAGAAAGAAGTATTCTAATGAGTTCAATAAAGACCTCACTGCTCTAGCTTCTCTCACTATCTCTGTTTCCTCGTGTTCTGAGAGTTGAGTGGATATGCAAATAAGGACCAACGACCTCCCGATTTGAAAATCCAATGGCGAGAGCACCTTATCACACCCTCCCCTCCAAGCCCGGACAACCAAATCAGAGAACGGCACACTAACTTGTGTATAGGTTGTAGTATTCGAGGACACAGTCAGAGCGAGAGCTCAGAAAATGCGACTGGTCGTCTCGAGCTCTACCGCTGATCTCATCGGATTACTTAATTCTTGAACTAATGACAAAGGGGATCTCTACAATGGCAATGTTTAAATAACGTCATTTATGGACGATCCCCGTATGCATATTAGTAAGATTCTATGTGAACGGCTTGTTTTAATTTACCGACCCTTAACTTGAATAACGTCATTTGTGTCGGTCTCCTAAACGCCGTTAACCTTGCTTACCACGTACGTACCTAGAAAGGGAGGGAAGTTTGAATTCTAATGTAATTTGAACGGCTGGTTTTTCTTTGAGAGAAAAAAAAGTTTAAAAAATATTGAAAGTTGCTCAAGTTAACTGGTAACTGTGCAAAAACTATTGATGCAATGTTGCCCAAAAACTATACAGCACTGCGCGGGCACTTTTTTAAGCGATTAAAAGTTATTTAAAGAAGAGGAAGTCAAAACTGTTACCTGTAGCGCACGACCTACAGACATTGGGACAGACGGACCGACAGACAGACGGACGGACAAAACTATTTCAATAGATGCCTATGAGCTAACGCTCAGCATCTAAACATCCCAAATTCGTATTCCCCAACATAAGTAGTGTGGAAATGTATGTTCTGGCATTTCTACGACCTCATTTTTGAAAAGTAGCATAAAATCATATTAAATCATTGATTCATCTCTATTTTTCATAAAAAACAAGACTATTTTCAGGAATTTCAGGAATTTAAAAAAAACACTACATATCCACTACGGACAGAACTACGACTACGACTACGACTACAACTCCATGTTTTGTTTTAAAAAGAGTAAAAAACTATTGATTTCAGTGTATTGTAATAAAAAAAGCAGTGGTTTTAACACTTTTTGTTGTATGTGATAAATATTTAGTATAGGTTTATTATTTTTACCTAAGAATTGTTTTCTTATAAAATGGGGAACAATAAATTAAAATGTAGTATTTGTAAGGCGGAGAAACAGTTAAATGAATTTAGAAAAGATCATGCAACAAAAACAGGTCTAAGATCTGAATGTAAAGTCTGTTCTTAAGAAAAAGAAAGTGCACCTGTGATATGTGAATGTGGATGAATTTAACTATGGATGTTATTAACTAGAATGAATCCTGATAAAACTAAAAAATGATATGTATGATGCTGATTTATATGCGTAACTAATGGTTAAAACTAAAACTTGTTATACACCTAAAGGTAAATTAAGAAGTTCTAAAGATGAAAATGGGGTATTATTTTTGCTTATCTTAAGCGATAATACATAAGATGAAGCAAGTTTTAAAACAGCAATTGGTCAAGGACTTAAAAGTTATGTACGTTTTATTATAGATGATCCAGATATTCTTGCATCATAATTAGAAACTACATTAGCTAATATACAAGCAGGACATACAAATATTGATAAAATTGATATAGAATTGGCTACTGTAATACTAGATAAATTTAAATCACATTTGTTATATAAAGCTTTTACAAATATATATTCTATACTTATAAATAAATTACATACTAAATGAATAATGAAAATAATATAAAAGTCTTAGACAATATTCTACAAGAAATCAAAATATTGAGTAATGAGAGCAAAATATTTAATAATAAACGAGAAACAGATATATTGTTGCATACAAAAGAAAACAATATTACAGTTTATTATGAGGTACCATTTCCTATCAAAAATGGATCCCAAATAGCCTTAAAAAAGATATTTGCTTACCATTCAATACCTAATATAGATGAAAGAAATAACAATTTTAGATATAAAAAAGATAGTTATGATTTTATTGATATTACTTTAGAAACAGAAAGTTATGAAATTAAAAGTATTGCTAATGAAATCCAACAGATACAACTGTTGTTATTAATCCCGTTAACTCAGTACTTGTACATTGTGATTTAGTGACCGGATGTTTTAATAATGCTAGACCATCTAGGTGTATCTATTTATTCACACCAAAAGTACTACCAGGTTATTAAATTATAGAAGAAGCTACACAACCAGTATATTATAATGTAAATTAAGGTTATATTAATGAAATAAAGGTATAGTTGACTGATGAAGAACTAAATCCAATTAATTTTAGAAGTGTAGAAATAACAATTGCTTGTTCTTTAAAATATTATTAAATGAATACAAACACTGAATATATTAAATATAATAAAACATCAATAAAACATGATGTTGATAAAAATAATAATAAAACAGAGCATAAAGCATTAAATATACAAATTAAACCTTCTCGGGCTTCACCCTTTAGGCTCTTTGGGCCGCCTTGGAAAACCATAAGAACGATTAAATGAATACTATTTTAAATATAAAAATTAATTACAAATTTTTCTTTTAATAAATAAATGCACAAAAAGTGATTGAAAAATACTTGGATCTTTAACATCCGATAACTACTAGTAATGCAATAAAATTTTGTAAATTTAAAGATTATTTACAACAAGAAAAATCACATTTGAATAAATCAGTAGCAACTTCAATTAGCATTAATAATGTAGATAATTTTTTTCTATCAGAGAATAGTTTCTTTATTATTAAGGTTGATTTGGTAAAAAAATCAAATGGTACAAGATATACAGGTACAGATTTAATTACATTAATTAATAATGGACCCATGTTTCTATTTAGTGAAGTTATATTAACATTTGACGATACAACTGTTGAACAGTATAACAGGCCAGGACATGTAAGTTTAATTCAGGAATAATTAAAATTTAATGATGGTTTTATTTCAAATAGAGGACATGGTCGATGCTGGTCATTCGACAATAATGAATATTCTGCAACAACTGATAAAAACCCAGGATTTGCAAATACACATGATTTATTTTTCAAATTTATTGCAAATGCAGAAGATAAAGGTAAAGGTCGTTTTATAATTCTATTCTCACATATCTTTGGATTTAGAGGTAAAATAGTATCAGGAGTAAGAGTTTCTGTCGATTTCGTTAGAGTACCTAATGATGGTGCCATATTTAAATCTAGTGCTCAAACTAGTGGTTAAGATGATGTAGTTGATGGTTCATATAATATTACCTCTCAGAAATGGAGAATGCCTTATATTGAACTAAATTCAAAAATGTCAAGTGAAATATCCGAATATCTTACAACTTCACTAAAGATTCCGTATAAATGTATAATGAAACAACTAGAAACATTTCCAGTTTTACCAGCATTGAGTTTAGACCGTAATGTAACTACTATATCAGGACCTGAAAAGATTCTAGGTTTTGTTGTTGGATTATAAACTAATTGTTTAAATAGTCAAAAATTAAATATTTCAGTATTTGATCATTGTAATGTTCAAGATGCTTCGATATCTTTAAATAATGTAAATTATCCTAAAATTAAATTAAATGGTGGTAATGGTCTAGCTTGTATAGAAAACTATGATCGATATTCAAAATTTAGAGAACTATTAACAATTTTAGAACCAGAAATTGCACCATATGGATTACAAACAGCGTATCCTTTGTATTGTTTTGATACAACTTTTCAAGAAGATCGTATCAGAGATAATACACTAAGTATTAAAATTCAATTCGAATTTAGTGAAAATGCACCAGCAAATACAACTGCTAATGTTCTTATATTTAGAGACTGAGTACTTTTTATGACTACAACAGGTGGTAGGAAAATGCAAGGTAAATATATGAGTACTTATTAGTACTTTGTAAAAATTATTAAATTTTTTTCTTTTATATAAATGATTAATATTTCTTTCACCGAAAGTCAATATACAGCTATTGGAAATGCCTTTACAACCAAAAAATTCAGCGCTTCGCGCTGCATTTTTCGACTGAGGGCCAGAAGTAGATGCTGAGCTTACAGCAAATAATTGCTTTAATAAACGAATAGAACCCTATTGTGGCAACGCTTAAACTACGACAGCACCTAACTCCATTGTAGCTTCTCCTACTTTAATTTTTAAATCGCAACAAATAACTAGGGGATAATTAAAATCATATAACTTGGATAACGTCATTAATGAACGATGCGTGCAGTTATTCTTGTGACATTCTGCGTTCAAACTATCTGTTTACCTAATGTTGAAACAAGTGCAGAAATTCTTTTTTCTCCTTAAAATAGTGATGTGTAAATGACGTCATTTGTGAATGAAGTATGAATACTGGAAGCATTTCATATTATGGGTACCCGTTTAGCCAATTTTAAAACTAATGGCAGGCGGGATCTTTAAAATAGTAAAATTTAAATAACGTCATTCATGGACGATCCCCGTACGTACGCTTGAAAAATTTGATGTTAAGAATACATGTTTACTTTATTTTGGAACTAATAGCATAGGAATCTTTAAAATCGTAAAATTTGTATGACGTCATTTATGGACAATCCCTGCACGCATACTAGCAAAATCCTATGTAAAGGATTTAGGTTACCCTTCTTTATAAATTAATGACAGTAGGATCCCTAATATAGTGAAATTTGTATGACGTTATTTATGGACGATCCTTGCACGCATACTAGCAAAATCCTATGGTAATGATATATGTCAACCTTGTTTCCAAACTAATGACAGTTTGGATCCCTAAAATGGTAAAATTTGTATAACGTCATTCATAGACGATCCCTGCACGCATACTTGTAAAATCTTATGTTTAGGATATATATGTTGACCTTATTTCTGAACTTATGACGGTGGGGGTCCCTAAAAAAGTAAAACTTGCATGACATAATTCATAGACGATCCCTGTGTGTACGCTTGAAAAATCCAATGTGAAGGATATATGTTTACCTACTTTTGGAACTAATGGCATGGGAATCTCTAAAATGATCAAAATATTAAAAAAGAAATGACGCACCCTGCAGGTACACTTTTTAGTATGTACTTAAAAAAAGCATGGAATCCTGGTTTTTGGTCACAATAATTCAGATTCTTGTTCCGTTCCACTCATAATTACGGAAGATTAACTTAAATAATTGTAACTAAAAATTATACAGCACATGTACATCGCATTTAGAGTCAAATAAAATTTATTTCACCGAAGTCGGTTTTGAAATGCGACCTGTAGCGCAAGGTGTAACATTACAACTAAATAAAGCTAAATTCAATAAAGATGATGGATATCTAATTAATTTAACACTAACTCAAATGAAACAATTAAATGGTGTAAAAGGGAATAATTTCAATTCAAAATTATCAATTTTACAATGTTAAAGGATTATTACAGACTTATTAAAACATATTAAATCAGAAGGTGCATTACTTCTGTCAGCCCTAATTTTGTTAATCACTAAAGCAGCTGATATTATTTGTGGAGTAGAGGCTGCTGCAGGAGGTGTAAGCCAAGTCGTTAATGCAGTAAATAACAAAAAATCTCAAGATAAAAATTTAGCTGAAACAAAGAGACATAGTTTAGAAATGGAGTCGAAGACAAAGTCAGGCGTCCCATTGGGACTTGAGCAAAGCGGTAGTGGTTTTTTCTAAAAACCTCATCCTTAAAAGCACTAACAAACATAGAAATAGTTAAATATGCTAGACAAGTATGCGTTTCCAAGCCTGGTTTATTCAGAGGTGTATATATGAGAGATTATTTACCATTTAAAACTAAATATATAACCCGGCTCGGCGGCCCAGTGGTTTAACTACTGAGCTGCTGGGTCGGGGGAGTCGGTGGCGCTCTGGATTGGAGTCAGTGTTGGTGATAGAGCTTGGTACGTCGGTGGGGAGTTGAGCTGGGGTGGGAGTGAGAGTTTAAAGGAGTTGGGTGCAGGCTGAAAAAATCCGTGGTAGTTATCTACCTGAGACGGAGTTTCAGTGCTGCTTAATAGTAGGTACCTACTTTGCCTGACTCTCGTACATTCAAATGTATAAACTCAAGATTTTCTCCTCGAAGCACTTCTCTCCTAAAAATATACTGCAAGCGTCGCCACCCGATGACATTCGATAGATTTGCTCGCTGATGGGTTGGCATGGCAGAGCGTATTGGAGTCGTGGGGACCGTGAGAAGTCATCTCGATTCTATAAGATACTCTGTTGTGTTTTTCCTCCGAAAGGGAAATATAGGCTTTAACTGTCTGGTGCAAACCAGCCTAAATATATGCTTGCTAACTGGTCTACAGGAACACGTAACTAAAACCAAATACTACAAGTGTAGGTAATTTAGGAAAAAACTGGGAAGATTCAAAAACAGACTACTCACATAGTAGTTCTGTCGAATCAATCCAAACAGTAAAGTGCAGTGTATCATACACTATAGGTGAATATTACAAGACTGCTATAATAATAATAATAATAATAATAATAATAATAATAATAATAATAATAATAATAATAATAATAATAAAAAACTAAATATATAGAAATTAAAATATTAAATCTTGATAGCAATAATAATCAAGGAACTCACTGGACTTTATGGTATAAAAACAAAAACAAACACTATTATTTAGATTCTTTTGGTCATGGACCACCTATAGAACTATGTAATTATTTAAGATCGAATATAATTTATTCTACGTTTAAATTGCAAGAAATTAGAACAAATGCTTGCGGATCTTTATGCCTACAGTTAATAAATTATATTGTTAATACTAGAGAAGATCTTATAAAGGCGTGCCTGGCTTTCATGGATGTAATAAAATAAAAATTTCATAATAAATGATTTCAAAATTTGGATATATTAGAAAAACGACTAATGAAATAACGTCAAATAATTTAAATATATTGAACAAAATAAAAAGTAAAGATGTTGAAATAAGAAAATTAACTAATGAGACAAATGAATTTAAAGATAGTTTAGCTAATAAAAACAGTGAAATACAGAATCTTATAGGGATAATAGAAGGAATAAAAGGTGATATCACTAACCAAACAACTGTTTAAGATAACAAATGTAAAATTAATAGTACTGCAGTAAAAACAAACCTTGCTCTAATTAACAATCTTGTACGAAGAGATAGTAATATCAATAATAGGATATATACAGAAATAACTGAAAGTGAAAGAAAACTAAAAGAAGAAAATATTATAATTATTAATTTATTAGAAAGTAATAAACAAGCTTAAATTGCATCAAAAGATTCATTATTTGCAGATATAAATAGTCCAATTAATACAGAAGTAATAAAAATAAATGAAAATATGAGACTTCAAGAAAACAAACCAGTAGTATTACCGGAAGCTATACCAACGGTCCTTCGGATACAACAATATGAAGAATATGTCTGGAGGTCTATAATTAACCAAATTAAATAATGAAATAGCTTTTTAACTGGTTTTATCTGTATTAATACATTCTCTTTCAAAACAACTAGTTCAAGTCAAAACGTTTGTAATATACCTTTTAAAGATTTTGCTAATACATGTATTAATTATGAAACTAAAAAAGCTGCAATATTTCGAATATCTAATACACGCTTACAAATTGAAGTAACTGATTATATACCTGGTACAATATATTGGTTAAACAGTATTTTTCAATAATATAAACCTATTTTTCCATTTTGTCAAACACAATTTATCGTTAGCGTTTGTTATCGTTCGTTATCGTTCTTTAGCGTTCATTAGCGTTGTAATGTTTATAAATATTATTTTATTTCAAATTTATTTTAATATAAATGGGTTTATGTATCACAAATTTATGCCTTAACAGTAGATGTACTATTTTTGTAAAAGATATCAGTACTAAATTAACAAATATTGAAAATGTAAATGCTTTACAAGATGAAAAATTCAAAATCCTGGAAAATTAAGTAAATAGGTTAGAATCACGACTTGATATGCTTTTATTGAAAAATAAAGATGATATTAAATGAACAATGAAACATTATTCGTTTGGAATAAAAATCCAAAATTTAACCATAATAATCTATTTCCTAATATATTTAGGTCTTTAGTAATTGGTGAAAGTAATTGTGGGAAGAGCTGTCTAGTTATCAAATTTTTGTTACAAAAAAGAACATTAGACTATAATAATCTAGTTTTAGTAGGAGACAGCCTCCAACAGGATACTTATCAAATATTAATTACAGCATTTAAAAATAATCTTTCAAAAAATCATGTAATTGCGTTATTTGACAATAAAAACCAAATACAAAAAGATGGTATTTGTGAATTAAAACTAATAGAAAAAGTAAGTAAAGGATTGAAAACAAATCATGAAAATATTACAAATATAACAATACATAACACTGAAGATGCTATACCAGACCCTAAAGAGATTGATTTGAGATTAAAAACTATTATAGTTTTTTATGATGTAATGAATCGTAAAAATCAGGATATAATGAAAAGTTATTTCATAAGAGGAAGACATAATAATATATGTGTATTTTATCTAAGTCAATCGTATTTTGAATTAGATCGAAGGTCTATTCGTATGAATTCTAACTTTTTAATTTTATTCTGTTTATCTAATAAGGATGTACACAACTTACATAGTGATAAAATTGCTGAAGATATGGATTTAAAAGAATTTATGTTATTTTTTCAACAAGGCTGAAAAAAAGATTATTCCTTCATAAATATTGATTTTACAGCAAATGCTAGTAAAAATTGATACAGACATAACCTAGATAAGTTTTATATTCCTAGTAAATATCTTACACACAATTAATCGGTTAATTTTCTCTAAAATATCCACACATACTTTAACCTAAATGTTAAATGTTACTTCCAAATTCATTTCTTATAAAATGGAAATGGAAAATTGCAACGCTTCAGTTAAGGGTTACGTCAAATTGGATTAGTTGCAAATTGGTGAGAAACATCTTATTTAAGATTGTGAAATAGTACATTGTGAAGCATATAAAGTAGATCAAGTTAAACTGTGTATAAATATTGATGCTTAAAATAGTAAAAACGTTTATTTGCCAGCTCGTTGTATTAAAATGTTTATGCAACCATTAGAAAATAATGTTGGTAGATGTTTAAAGTATAAAAGTCTTAAACTCAGTAAAATGTATCAACATCACGATATTAATATTACTAATACTAATGATCTAATCCTTTTAAATAATTAAAAAAAACATAATATTTTAAATATAACTATATTATTAATCATGCTTAAACTTTTTTTTATTTTGAAATTGGGCGTCCAACATTAACTTAATAATTTTATTTTTATAAAATGACTGAATATATAAATTCCTAATCATGTGAAAAGCAAATATCAAAGACAAATTGGAGTCATCACCTTAAATCTAGAGCACATTTAGATATAATAGAAAAAGGTGCTGCTAAACTTGAATGTGAGATATGCAATGTTAAAGTGGTGGATATAGATAAACGTTAAACAACTAAAACTCATATTGGAAATGAAAAACAGGCAGAAACACCTACAAAAAAAGAGAAAACGAAATATTGTACTAATTGTAATAAGTTTTAATCTATAAAATCATGGAATAAGCACATAAAATCTAAAAAACATTTAGGTAAATAAAAGATAACAAATAAAAGATTTAAGCATGATATTCTATTTGAAAATGATGAATTTAAACTGTATCAATCTAAAAAAGCTTTGGGAAGTGCGTTTCTAACATTAAGCTTACAATTTAAAAACGAAACAAAAATGATAGGAATAGATGATACAGATGTATTATATAAAATTTATAATATTCTTAAAGAAAAATAAAAAAACAAATAAAATTGCAAATAGTTTTGAATGGAAATTTTAGAAAATTTATACCTTCAACAGGAGAAAATTTATATCAAGATATGACCTATTCTTCTAATAATCAAACAATATTAAAAAAAGAAGATATTTATTCAAGTATTGCTAAATATTTTATTAAACTTCGAAATAATATTAAGGAAAAAGACAATAATAAAGCCTATTATCACCTTGATAAGATCAATAAAATTGATTTTAAACTGAGAGAATATAAACCTTTAAAAGAGTCATCTTATATAGAATTACCAAGATGGATATCTAACAAAAACGCGTGCATCAGTATTGAAAATGAAGACAAAGTGTTTCAAATATTGTATGGTATACTATATACCTCAAAATGAAATTATAAAAAATCCTCAAAGAGTTTCAAATTATATCAAATCTGATTAAAATAATGACTTTAACTTTGGTGGTATAGAATTTCCTGCTACTCTAGATGGTATACAAAAGTTTAGAAAACAAAACGATTTAATAATAAATCTTTATATTTTAGAAGGTGAAAGGGTTATAATTTATGATACCTGTTTACATGAAACTAGGAATAAAAACCAAGTTTACTTGCTTTTATTAACTAATAAAGATGGTATTGTATTGTATTTTATTTAAAAGGATCGCACACAGTATAATTCTGTGTGAAATGCCGCTCAGGTTACTGATAGGCCCATTGCAGACTACCCTTATACTATAGCTTTAATTAAGGCTTACGCAAAACGACCTGTTGCCATGGTGTAGGACAACAAGTCTTTCGGTGTAGCCAGTAGTAGTTAATCAGTTGTCAGGATGCATGCACCCAGATAAATGTTTCTGATAATAATGTAGCTCGGATATTCTGCCAGAAAGTGTTGTGCTGTTTCCTGCTCTAGTCCACAATGTGAACTAAAAAATAAAATAGCTAGTTTAATCCTGTGCATATGTGCCTGGAATCTTCCATGACCAGTGAGTATTTCGACTAGCCATTTTAAATGTATGCGCGAATATCTTGTAAGCAAGTGATTTTCAAAACAAGGTTTGTCTATCCATCGCTTAGATTGCGCACATGTAGTTATTTTATCCCACCTATTTGTGTGTGCTTTTCTACCTCTAGAGCGGACAGCCATGTTAATTACAGATGTGGCGATAGGAATAGAATGCACTGCCTCTTGTGTAGAGACAATGTTTTTATACGATGCTTTGGCGAGGCGATCTGCCTCTTCAAAGCCTCGATAGCCAAAATGACTTGGTATTTAAGAAAGTCTAACTACGTTGCCTGTGGCCAGACGGTTCAGACTTTCGTGACATGCAAGCACTAGCGTGGACACGGTGGTATCTTTTACCAGCGCATTTAGGGAACTTCGACTGTCGCTAAAAATGTGTATTGTTTGACCTTTACAGCCTACCCCTAACATCCAATTGGCCGTGTGTAGGTTTGCAAAGATCTCACACTGAAATACAGTAGCGTACTTGCCTAGGTAGATGGATTCTGAATGCAGTGTTTTTCAGGTGTTGGATCGACACAGCTCAATGAAGACACCGCTTCCTGAGAGAGCCCCATTTCCGGATCTGTCTGTGAAGCAAACATACCTATGTGCTAGTTCCGATAGATCACTGTCCTAAGCATTTCTGGGAAGATTTTCTACTAAGTAGTAGATAATGAAGATGGTAACAATCATTAAATATATATTTAAGATTTATCAAGACTACATAGAAAACAGCTAACATCTCACACGAAAAACACTTTTATTTGTGATAGAAGTTTTTATTACACTCATAATGACGAAGCAATAAAATCAAATTATTTAGCATGTGATTATTATTTTAAAAGGTTTAGACCAATGCCTTTAATGCTAAAAAACGAAAAAAGATAATTCTTTAAAATTCAAACACTTTTATAGAATGGTAAAAGTACCAATAGTTTATTATGCTGATCTGGAATCTGTATTGAAAAAATTAGATTTTGTTGATAAAAACAGTACTAAATGTAATAAAAACATTAAACATGAAACTTGTGCTTATGCTTTAACTACTGTTAGTCAAAATAATATTTATAATACATTTAAAAAGTATACGGGATGTGGTGGGAAAGATACAATTAATAAATTTAAAGAAGCTTTTCGTCAGAAAGGTTATAAATTAGATGAAATATTTAGGGAAAGGTTCGAAAAATTTAAATTACCTAGATTATCTAATGATCAAGAACACATATTCTGTAATAGTATGGTGTGTCATTTTTGTAATAACGCTTTTATTGATGATGAATTTAATTATAAAGTTAGAGATCATTGTCATATTACCTGAGAATTTAGAGGTGCGGCTCATAATTTATGTAATTTATAAGTTAGAACTTTGTTCGATATACCAGTTTTCTTTCATAATGGTATGAATTATGATTTTAAATTTTTTGTGAGGCAACTTCATAAAATGATAAAAAAAACGAAACAGTATGTAGTGAATTAGAAATAGTACCTCAAACCGAAGAAAAATATTATTCTATAACTGTTCGTATACCTGATACCAAAATTACATTTACATTTAATGATTTATTAAATTTTTACCTGCATCATTAAATGGGCTAGCATCTAACTTAAAAAAGGGTGATATCAAGAATTATAAGAATTTGCTAGATTATTTCAAAGATAAACCAGTTAAAATTCAAGAGTTAATAACACAAAAAGGAGTGTTTCCTTATTCATATTTGGACTCTTTAATTAAAATTCAAGACAATAAATATCCTAGTTATGAGGAGTTTGATAATGACTTAAAAGATAAAAATATTTCAAAAAAGGAATATAAAAGTGGTAAAAAGCTATGGAATTATTTACAAAATAAAGAAAATAATGAATATACATTCAAAGATTATATGGAGATGTATTTAACATTTGATGATTTAATATTAGCTGATTGCTTTGAATCATTCCGAGATTTATTTTAACATCATTATGAATTAGATTCTGCACATTATATTACAACTCCTTGATTTTCTTGGACTGCTATGTTGAAAATGACTGGAGTGGAAATAGAACTTTTAACAGATCTAGATATGCTTTTAATGTTTTAAGAAGGAATAAGAGGTGGGTTATCAGTCCTAATGAATAGGGATGTAAGAGCTAATAATAAAGATATAAGTAATTATGATCCTACTAAAAAATCATCATATCTGGCCTTTGTTGATGCTTATAACTTATATGGCGATTCTATGTCATTTAGGTTACTGATTTATGGGTTTAAATGGTGTATGGAAGATGAAATTAATAATTTATATAACAATATAACAACATTAGATATTGATAATGATATTGGATATACACTTAAAGTGGATTTAGAATATATAAAAAAATTGCATAATTCACATAGTGATTATCCGTTTTTCCCAATGCATAAAACAGTACAACATACTAAATTACCTGAGTATCAACATAGATTGAAAGGAAAGTAAAAAGTATAAAGGGTCTAAAAAATAAATAGCTAGTTTATAGGATAAAAAAGGATTTGTATGTGATTATAGAACTTTACATTAAGCTTCACAACATGGTTTAATACTAAAAAAAATTCATAGTGCGATTCAATATAATTAAAGTTCCTGGTTAGAACCATATATTGATGGAAATACAAAATTAGGGCAAAAAGCTACATCTGATTTTAAAAAAGATTTTTTTAAGCTCATGAATAATTCATTATTTGGTAAAACAATAGATGATATTCTCAAAAGACAAGATATCAAATTTTGTACCAGTAAGGAAAAAGCTTTAAAATATGTTAGTAAAATTAATTTTAATCGTGAAATAATTTTTAGTAAAGATTTAGTAGCTCTGCATATGAATAAAATGAGTATATTATTCAATAAACCAATATTTGTAGGATTCTGTGTTTTAGAAATGTCAAAATACAGGATGTATAAATATGCGTATAAGCATTTTAAACCTAAAAGGAGTGATAGCGTAGAAATAATTCAAACTGATACTGATGGACTTATGCTTTATATAAAAACTAATAATTTTTATAAAGATATAAGGAATGATATGGAATTATGGTATGAAACTAGT
Organism: Dicyrtomina minuta; assembly: GCA_949802685.1. Lineage (NCBI taxonomy): Eukaryota > Metazoa > Arthropoda > Collembola > Symphypleona > Dicyrtomidae > Dicyrtomina > Dicyrtomina minuta. The sequence continues at coordinate 16,423,763 of OX461812.1, read as the reverse complement.
GATTTGGAAGTAAATAATATTTTCAGCTTACCCATTATGAACAAGAAGAAATTAGGTTGTTTCATAATAGAAACTAATGAAAACATTGTTACTGAGTTTGTTGGATCAAGATCTAAAATGTTTTCATATTCTATCGAATGTAGTGATAAATTAGTAATAAGGAAACGGGGTAAAGGCATACCTAAGCATATCGTTAATAAATATGAGATTGAAACGTATAGAAGAATATTAAATAGACAAATTAAAGATAAAGTAAATTTCAATCAAATTAGATCAGATAAATTAGATATGTTTACTTTTAATCAATCAAAGGTTGGATTAGCTAATTTTGATGATAAAAGGTATATTTAGGATGATAGAAAAACTACGTTAGCACATGGGAATTATAGAATTCAATAGATCAAAATCATTAAAATACATCACTCACGTTAGTTATACTTATCAAATCAAAGTTGTAGTTGTAGTCGTGATCGTAGTTGTGTCTGAGGTGGATATGTGGTGTTTTTTTAAAATTCCTGAAATTCCTGAATAGTCTTGTTTTTTATGAAAAATATAGATAAATCAATGATTTAATATGATTTTATGCTTCTTTTCAAAAATCAGGTCGTAGGTCGTAGGTGTGCCAGAACATACATTTCCACACTCTTAACATACGATGCCATAAATACGAAACACAAACTTACACAATTTACATTTAAATAAATGGCTTTTCCTAAATCCTATGACTTCAATTCTTATAAAATGCCATGAATTTCATACACACATAAAAAATAGTAAAAAATTCAAATTTCAACATAAAGATGGCTTTCTGTCGCCACTTTCCGATTCTGCATCTACTTGCTTAGCCACATTTTGTATTCGTATGTAATTTTACTTACTGCATAAAAATTGTGCGCACCTAGTGATATTAAATATTATATATAATTTATATAATAATATAATTGTTAATATCCTATACTAATATCCAATAACTGTTTATAAAAACGGATATATGGTTATTTTTAAAAAAACCAGAAGAAACTTTCACTTGTTCTTAATTTGTTTTTTAATTGTTTGAATTGTAAGCTTCTCTTTTTCTAGCTCTTGGTTATTTTATTTTGTTTTCGAGGTTTCACTTATTCCTACTCTCTTAATAATTATGGGCTGAGGATATCAGCCGAAGCGCCTTCAGGCTTCTGTTTATTTTTTGTTTTATACTTTGTTTGGATCTCTTCCTCTTTTACTAGTTCTTTTTTTAATAATGGATGGGGGGAAGATTTTTATTTTTTCAAATAAACTATATTGTTATTTACGGGAGTGCAATAAAGTTTATTATTCTATTATTTATTATATTAGCTTTCTTAATTAAAATGCCAATATATTTATTTCGTCTATGGCTTCCAAAAGCTCATGTGGAGGCTCCAGTAGCTGGCTCTTTGATTTTAGCTAGGGTTCTATTAAAGCTTGGGGGTTGGGGAATTTGTCGGATCCTTTGCTCTGTATCTTTTATTTTATCTTATATAAGAACTTGAATTATTAGTATAAGCTTAGTTGGCATATTATTTGTGGGGTTTATTTGTTGTCGTTTAAATGACTTTAAAGCTTTAATTGCATATTCTTCAGTGGCACATAAAGGTTTGGTTTTAGGCGATATTATTTCTTTTTTCTCCTAGGGTTACTCTGTTGGTCTTCTAATGATAGTTAGCCATGGTTTAGCCTCTTCTGGTCTTTTTTGTATTGTCAATATAGACTATGAACGAATTTCTAGCCGTAGTTTTTTCTTAAATAGGGGGCTACTAATATTAATTCCTGGATTTGGCTTAATAATTTTTATACTATCTGCTGCTAATATCTCTGCCCCCCCCCCCTACAATCAATATTTTATCTGAAGTTTTTTTAAATGTTAAGCGTATTGGGATATACTAATTTAATACTTATGGTATTTTCTATTGGGTCTTTTATGGGAGCTGTGTTTACTATTTATATATTTTCATACTCCCAACATGGTAAAACCTTTGACTCTATGTTTAGATGGCTATCCGCTAGTTCTCGTGAAATTCATACTCTTTTGTGTCATTTAATTCCAATTAATCTTTTTCTGCTAAAAAGATTACACTTATTATTTATCAAGTGCTTAAGTATCGTATTAGTGACGTTGCCATTTTGTTAGCAATCTCCTAAATACTAAATTTTGGTTCTTGTAACTTTTATTTTCTGCTATTTGTTTATAGTAATAATTTAATGTTAATTCTTTTATTTTTAATTACATTAGCAGCAATAGCAAAAAGAGCACAAATTCCCTTCTCTGCTTAGCTCCCTACAGCAATAGCAGCTCCCACTCCGGTTGCTTCTTTAGTTCACTCTTCTACCCTGGTTACCGCAGGGGTCTATTTATTTATTCGATTTAGAAACGTCAATAATTTTCATTTTGCTCTTTTTGTTATTGCTGTCGCTACTATGTTTATAGGAGGAATTGGGGCCAATTATGAAATGGACCTAAAAAGAGTGATTGCCCTATCTACTCTTAGCCAGCTTGGTGTTATAATAATGGCACTGTCTTTAGGTATAGTGGAGCTATCTTATCTTCATTTATTAGGTCATGCTTTATTTAAATCCCTTCTTGTTTATGCGCTGGGTTTTATATTTATTCAATAGGAGACTGCCAGGATATCCGGTTCTTAGGCTCTATATGAGTTGGCTCTTCCGTTATCTCTTTATTGTTTTTTGCTTCTTCAATTTCTTTGTGTGTTTCCCTTTATAGCTGGGTTTTATTCTAAGGATATAGTTTTAGAATTTTTCTTCATAAAAAGCATAAATTTATTTATGCTTTTAATTGTTTTTTTCGCTACAATTTTAACTCTAATATACTTAGTTCGATTAATGTCTTTTATTTTTTTGGGTCTTTTATCATTTAAAACAGTTTTAAGTCAACAAGACGATTTTGGGATAGTTCTGCCCATGAGCATTCTTTTTATAATATCTATCGTGGGAGGGGGGAAGGCAATCATATTTTGATGTTTGTTTCCACAGTTTTTTATTCATCTTTCTATTTATATAAAAACATTAATTTTAGTTAGTTTGTCTTTTAAATTACTTTTTATGTTGTTACAAACTAACAGAAACTAAACTATGTCAGAAACCCCTCTTTTTTGTTAGAATAATATGCGGACTACCATATATGTCTTCTATAATGTTTATTTATTTTCTTTACAGAGGTATAATATATTTAGTATTCTTTGACCAGGGCTGACTTGAATTCTTTGTGGTAAGAAATAGATATTCTTTACTTGCCCACAAAACAGGGTACATTGACAAATTTAATACACTAGGAATTAAAAATTATTTACCTTTTTTTTATTGACTAGAGTTATAGTGTGTCAATTTATTTAATTTAAATAGCTTAAAACTTAAAGCATAGTGTTGAAGTTACTAGGATAGTATTTTACTTTTAAATAGATTTAAGAAAAATATAAAAATTTATTTATATAGTAAAAATATATTGTTTTTTATTAAACTATATTAAAAAGAAAATAAAGGAATTTAACCTATAGACTTATAAGTTAGCGGCTTAAAGTTCATCCTCTTTTCTTTATTTTAAGGAACATAAAATTCTTATGGCCATTAACAGTGACTAACTATTGATTATTTTCTCAAAAAAAGAAGGGTTTCATAAACCTAGTTTTCAGGCCGAAATTGAATGCTTAAAGCTTTCCATTTAAAAGTAGATCTTATAAATACTTTTTACACGCAAAATAAATGTTATTATTAACTACTACTCCATTTCTGTCCGTCTTATGACCCTTCATTTCATTCATGGATGGTCCCCACAATCAAAATAAAAATAAAAATTATGGTTAAGCCCAATCAAACTTCTTGACCTATTCAATTAAATAAAATAGGCATGGGAATAATAATAGTAATTTCTACATCAAAAATTAAGGAAATTTTAGCTAGTAAGTAAAAATGTAAAGAAAATGGCAAACGAGATATTTTCTTAGGGTCGTATCCACACTCAAATTTTGTGATTTTCTCTCGAGAGAAAATTCTTTTAGTTGAAATTTTTGAGTTTAATAGGATGAGTGCTACCGGAATTAGTGAGGTTAAACAGAAAATGATAACAATTATGCTCTCCTCAATAGGACTCTTAAATTGAAAGCTAAAATTACTTTTTATAATAAGGGCATACTTTATAAACCCCATGAATAAATGTTTATGCATAAACATAGTCAAATTACGTCTACAAAGTGTCAATACCAGGCTGCAGCTTCATACCCAAAGTAATGTGCTCTAGAGAAATGAGCTTCATTTATTCGTAATAAACAAATTAACAAAGTAGTTGTTCCAATAATAACATGAAGCCCGTGAAACCCAGTTTCCATGAAGAATGTTGCACCATAAACAGCATTAGAGATATTAAAATTGGCTTCCCAATATTCTAAGCCCTGTAGTGTAGTAAAGTAAATTCCTAACACTAGAGTTATTACTAGGCTTATATTAGCTTGGCTAAAGTTATTTTCAATTATTGAATGATGAGTTCAAGTTACAGTAACCTTCGAAGAAAGAAGAACAATGGTGTTTGATAGAGGAATTTGAAATGGATTAAATGAGGTGACCTTCATCGGAGGCCATAGCAATCCAACTTCAATTCTCGGAGATAAACTTCTATGAAAGAATGCTCAGAGGAAAGACAGAAAAAAAAAGATTTCAGAAACAATAAATAAAATTATTCCTCATTTTATACCAGTAATTACATTAAATGTGTGTAGTCCTTGAAATGTTTTTTCTCGAGACACATCTCGTCATCATTGATAGGACGTAATAATTAAAATTACTAGGCCGAGTAACATTAGTTCTATCTTTATTGTGTGAAATCATTTTACTAGGCCACAAGTAAGAGTTAGAGCTCCAATTGAGGCTGTAAGGGGTCAGAGGCTTTGATCAACTAGATGAAATGAATGATTTGTTTGAACTATCATTATTGGTCTGAGATTTCTCTAGTGTTTAAAGTTACTAGCACAGAAAATACATAGGACTGAATAACAGATACTGAAAGTTCTAGAGCCAGAAATATAATTTGTGCTAACACAATTAATCCTATAATATAAGCAGAAGCCCCAACAGCTTGGTTTCCTAAAAGTGTTATTAATAAGTGGCCCGCAATTATATTTGCTATTAGCCGGACTGCTACAGTTATATGACGGATTGTGTTTCTAATAGTTTCAATTAAAACTATTAAGGGTATTAAAGCGGTGGAAGTACTCTGAGGCACTAAGTGGGCAAATATATAAATAGAATAGTTTATTCACCCATAGATTGTTGGGGCTAGTCAGAAAGGCAAAGACAGAGATAGCGTTATCTTCATGTGACTTGTTGCATACAAAATATACGGGAATAACCCAAGAAAGTTATTTATTAAAATAAAAGTAAAAACATAATTAATAACGACGTTAATCCCTTTCTTGAAGTTGGCCCAATAATAGTCTTAAACTCACTATGTAAGATGAAAAGTAGTTTTTTGATTATAGTGTTAACCTTAAAAGACCCCTTTCAGTATTAAGGCACTAAAATTAAGATTACAATAAAAAGGGCGATTAATTGTTTAAAGCTTTAAAAGAAGTTGGGTCAAAAATAGAAAATAAATAACTTATCATGTTCAGTTGTTTTAAGGCTTATTTTAATTAATAAAAGACTTATTTACTTTAACTGTTGCTTCTGAATAGAAATAATTTTTTCTTGCTGTAGTTAAAGCACCAATAGTAGATATGACAAATAAAATTCCCAACATTAGAGGGGATATTTGTGGTATTAAGAAATATCTATAGGATAACTCAGATCTGACATTTCTACGTTATTATTTTAACTCAATTCTTTCATTAAGAGCAATAAATGCTATAATATAATTTAAGAGATCATTGCTTATTGTGTTTCAGCCACCTAATGTTATGCTATCTTTTTAACTCAAGATAAAACAATTTTTGTTGTAGAGGCTTCGATAGAAATGGGCCTAAAACTATGGTTCGCCCGACACATTTCTGAACATTGACCGTAAAATAGTCCAGGCCGATTAGTAAAAAATCTAATTTGGTTTAATCGGCCTTGTACTGCATCAACTTTAACACCTAATCTTGGAACCGTCCAAGAATGTAAAACATCCGCAGCAGTGATTAAATAACGCAATTGTGTCATTATAGGAACCACAGTTCGATTATCTACATCAATTTAACGAAAAGAGTTATTTAGTATTTCTGTCAATGGGATTATGTACGAATCAAATTCTAAGAAAGAAAAGTCTGAATACTTGTAAGATCAGTATCATTGATGACCAATAGTCTTAATTTTTAGAGAAGGTTTATAAACTTCATCTAGTAAATAAAGAGTCTAATTGAAGGAAACCCGATAAAAAGCAAAATTACAGTTGGCACCACTGTTCAAAATAGTTCTAGTGAGTGAGATTCTAGTATTATTCTATCTATGTCCCTATTTGAAGTAGTTTTAAATATATTATATCCGACAATAGTAATGATTAAAATTAAAATTGTTATAGCATGGTTATGAACGAAAATTATATGTTCTATTAGTGGAGAAGAGGCATTTTAAAAGTTTAAAGCTGATCATGTAGATATCTCTAATAAAGATTTTATTCTTATGAATGAATTTTAAGCTCATTACAATTTTCTGCCACATTAGAACTTAGTGAGTAAAGTTAATTCAATGTAAGAATGATCTGATGGAGGTGTATTTTTCAGTCACTCAATAGAGATAGAGGTTGAAAAGTTTCTGTTAACTATTCGATTTGAAGATGAAGCTTCTTTTAAGATAATATAAATATAATTACTGCAATTACTGAAGTATATCTTCCTACAGATGACACGATATTTCATATAGCATACGCATCTGGGTAATCTGAGTATCGCCGGGGCATTTCGTTTAACCCTAAAAAGTGTTGAGGGAAAAATGTTATATTTACTCCAATAAATATTGTAATAAATTGAATTTTTAGTCAGTTTGAGTTTATAGAAGTACCTCTTAATAAGAAAAACCAGTGAATTAGCCCCCCCATAATTGCAAATACTGCACCTATTGATAAAACATAGTGAAAGTGGGCTACTACGTAATACGTGTCGTGAAGAACAATGTCAATGGAAGAGTTAGCTAAAATAATTTCTGTTAACCCCCATAAAGTAAATAAAAAAACGAATCCTAGACTTTATATAATTGGAGAAGTAATAGTAAGATTGACCCCTTAAAGAGTTGCAATTCAACTAAACATTTTTATTTCCGTCGGGATTGCAATAATTATTGTGGCCGCTGTAAAGTAGGCTCGAGTATCTACATCTATTCCAACTGTAAATATGTGATGGGCTTATACAATAAATCTTAAAAGTCCGATTGCCATTATAGCATAAATTATACCCAATTGCCTGAAAGTTTGTTTCTTTCTACTTTCAAAAGTAATAATATGAAAGATCATTCCAAACCCAGGTAAAATTAACATATAAACTTTTGAGTGTCCAAAGAATTAAAATAAATGTTGATATAAAATAGGGTCTTTTCCACCTGCGAGGTCAAAAAATGCTGTATTTAAATTTCAATCAGTCAATAATATAGTAATAGCCCCTGCTAAAACAGGAAGGGATAATAGTAACAAAATGGCAGTCACAAAAACAAATAGTGGGGTTCGGTCT